>OY979716.1:118277489-118279579 GCA_963855995.1 Muricea muricata
TGAAGTTATTTGAAAAAGAATAATATTGCAGAGAAAAGGTCAAGCAGCTGTGGAAACACTCCCATACAGCTGTATTTTCCTACCCGCAACTAACCTTATCAGTGTCTGTAGTGCAGTTAAAAGCCCACACAAACATAGGATCTTACACTACCTGAAACAGTATGAAAAGAATTTGACCGTTGAGTAAAAGCCCATCATAAGGAAGTAATTCAGCCTACCTAACCATTTCAAGTAGCAAAAGATTATATGTTTTAATGTCCATGCTTAAGTACTAATCTTCTTTTCCTGACCCATTTAATAGTGTTGCATTTCTCCTTTTTATTTGCCCTTTAAATGACCTTATGATATACTGTATTGTGCAGTATTGTCGACATTATTTGATGTCATTCAATGAAAGTGCATATATTATACGAACATTTTTTGTACTTTTGCCTCACAGTGCTTTGTTAACTAGATTTAAAATTTGACCTTCTTTAACTTTCAGTTTTGTCCAACAATTATGTCACACTTTTTATACCATTTACCTATGTCCTGGATGTACAACATTATTAAAATTTTATCTATATGATATATAGGTTGAAAACAAATATTAGATATATAATCATATCATTTATTTTTCTAATTGTCCTTTATAGGAAAACAACTGGGTATCCACTTTGAAGGGAAAGTTCCTTCAATTTGACCATAACTATGAGGGAAGTGGTAAGTATTAATAGCATATATTATACAATTATTTCAAATGGGTTTTTTCTCTCTTTTCCAACCCAACTCCCCATTAAGGCCGCCTTATACAAACAAATGGTGGAAACCCTAAAAACAACCTTATATGCAGTCTACTTTATGATGACTCATTATGCAAACTGTTATGTAATAATTAGGTGAAAAAAAAATCAAATTGAAATATCTGATAGACTAAGTGTTGGAGAGCAAAAATGACCAAATGACATTTCAAAAGAAAAAGGCTGCATTTTTCAATTGTGTGCATGAAGCATACATGTGCCTCATAGCAGGGCTGCCAAGATGGGGGAGGGGCAACTAGCCCTGGGCCCCAAACTTATTAGGCCTGCAATTTGCAAAATCAAAGGAGAGTGTAAGGCATTAAGGTATTTAGAGGTATTCTCAATGCTTTGGAATACTGTCCACCTGTTTTTAGTCTTGCTGTTTAGAAAAAATGGCATCAGAAGGTTCCCAGATATAATTTTGCCCCAGACCTTGCAAATTGTCTTTTCAGCCCTTCTTCATGGAAGCCAGCCTCAAATTGCTTCTGTCCTGCTGAATACCAGCTTTAGAAATATAACAGTATTATATGATTAAATTTTGTTGAATATTAACCAGGCAAATGGGTAATTCTGGAAAATTTATAAAGATAAACTGAAAATAATGTGTTGAACAATCAGATGGTTTCCTGGTGAAATTAATACATACTTAATACATACTGGTGATTAAAATATATCTAAATCTATTTTAGGATTATGGTATGTAGTTCTTCCCATTTGCTTCAAGAGTGTTGGCAATGTCCCATCAAAGATAAAAGAAAGAAGTAGGAACAAAGAGAAAGAATTGAGACATTATAAGTACCGTAATAAATAGTTTAAATGTTGAAATTGCAATCATTCAGTGGTAAGAAAGGCGAATAAACTAATGTTTTTGAACAAACTACAATGTTAACTAATGTTTAGATTTAAATCTAAATTAACATTTATATTTACTTTAATTAGCAGGCAAGTAGTTGTAACTAGTATTTAGGATTATATAAGTTATTGCTATAAGGAATCATATATAACAATTGAAATAAACACTTTCAATTTTTATTAATTTTCATGAGTATTGTTTGCATAGGTGCTAGGGTGCTGGTAATAACACGTTTAGAATGTGTGCTAGAAAACACGCCTAATTTGATAACACACTTTACAATAACACACTATTGTGTGTTTAATAACACACTCTTCTGTGTTATAAAACACACTTTGTATAATAACACACCCTAAACCGTGTTGATTATGGGACAGGCCAAAAACACACCCTAGAGTGTGTTATATAACACGCCTGGTGTGTTATATAACCCGTGTTATTTAAGGGACAAAAAAAGC
>OY979716.1:118279779-118282279 GCA_963855995.1 Muricea muricata
GCTATGACGGGGCAGAAATTTGCGAACTAGTAGGTCTTTTCATCTTAAACCATTTAGGAAAAAAGTTTGGCAAGAAAAACATCGGCTTGTACAGAGATGACGGTTTGGCGATTATTAAAAACAGATCAGCACGTTTGGCAGACAAAACCAGGAAAGAGCTACACAAAATTTTCGAACAGTTTGGCCTAAAAATAACAGCAGAATCAAATTTACACGTGGTAAACTTTCTAGACGTAACATTCGACCTTTCTACCGGAAAATATAAACCTTATAGGAAGCCCAATGACGATCCGTTATACATACACAAGCACTCTAACCACCCACCCAGCATCTTAAGGCAACTTCCAGCATCTATCAACAAGCGCATTTCAACGCTGTCATCTGACAAACAAGTATTTGACGATGCAGTACAAACATATCAAAACGCACTAGGACATAGCAACTTCAGCCACAAGCTGGAATACATGCCACATGTAACACAGCAACCACGCAGGAACAGGCAACGCAACATCATTTGGTTTAACCCCCCATTTAGCAAAAATGTCAAGACAAACATCGCACGCAGTTTCCTCAAGCTTGTAGACACGCACTTTCCAATCACGCACTTTCCAATAGGCAACAAGTTACACAAAATTTTCAATAGGAACACAGTTAAGGTCAGTTACAGCTGCATGAGTAACGTTAAGTCAATTATCACAAGTCACAACACACGCATAATTAGGAAAAGCCAACCACAAGACATTAGCGCAGAGAACTGCAACTGTAGGAACAAGCACGCATGCCCATTGCAGAACAAGTGCATGAGCAAGGACATTGTATACAAAGCAACAATTTTTACAGGCAACACACAGGACACAAAGCACTACATTGGCATGACCTCAAACACATTCAAAGAGCGATACAGGAATCATATCAAATCTTTCACACACAAAAAATATTCGAACGAGACGGAACTTTCGAAACACATTTGGCACTTAAAGCAAAAGAAAACAGATTTCACCATAAAATGGTCCATAATAAAAAAGTCTATTTCTTACACGGGAGGATCCAAAAGATGTAATTTATGTTTGGAGGAAAAAATTAGTATTTTGAAAGAAAAAAACAATTGCTTGCTTAACAAAAGATCGGAAATAGTTTCGGCCTGCCAACACAAAAGCAGATTTCAGGTAAACAACCTAAACAAAGAAAGGAATGCATGCTATTCAACCACCCACGCGCCCACGTTTCCGCCTTGAGCATAAAGGAAGCTCGCACATTTTCGAAATTTGTCTACCACCTGAAGATTCCCTTTGGATGAAACAGACTGTAGTGGTAAGTTTTTGAGGTATTTTGCACAATTATACATTTCGCTCTGTCTATATGTCATTGAGCACTCTTTTGTATTTCGCTAACCAAAACTAGCACAGTATATATATATATATATATATATATATATATATATATATATATATATATATATATATATATATATATATATATATATATATCTTCACAACGAGTGAATAATAAAAATCGTACTAACGAACCAAACATGAAGTAAATTGTTTATTATATGAGTGTAAAGATGAGTATAGAGATACCAAATATTTGATATGCTGACGGACAACAAAATACAAGCGAAGTATATAAAAACAAAATTTCTTGCCATTTAACGATTTGTTTTCGTGCAGAAAACACAACCATGAGGTTTATTTCACGTTGATGAAACCACAAATGTATTTCTTCATGATCTTTCGAGATTTTTTGCGGACAAAATATTATAAATCTCTCTCCTCAGTAAGTTGACAAAATCGGACTCCATGTTTACATTAGCCTGCGAACTACCGTTGAATTTTTGGGTAAGAAAATGTCAGCCAATCAAAACGCTCATACGACTTTTTTCACATGTGAAAAATATAGTATGCAGTGAAATACGAATTTTATTTCAGCCGAATACTACCCGAATACTACCCGTAATACTATGAAGGGTGATTACCATCAAAATTCAATATCGCATTATGCAATTTAAAATAATCACATTATCCAATTTTATATTCGGCAAAATCGTATTCGGCTGCTTTATATTCGGCAAAATCGTATTCGGCTGTTTTGTATTCGACAAAATCGTATTCGGCTGTTTTGTATTCGGCAAAATCATATTCGGCTGTTTTATATTCGGCAAAATCCAATTCCGCTGTTTTGTATTCGGCAAAATCATATTCGGGTGTCGGGTACCGTGTTGTATTCGGAAAAGTCGCATTCGGCTACAGTTTTGAAGGGCACGGCGGCCTGGTTGGTCGGCTATTTGAAAATATCGAGAAGGAAATTTCTTAAGAATTTTGCTTTGGCAATTAACACTTATTGACTGAGACCGAGGGAAACAGTATGTTTTGTGGACCAGAGACTGTCGATGAGGTCCACAAAACATACTGCTTTCCCGAGGTCTCAGTCAATAAGTTTTTATTATATACTGTGTGTGTTACAATTATAGCATGGGCTTCCGAGAGGAGATCAACAACAG
>OY979716.1:118287279-118833448 GCA_963855995.1 Muricea muricata
GCTTATATGTTCCTGATTGTTTTAGGCTCAACATTGAGCTTGGATCTGACTATATAGCAGGTAAATATTAAAGCCTTTCATACAAGATCTTCTTCTTAAGCTATTTGAGGGCAAGTTCTGCACTTACGCGCAATTTTCGCATCATATCATTTTGCCGGCATCATGCGCTATTTTCTTGGACCACAATACTTTGACAAGCGTACGCATTATACACAAATACTGTTACTACGAAAAACGACAACATTTTTATTGATTCAATGTTTTGACCTTATTTTGTCATCATCTGGAATCTGATGATTACGCATTATAAGGTTCCAAATTTCGCCCAATTTTCGCACAGGAAATATATTAGCGATACGAAAACTTTAACCGACCATATGTTGAAACACAACACCTTGACAAGCTTTGGGCGGCGCTTTTATGTATTGCAAGGCTCCAAAGTCCAAAGAATTTATTGCAATACGTGCGATCATCCACAGAAGATTATACAAGCTTTCAAGCGATGCGTTAGTTACAAAATTTATAAAAGTATTTCGTGTTTGTATGGCTCACTGCCTCACTTGTAAAAAAGAACGCGCAAATGCGCTATTTTACCCATGTAAAGATTTAGTAATTGTCGCCAGAGCAAGGAGAGAATATTGGAAAAACGGAGAAAAAGTCATCTCGAGCGAGCTGTCTAACGTATATTTTCATGTCAATCCGAACTGCGTTGCTGTTAAAAATGCATTTTTCGTGCCCGGATTGGTACAAATTCCTCCTGATTTACAACCTTTTTTAAAAGAATCGCACAAGAGGGAACTGAAGAGGAAACTTAACCTTAACTTTTCGTAGTTCATATATTGTAAATAATACTTTCTTTGCACTGGCACGTTCGTTTATCCTGATAAACATTTTGTTAATTTTTAATGGAAGATCTTGTATGAAAGGCTTTAATATTTACCTGCTATATAGTCAGATCCAAGCTCAATGTTGAGCCTAAAACAATCAGGAACATATAAGCCTTATAGATTTTTACAAGTTGTTTGCAAATTGGCTGGAAAACTGTGTTTGTAACACCATAGTAATTCTTAAAAAATATTTCCCAGCAACTACGAATTCTTTTTGTAACGAATTTTTTCACGGGTCCGAGTCCGAGTCCGGGTCCGAGTCCGGGTCCGGGTCCGAGTCTGGGTCCGAGTCCGAGTCCGGGTTATGCAGTATGCCAACCATACACACATAAAAACATTATTTAAACATGCAAAGAACCATCTGTGCAAGAATATTAACTATTTACAAAAGAGGAACTATATGACAATTACAATGCAATGCAGCAAGTTTAGGCAGAGTATTATCCAAGAATCAAATTCATCAAGTTGTAAATTTTGTGAAAAATGTACTCAATAAATAAAATTTAAAATCTAGGGTTAAGGCAACTGTAGAAGCGTTGTCTTTGCGCCTTAGTGTTCATGTTTTTAATTTTAAATAATTTAACAGTCCAAGGTATATATGGTTTAAGACAAGCAAATGCCTAAATCAAATTATTGGATTTTCAGTCAAGATGACGTCATGATGCACTTTGTTTGTGACTTTGGTGTAAGTACACTGAGATCAATTTCAAGGTAACTAAGTATCAGTATTTTTTATATAAATATTTTAAGTGTTGGAATATATACAGTATATATACTAAAATATTTGAAAATGCCCAGCTGATAACTGAACAGTATTAATTGGGCCAGGAAGTTGAGAATTATCCATAGAATCAAATTTATCAAGTTTCAGTTCAATCAAATTTGTCAAGTTTTGGTTAAAAAGGGACTCCTACTCAATAAAATTCAAAATTTAGAATTGGATTTTGAACATGCACATAGCACAACCACATGCAGACTGTATGAAAATGAAATGAAATTCTAGCTGAGGGAAAGTCATTTAGGGTGTATCTTGTTCTTGATAAAAAATCAATTTCAAGGTAAGAAAAAAAATGAGTTCCTTGTAGCATTAAAATTAGTGACATATACTTTATTGTTGATCCGGTGTAGAATGTTTAGAATTTGTCTAGTACATGCAGGCATATTAACACCCATTTTAATCTCCAACATTATTACTATATTTCAATAAAACAGATTTGAAAATGATCATATGAACAGACCACATAGGAATTGTTAAATAGGCTGTACTTCAAAAAAATGGCAATAGAATGCGAAAGCTGCTATACTGTTCTCAGTTGTTTGGTTTGGAGTTTGTTAGTATATAGAGTTCACAGTCAAAATTATACCTTTTCATTGATCCTTTTGTAATCTTTTAATTTTTAGGCTTTTAATATATTGCTGTCACCATATCTGCAAGTTGATAATAGGCAATTCTATCTTCCGAATATAAGTGTTTACAAACTTTGCAGTTTTGCAATAAGCCATAAAAAATTTGAACCAAGGAAATTTGAAAGGAAATTGCATGTTTGGTTTCAAATCATTGTTCGAAATTTGGAATTCCTTTCCAGGTGCTTCCGCTTTGACAATCTATTTTCAAAGAAAACCTAGGTCAATATATTTCTAGTTTAGTGACGGTAAAAATCTAACAGACACCGCGTAGTGCATAGAGCATTGAGAGCAACTAAATGCAGGTATAGAATTTATAACAGACTTCCAGAAAGTTTTTCTACCTGTAGTCAGCATGCAGTTTATTCGCTACTGTTCTCTACATTGATAGATATTTTCAAATCGAATCACGAACCACGCTCATTGCATGTGTAACCATACTTAACAAATACAAAACGACATGCTAAAAATACCACAGAATACAAAACAATACTTATCCCGTAAGGAAAATATAACGTTTAGGTAAATCAAACGCTAATACTGTCTATTTAAAAGCGCAAGTGTGAATATTCGGTCTAGAAAAATATTCACAGAATATTCTCACGTATTCTACGTACGAATTCTAGGTGTGTCATATTCCAACATATTCACATTTGAATACCACCAATATTCTCGCAATATTCGCTGGTAATACGTCGGAATACGTGTCAATACTAATAATATTCTAAATAGTATTCATAAGTATTCGCGTTAGAATATTGCGTTTTTCGTGCATAATTCACGTGCATGTTTTCTGTTGGCTTGTCCTAGGCATCTTGTATGAGCTCAATTAAACTTATGTCCGTTGTCGTCTACGTGTTTAGCTGGAGGTTTCGTCGTTGTCTACCTTTTATATGAGCATTTTTCCGGAAGAACTTTCGTTCTGTTACAGTGCGACTACCATAAGGCCGCTTAGACAACAACAACTAGTCATATTGAAGAAGGAAAATATAAAAGCGATTAAAATGGCATGTTAACGTATCATTGTAGCGCAGAAAAACAATGTAATTTCACAATAAGCATACTAGTTATGAACACAAAAATTAAAAACGTCAACAAATGTTAAAGTGCCTATGACACGAAAATTTTTATTGCATAATGAGAAAGAGTATTTAAAGTGCCTATCCGGTAGTCAGGAAATTTGCATATTTCAATAGTTTAGGTGATTTTAAGAAGATTTGCAATATATTTTATAAGTCAAAAATTTGATCTTCATGTACTTTTGAGGGCCTGAAGTTGGCGATTTTTCAAAATACCGTGAGCATAAAAAAACTGGGGCGAGTATGCTCCTGTGACGTCAAATCGGGAACACGCATTGATAACAAACTAGTATTCTATACTACAGAGAGGGTTGAAGTATGTTTTGATCGAATTTTTTGCCGATTCTACGGTACTTTTCCTTTGAATTTCAACTGGAAAAGTGTCTTCAAGCTTTGCTGATCCAAATGACAGCCAAGCCGAATCAGAAAACAATTTTGTCGCGACTTAAATGATGGATGTTGAAGATGACATGGGAGAATGACAACAGATGTGTCAGGGGACTCAGGGCTAGATGGTCAATCAGAGGAAAAATTCTACGGTTTCGCCTGGATAGATGTGTTACTTCTGAAGTATTATGAGCTACAAATTAGGATTTTAACGTCTGGCAGGAGCAATATAGAAAAAATTAACCGAAAGAAGTGCAAAATATACAGTGATGAAAACAGGTAAATAGATAATTTAATATACATTTATACAGTACATGGGTCCCAATATATTTAAGTCAAATACCAGACATTTATTCTATACTATACATATTGAATTGCTAGACAATCAATCTGAAGGCCACGTCACCTGTCACCTATCTCCTAACATATACTGTAACATGTACTGATTCATGGATATTCAATTATTATACAGTATGGTTTATGGATTGAAAAACATCATTGCTATTTGCTACATACAACTATAGAAAGCCACTATGCTGAGGACAGTGTCACATTTTTATTTGTATATTTATTCGGTAATAATGAAATGAAAAATGGCTGTTATTTTTAAAATTGCCCAAAGTGTAAAAATTATCGACAACATTTCAGTATTTTCAGAGGTAGCTATTTTTATTTGTGATCATGATAGTACTTGTACACTGTCCACTCTGCTTTAAATTTATTGTTTAGATGGTGAGTGCTCCTATGGTTTGTGTTCATATATGTATTTGCAAATAGATATACAGTGAATATACCATATTTATACAATTTTGAACATTTTTTAGCATTTCTTATCCAGGCACTTGTACAACCACGCACTCTAGAAGATGCACAAGCAAAGCTATGTTGCAGAACATGTGTTAATCCAATGCAGGGCCACAAAAAAGATTCAGAAGTGTCCACAGAAATAAAGTAGAATTTGATACTTACTATATAGTATATAATAATTCCATTTAATAATAGGATCTGATATCACTAACATTACTGTATATATTGTATGTCTTGGGGGGGGGGGGTTCAACACCTTTATTACATTGTATTTATTTCAATTTTCAAAATAACCTATTTCTCAATATTGTAATGTTATTTTATATATGGAGATGTAAAATAGAAGAATATCTTGAAAATCTAAGTTAGTATTAAACAGGAAGTAAAGTCTGTTTAGTGCACCTAACATTGTATGAGTGACACGGCATGGTTCTTTATTCATATTTTTTTCGATATTGAATATATATTTTGATAACTATATAAAAGACACCAAAGACTTTTTTCAAAATATATCCCATCTAAATTTTGCCTTTTTTATACATGATTAATGTGGTGATTACTTTTAAATTCCATGGCAACGATCTCACTGTTGGAATTTAAATTTAATTGCCTATTGTTTGAAGCAAAATATGTAAATAAACACGCTCACATTTATGCACACATCAGGTGCCCTAAACAGACATAACTTTCTTTTTATTTTTCTTCATTCTCGTGATCTTGTCCCCACAAACATATGGCATATTAGATTTTCAAGTTGCACTTATTAGAATATTATTTGCTCTAAATGTTCTTAATAGCCCTTGTCAGTAATATTGTACCAGTATACATTAAAAGATTTTCAGTTGTGTTTTCCTCATTGCTCAACATCGTAACCTTGAAATTCTTTTCCTCCAAATTTACTCCATATTGTATCATAATCACATGCAGGTAAAGGTATTCTTCTTTTGCCAAGAAAGTTGTACACAAGTTGCATATACTGTTTGAAAGCAACACTCCGAAGATATCTAGAAAGTTAAATACCTGAGTGTTTATTACCTAATAAATATACATGTTATGTGATAATATACATGTATAAACATGATATATATACTGTTACAGTAAATATAACTAAATTGTGTTGCTGCCAGGCATAATGTACATTATATGCTATATATTGTAACACACCCTTGCAACTCAAATGGATGTGACTTATGTTTAATATTTGTCTGGTAGTTGACAAAAACTTTTTGTAAATGTCTGGTATTTGACACAAAAATCTCTTGACAATTTATAATGACATATTGGGACATACCTGTTTTCATCACTGTGTATTTTGTACTTCTTTCGGTTAATTTTTTCTATATCGCTCCTGCCAGGCCTTAAAATCCTAATTTGTAGCTCATAATATTTCCAAAGTAACACATCCATCGAGGTAAAACCGTAGAATTTTTCCTCTGATTGACCATCTAGCCTTGAGTTCCCTGACACATCTGTGTCATTCCCCAATATAAACATTGCCATCTTCAACTTCCATCATTTAACTCGGGAGAAAATTGTTTTCTGATTCGGCTTGGCTGTCATTTGGATCAGTAAAGCTTGAAGACACTTTTCCATTTGAAATTCAAAGAAAAAGTACCGTAGAATCGGCAAAAAATCCGATTAAAACATATTTCAACCCTCTCGATAGTATAGAATACTAGTTTGTTATCAATGCGTGTTCCCGATTTGACGTCACAGGAGCATACTCGCCCCAGTTTTTTTATGACCACGGTATTTTGAAAAATCGCCAACTTCAGGCCCCCAAAAGTACATCAAGATCAAATTTTCGACTTATAAAATATATTGCAAATCTTCTTTAAATCACCTAAACTATCGAAATATGCGTATTCCCTGACTACCGGATAGGCACTTTAAAACTGTAGTACAAGTTCTTTTGTACTTTTCCGCTGCAACGTTTTTTTGATGAGATATTTCAGTCTGAATTTTTTGTTTTGTCGGCTAATTACGTCATACTTTGCATAATGAGGCATCAGAAAGAAGATTATAAAGTTGTTTTCCTATAAAGAGACGACGTGCAACATTAATGAGATGCTTATGTTTGTCCTTAATCTACATATCCTTTCAATAATACGAGAATTTTGCTCATTGAAGACATAGATAACTGGTATTCAACAGCAACTCATTATGCAAAGTGTGACGTAAATTAGCATCCAAAACAAATTCAAACTGAACTATCTCACCAACAAAACGTTGCAGGGCAAAAGTTTAAAAGAACTTGTATTACAGTTTTAAATACTCTTTCACATCATATAATAAAAATTTTGGTGTCATGGGCACTTTAATCGTAAACCAATTATCGTAAATTAATGATGATGCACAGCCTGTACTCAGCCTTTACACAGTATGCTTTTATATCTAAGCCTCGAGAGTGTTGTCCAAGAGGCCCATTTATAGTAAGCGAACTGTAATCAGTAACATGTTTCGGTATACATGCTGACTGCGTTTTGTTAAGATATTCTTCCGTGAAATATGAGATAAATTTAAACGACAACGAGCCCACACATCAACGTCAGCGGTATCACCACTGATCGATATCCAAGTATATTGGACATTGAAAAAAAAAGCAGAAACGGCAAAAACAAAACACACATTATTTTAATTTGTGTACTGAAGCATTTTGATAGCACGATGGTTCGTCGTGCAAAAACTCTCATCGAAATTAATCGTCTATCTTTGAACTAACAATAGCAAACAAAACTTCATTTCATCGAGGCAATAACAGCGATAATATCGTAACGTCTGCCTGATAATATCCTAACGCCTTTCAGCTTATTCACAGTGGCTCAGAAAACATTTGCGGCCAAAGGTTAATTATAGCTATCCCAGACAACATTGCTGTTTCAAAGATTCCGGCGCCTCAGTCTCGATTTTACTTAAATTTCACTTATACGTCGATTCATCGTTGTTGAAATATGTGCAGTTAATGAGTTTGCCACTTCTGTGAATTCAAACTTATATCAAGATCCGGGAACTAATGTTTCTGCACTTTACATTTTCAATCATTTTTCAACGTTGATGTACGTGTGCGAGCCTTAATCTCCATTTCAAAAAACAATAATTGGGCCGAATGGGCTTTCTCTCCCCCTTAATTGCCAATTGCCAATTTTTCATCGGCACTGAATCGACTTCATGTTATCACCACTAAATATCAACGTATGTTTGCTAGTGTTGAACCAACGAGCTAAAAAACGTTAGTAAGTGAAACTAAGTCAGGAAAACAATAAATGAAATCGCTTCTGCGAGATATCCTTTACCCGATGTTTTTGTCTTATTATGCACGCGGAACGAATAAGTTTTCTCTGTCGATGTTGATCGAACTGTTTTTATAATTGTTATGAGCTATTATTTAGACGACAAATTTGTTTTCGTGTATCGATAGATCTTAATTTTTGTTTTCCTAATTACAATGCTTCTTCTGTACATGACACGATATGTTTTGTCACGCATAAGCAAGAAACTGAAAATATATTGCAGCTGATTGACTTATCTTGGAATGCTGGTCTGTACCGCAATGAAGGCTGCATAGTAAACTGTTGGAATCTACTTTTTAGCTACAAATCGGTTGAAACTTGCTGAGAATATCATTCACTTACAATCAGCTCGACCTTATATCCAGCTGTCCAATTAATTTCCATACGATAAACAGCTTTCAAAAATTGCCATTTTTTTGACTATATATTTTGACTATATGCCATATTTTTATCATTATAACTAAATTGCAGTTTGGGCACGGAGTTCTATTGTAAAAGCGTGAAAAACACTGATGTTTTTCAGAACGCGTAACTTACTCCCCATTTTCGGTTATTGTACAAAGTTGCAATGAAATCAAGTTTTTGGATAGTATATCTTGCCGCAGCTGCATGCAGTTGCGTTCCCAGAGTAGAACTGTCTACAAATAAAACAGGTACGTTTCACGAAATAGCTCAAACTTATGTAGTAAACTAATTTCTGCATGCCAAGTTACTATAGGAAATCATGTTCTGCTTTAGTATTAACCTACCATTCACAGTTTTGGTTAAAAAACCAGGGTTGCCAGATCACTGCATTTTTGAGGCCAAATCGTCATTAGTGTAGTCAAGTAAACAAAGAAAACAAAAGGCAAGTACAAAGAAAAACAAAGAGCATTGTTGAAGATTTGGCCTCAAAAATGCAGTGATCTGGCAACCCTGTAAAAAACTGACAGAGGGAAGTGCAACAGTTTCTTTCAAATTTGGTTCCTTCCATGGCTTCCTCTGTCACTTTTTCCCATTTTATGCTAGCATAGAGAGTGTCCACGTGAAATTTTTAAAAATTCTTTTAGAGTACGTACAGTATATTATTTTAGATATTTTTTTATTGTTTGGGTTTGCAATAGGTAATAACTCTGTACGTGTAACTACATTCAACGTTTTGAAAAACGCGCTCTAAATTTACTTGTACGAGAAAGCTGCATAGTTCGCACCATTTGTGCAAGCAGTGTCCACGCCTTTTTAAAGCTTTTTCACATTTTGGAAGGACATGGGCAATGCTGTCCGACCTTTCATGTCTTTCTGTCGAACACATTACTGTTATCAGGGACATCCTTGAACACGGTTACTGTGACTTCATGCATTTCCTTGTACTTCATAAAGTTTAAACTTGCGTGCTTTTTAGTTATCAAAGTTCAAATTACAATTTAGTATATGGCTTTTTAAAAAAATATGAATTCAATACTTTTTATTATTCTTAATGGACGACCTGACAAATAGCTTCGAAATACAGTCTTATCCAAGTTTCTAAGATACATTTAATAATTAGTTTTGGAAGGCGAGGTGATTAAATACGTATATTCACGAAGCCGAAGCCAAAGTACTGTAATCATCGAACCCGAAGTAATCATCGAGCCCGAGCAGATTACAAATAACAGGTGTTTACAAATAATAATCAAACTAAACTTTGCAAAAATTCACTTCAATTCAACGTCAATCTTGACCAATCGGAATCCAGGGAAATCAATAGTCGCCTGGAAATTTATACTAAAATGCTATAGACAAAGCTAAATAAGTGCAATAATTTGCCAATATTGTACCATTTGTGCGAAACGAAATTTAAGTTACGCTGCGTATATTTAAAATTTTATATCAATTTTACTTTCTCCGAAATTTCATATGTTTATAGACCGTTATTTAATTTGTTATTTTCATTTTATGGTTAACAAGAGAAATGAAGTTCAAACTTCATATAATTTGCGGAACAATTGCACAGATCTAACTCTGCCAAACCCAAAGACCGAATACTTAAAACGATCTCTAGGGTACAACGGCGCAAAGCTATGGAATAGTCTGCCTCTAGATTTAAAGGTAGCAGACTCTGTTTCCTCGTTTAAGAAGTTGATTGTCGGTTTTAAACTGCACTGCACCTAAACATACCATCTTATGTGCATTTGTATATACACAGTGGCGTAGCCAGCTTCGATAATTGGAGGGGCGAATATTCATATATTTGTGTTCACAGACCTTAAAAACAATCGATTTCAAAAGAAATTAATGATGCAAAACATGATACATGAATATTCGCCCCTCCAATTATCGACGCTGGCTACGCCACTGTATATACAGTGTAAACTATACGCCACTGTATATAAAGTGCTTTTATAAGATATTTTTGCCGTACGTATTCAAAATGAGCAGTGCTATTCATTAAAACTTACGAACATCAAAACAAAGTTGTGAGAAGATATTTGCGATGTTGATATTTGATGTTAGTCACAGGACCAAAAAAATATGGCGTTGCTGCATATTTGAGATGGACGACTGTATTAGTTTCAAAAATATTATGACACGATAGGACATTGTTAAAACTTAATTGGAGCTGGAAACATTTTTTATCTAAAAATGGGCAAAGAAACAAAATGAGATTGTTTTAAGTACAAAATTAACGAACTTTGTGTCATAGTTGGAGGATTTTTCAAAGAATACGTGGAACGGCAGAAAAGTGGGATTCTGGACTTCTAAAAGGGATAAGAATGGGATGTATTAGGCGTTTGAAGGAGAACTGTTCGTAAATTAACATGATCAAGGTCTGTCAACATTTTTAGAAAGTTTGCTTTGCTATCTTCAAAACTAACAATGATGGATTCCTGGTAAGCAATAATAATTCCCGAGCTAACGGCGCGAAGTGCCGTTCCGGGCGTAAGCCCGGGGTGAGGGTTACTAATGTGACGTCATCTTCACTGATCTCAACAATATGGCGGACTATCATGAATGGCTAACACTGATTGGCCAGATTTAAAATTTATTGTTGATTGATTAATCACGAATTCAACTGACAGCAAACATCTAAATTTGCTTTTTGCTCTACAATATTTTGTATTTTTGCAAAAAGATTTGGCAACTTTCACAACCAACGAAGGGTGGTCATTTATGATCTCAAGAATAAGGCGGAATATCAGTAGAAAACACTTAAGGCATCCAAAAACGCGAGAACTGAGACAAAAACGACTCAGACAAGACTCTTGAAGAGAGGTTAATTCTGGGAAAATACAGAGAA
Source organism: Muricea muricata (assembly GCA_963855995.1). Taxonomy (NCBI): domain Eukaryota; kingdom Metazoa; phylum Cnidaria; class Anthozoa; order Malacalcyonacea; family Plexauridae; genus Muricea; species Muricea muricata. The sequence continues at coordinate 118,298,390 of OY979716.1, forward strand.
GTGCCAAGAATTGACTATGGCGTGAAACACAAGGCAAGTTTGTTGATAATGCGTATTTATACATATGTTTTAATGCTTTATAAAGGCTGGCGTAGCCGTACTCATCCAGTCTATTGACTGTGTAAATTCCAGAGTAAGTTTATGTTTTGTAAATGCAAGACTGTCTTCTTATTACTGTATTTCAAAATATTGACGAACTTTGCATCTTAAAGAATATGAGCGAAGATAAAAAATTGGCTCGAAACAGTTTTATTTCAAACTCAAGTTCATGTTGAAAATTTAGTTTCATAAATATTTCAAAATTTCTAATGTAATTAATAGGCCGTATTTTATACCAGATTTAAGCTTACATTGGGCGTAATAACATACCGATGACAAATGTTGTGCAATTTAAAAAAATTGTCAATAAGACAAGGAATAAAAACTGATATTTTGTCATTTTGAAAAAATATACAGAAAGAATGACAATTGCCGTGTTGCTATGACAACAACCTATGCAAGTACTTAATGTAATTCCGAAAACATAGTTGCATGCTCTTAGTTAGTGGCGAGGGGTTGCTGCATGCATGCATTTCTACTTCTAAAAGTACCTCCACTGGTGTCGTGGAATAAACGTTTATTTGGAACTGGATTGAGGCAAAAATGCTTGAAAGCACAACGGAAGTTTGTCCTTTCAACAGGCAGACGAAATCAGCATGATAAAGCTTGGAAAATGCATGCATGGGGTAGATTATTGATATTCAATGATGTTATGCGACTGCCGAGGCCAAGGAGTCAACAAAAAAGGGGTAAAGTAAACGAGTTTTGCTGGTAACAGCGGAAACAGGGATCAGAGGTCTCTTTTGCCCATTTAGACACAAAAGAAGACATGCTGGTCGCTATTAATACGGATCTAAATAATCGCTCTACCACTTCTTTGGCAGGTAGCTAAAACCATTCAGCAGAAGTTCCTTTTTCCAGCATTAAGGCATTATCATGGTGATTTCGACTTGTCTGTCAAAACATGAAGATTCCGTTGTGCTATCATGCTCCTTTCGCTTAATCCAATTTCAAACGTTTCTTCCATGACAGTAGTTAAGGTATATTTTTGGAATCATTATTGCTTGCCAGGAGTCCATCATTGCTAATTTTGAAGATATATGGCAATGGCGGATCCAGGGTAAGTCAAAATAAATTATAGCAGCTCAATTTTAAATTTAAAATAACTTTATAACAATGTCATAGGTTAAGAATTTCAAAGGAATAAAATCTAACCAATGAAGTTGCTTTGAAGGTATTTTAAAATGTAAATTAATATATCCTAGAATGAGCTGTGGTAATTTATTTTGACTTACACTAGATCCGCCACTGATATATGGCAAAAGCAAACTTTCTCAAAATGTTGACAGACGTTGATCATGATAATTTACGAGCAGTTCTCCTTCAAACGCCTAATACCTCACATTCTTATCCATTTTAGAAGTCCAGAATCCATCTTTTCCGCTGTTCCACTTATTCTTTGAAAATTCCTCCAACTATGAAACCAAGTTCGTTTATTTTCTAACTAAAACATTCTCTTGTTGTTACCTATGCTGTTTTTGGTTAAAGAATGTCGTTTCCACTTCCAATTAAGTTAAAAACGACGTCCTATCGTGTTATCATATTTTTGAAACTAATACAGTGGTCCACCTCAAATATAGAACAACGCCATATTTTTTCAGTCGTGTGACTAACATCAAATATCAACATCGCCAGGATCTTCTCACATCTTTGTTTTGACGTTCGTAAGTTTCAATGAACAGCAATGCTCATTTTGAATACGTACGGCATAAATATGTTATACAACTAATACCATGGTTCGCACTGTACTTGAAAATTATTTCAATTTGTTGTAAATTGTTTTGCTTGTGAATTTGTAAATACTTTAGGTATCTTTATTAGTGTGAAGCTCCTCGTGGAAATCAACTGTAAATAGTTGTCGAGGCCAGCGTGTTTAAATAAAGTCTTACATACATATGAATACCTGTTTATTTTTGTTTACTTTCATTGCTAATTAATCAATGAATAAATATACAAGGAGACTAACAGTTTATTCTACATAAATTTACGAAAATGTGATATGACCATAGCACATGCTTTTTTATCACTGAAAAGTAGCGTCTTCAGATCAGGCCTTCAAACTCCGCTGCTCTATTATTTTGTCTTGCTGTACTTAAACGATATTATTTTCCGAAATTCGTTAAAAGAGAACTTTTGAGAATCGCATTATACGTGTATGCTTAGCGTACCTATTTTCAATGTTGGAATCGGGGTTATTATTGCTTCTTTAAAAGAACGTCATTTAATGAAAGACAAATATCTAGATCTTCTATGTATATTCAAATTTCAAAAACGTTCTCTGACTTTTATTTTTCTATTTCTAATTCGAGCTTTTAGCTATTAGATTAAAAGTATTTGAAGGGTGGACAATAATTGCATAGATAACGTTGATTAATTAATGAGAATATGTGGTGTAGCTTAAAACCTAATATGAATGTAGAATTACACGATATTTATTCCACTCAGTGTTATAATATTAGTGCGAATATAATTATGCAAAGTTGATAGATTGCATACTGCCTGCATAAGTAAGTTTTTACCAATGCTCACTGTTTTTCTTTGTATTTGTCTTTTGAACGACGGTTTCGCTTATTTATTTGCATAATCTACAAGCGCTGATAATATGTAGACTTTCATTATATATCCATGTTAAACATACGGCATGCAATTTTAACTGGATCCCGTCCAATAAACACGAGCGTAAAAAAGGAGATAATTTCTTGGAAATTAAACGAGAATGAGAATACATCAAGCTTGTGCAAAAGCCAAGTGAGACGGTTGTTGCTGTATTTGCTGTTGTTCTAAATAGAATAATATTTCGAGTTTTAATTGAATAATAAATTGTACAATCAATATAATAGTAATAGTAGTAATATTTTTCTAGTTTTATTGTGCACTATTTCAACAAAATCTCAAATCTAATAAAACAGGTAAATGACTATTCAAGCCAAGCTAATTGCTTGAATGGAGCCAAAATATTTCATTATTGCTCTCATAAGAACATTCTTGGCTCTATAGGTTCTGTAAAGTGTAAACAGTAGATTATTAATAATGCGCATTAGAAAAAAAACATGGCCTATTCTCAAGATATTCACAAAATATGTCGTTTCACGCGTTTCATGAAACATACATGAATAAATATGATAATGATTAATAATGAACAGCATGAAGTTCAGTAGTAGTTGTTTACCTGTCTTCGATCGCGCGAGGATATAAACTCAGCTGTGCGCTAGCAGCCTAGCACTACATCAATTGACGGAATAGCATCAGCTACAAGCTACTTGTCAAACCTACAGCAGCAGAGATTGCAAGATTCTTCGTCCCGTCAAAGTGCGACGGATATTTCAATACAAAGGCGCAGAGAGCACTAAAAATTTAGTCAGTGCTTTAATCACGAATTTGTTCCTCTGCCGCCTTCGTTTGCGATCTTTTTCTTCAGAAGGGAAATCGTGCAAAGATATACCTTGTGTATAATGTTTATTTACGATGCTAACACGACCTAGGCCACCAGCAACACAATATCTACATTTTTTTCGCGAATTGTCGCCATATTGTTATAACAAAGCACATGGGACAAAGAACTGTGTCATGGTTATGACGTCACAGCTCGATTTCAATTTTCGCATGCAAAGTGTCAATTTTTAGGACTTAAACTACGAGGTATTTTTAAAAATGGTTTTCAGGTTTGAAATCAGGGCAATAATTTCTATCAAAACAAGTAAAAATCTCGAAATCGAAAATTTCGTGTCATTAGCACTTTAAATGCAGGTATAATATCTGCAACACGGGAATTGAAATAAAAGTATAAAATATAACATTTTGAACTATCCTGATTTCACCCAGGTTCATTTTTCCACTTGCTTCTCCACATCCCATGTCGCTTTCAAAGCAGGAAAACATGATTTGTTCTTGAATCATGCGCTAGGATCAGCGAAGGGATATCTTATTTTTAACAGAAGCGATTTCAAAGCAAAGTATTTGCCAAAATTAGTCGTTATCTACATTCTATATGAGCATTTTCACTGAAGAGCCTTCGTTCTGTTAAAGTGCGTCTACTATAAGACCGCTTAGACAACAACAACTAATCATATGGAAGAACGAAAACATTAAAGCGATCAATATAGCATGTTAACCTATCAGCGCGCGTAGCTTGTTGGAAACGGTCTTCACAACACATGCAATCACAGGTTATAATTAATATAACAAAAATAAACTTTTAAATATTTACATCTGCAGTATAACGACTATAACGTTCACGCACGAACAAAAACAAAACGTGCTCGGTATTTCTGTTCCCGGAATTCGCCACCCCGGGACGTTGTTACGGCCAAAAGTTCCGGTAGTACGTAATTTACTTCAAGCGCAAAAAACAATGCAATTTCACAATAAGCATACTGGTTTATTTACTGGTTATCAACGTAAAATTCAAAAACGTCAACAAATGTTAATCGTAAACTAAATATCGTAAACTTTACTTGATGTACAGCCTGTAGTCAGCCTTTACACAGCATGCTTCTATTTCTAAACAACGGGAGTGTTTAAACGTCAGCGGTATCACCACTGATCGATATCGCAATATTGAACATTGAACAAAATGAAACGGCAAAAACAAAATAAACATTATTTCAAACTTGTGTACTGAAACATCTTGACAACATGATGGTATCGTGCAAAAACTCTAGATCTCATCTAAATGAATCGTCTATCTTTGAACTAACAGTAAATAAAACTTCTTTTCATTAAAGGCAATAATAGCGATAATATCGTAACGTTTGCTCATTTTTGTAATAGCGCTAGCTTTTCAGCTTATTGACAGTGGTTTTGAAAACATTTGCAGCAAAAGGTTAACCATAGTTATCCCAGTCAACACTGCTGCCTGAAAGATTCCGGCGACATAGCTTCGATTTTATTTGAATTTTACTTGCATGTCGATTCAACGTTGTTGAAATATGTACAGTTGATGATTTTGCTACTTCTATAAATTCAAAGTTGTTTCAAAATTCGAGAAGTAACGTTTCTACACTTTGCATCTTCATTCTTTTTTTCAACGTTGATGTACGTGAGCGAGCCTTAATCTCCATTTCAAAGAAAAATAATTGGGCAGAATTAGCTCTCTCTCTCTCCTTGTTATCAATTTTTCGGCCCCACTGAGTCGACTTCATGTTATCACTATTAAATATCTACTTACGTTGGCTAATGTTGAACCAAGGAAGTTTAACGTTGGTAAATTGAAGTAAAACGGAGTCAAAAAGAAAAAATAAGTGAAGTCGCTTGTTTTGCACGTGGAACGAATAAGTCTTTCTGTCGATGTTGATCGAGCTGTTTTTATAATTGTTATAAGCTTTTATTTTGCCGCAACTTTGTTTTCGTGTATCGATAGATCTTAATTTTTTGTTTCCTTAATCACAATGCTCCTTTAGTACATGACGCGATATGTTTTGTCCCTCATAAGCAAGAAACTGAAAATATATTGCAGCTGATTGACTTATCTTGGAATGCTGGCCTGTACCGCAATGAAGGTTGCATAATAAACTGTTGGAATTTACTTTTTAGCTACAAATCGGCTGAAACTTGCAGAGAATATCATTCACTTACAACCAGCTCAATCTTATATCCAGCTGTCCAACTAATTTCCATACGATAAACAGCTTTCAAAAATTGCCATTTTTTTGACAATATATTTTGACTATATGCCATATTTTTATCATTACAACTAAATTGCAGTTTGGGCACGGAGTTCTATTGTAAAAGCGCTAAAAATACTGATATTTTTTAAAACACGTTACTAACTTCTTATGTTTGGTTATTTTACAAAGTTGTAATGAAATCGCGTTTTTGGATAGTATATCTTGTCGCAGCTGTATGCAGTTGCGTTCCCAGAGTAGAAATGTCTACAAATAAAACAGGTACGTTTCACGAAATGGCTCAAACGTATTAAATTAATTTCCGCATGCCAAGTTAGTATAGGAAGTCAAGTTCTGCTTTAGAATTTGCCTAGCATTCACAGTTTTGGTTGAAAAGCTGACAGAGGAAAGTGCTACAGTTTCTTTCCAATTTAGTTCCTTCCATGGCTTCCTCTGTCATTTTTTCCCATTTTATGCTAGCATGGAGAGTGTCATTGTGAAAACTTTGCAAATTCTTCTGGAATACGTACAGTATAATATTTTAGATACTTTTCATTGTTTGTGTTTGCAATAGGCGACGACTCTGTATGTGTACTTCAATGGTCAACGCTTTGAAAAAAGCGCTCTAAACTTACCTGTACGCGAAAGCTGCATAGTTCGCACGGTTTGCGCAAGCATTTTCACATTTTGGAGAGGCGTGAGCGATACTGCCCAACTTTACATGTGATCACGCTTTTGCGCACACGTTTCTGCTATCACGGATATCTTTTAAAAAGGTTACTGAGACGATTTAATGCATATCCTTGTACTTCATGAAGTTAAAACTTGTGTGCTTTAGTTATCAATGTCCAAATTACATTTGATCATGAGTATATGGCTTTTTTAAAAAATATGAATTCAATACTTTTTATTAGTATTAATTTCTTTAGCAAATAATTGTTGAGAAGGTCTGGTTGACTGACTAGTAAATCTGAGGCATTATCTACTAGCTACGCTAGTAAATAATGCTTTCAAAATGGCTGCCCAAACTCGGTTTGCTGAAATTGTTTTCGAAGAAATGAAAGGATAAAGGACAGTGCAATTCCTCAAAACACAAAACATATTACAAAATATGGATTTAAACTTTTTAAAGTACGCTATTTCCAAATTACTTCATTATAATTTTTATTTCTATTTAAAATAAATGAAAAATATAAAACCCGATTTTTATGCGCAAGATACAGCATTGTCTTTTTCGACTATTTAGAGTGGTTTTTCAACAAGACTAATTTAAAATAGAGTTTGAAAATATGGAAATTGTCGAAATGAATACGTGCTTGTCTACGTTTTACACGACTGCGAGAAGAAAACATAGTTCTTACTACAAAAAGTCGAGCCCAAAATCCATACGAGCTGCATTGGATCGCCATCTTCGGTCGCCACCTCATAACAAAAATTTTTCAATTTGCAATCCGGTCACCTTCCAAGAGGCTAATAAAACTTTGCATTTTTACCTGAAACTTCTCATTGCAACTGGAAAATTGCTGGGACGGTTCACAAAAGCCCGTTAACTCCTAAATCTGTACGTCAACTTCTTTTTGAAAAAGGCGAGCTTACGTCGGCAGAAACAAGCGACCCTCGAGCTTTGATGCAAACAGTTTTGTTGTACATTTCTCTGTATTTTGGCAACGTGGTCCCGAAAACCAAAGGGCAACGAAGAAAACTGTGCTCCATCTTTGTCTAACTGGCGCTGGAGAGAAATACTTCGAGCTTAACAAAGACCAACCCGGTACAATGCTTTCAAGCAAAAATTACACTGGCGGCCTTGAAAGAACAGAAGACCAATTCGACGGCATGATCTTCGCCTTTTCAAGTTCGGCAAGATGCCCAGTGAAAACCATAAATGCTACTTAAGTCACCTGAATCCCGACAATGATGCTCTTTTTCAAAAGGTCTCCATCTGCAAATTTTGATCCAAATAGAACCATGGTTTGGTACGAGAAACGTGTGCTTGGTCACAATTCATTTGACCACATGCTGCGAAACATGTCGGAAAGACCTGGTATCTCCCCTTATTACACCAATCATTCCTTCGAGCCACCACTGTCACCATTTTATCATCTAGTATTTACCACTGACCAACCGCAATCCCGAGCTTTTAAAAAGACCTTCGCCCCCTGTTTTTGCAATAAAGTTTTATGGCTTGGTTGTGTTCGGGGAAAAAGTCAAAGAAAAAAATAGTTTTTTCCACTCATAGACGCAAGGATTTGTAAAAATAATGTGGAAATGAGCTCCTCGTTTTTCGGGTGTAGTACTCAAGATCATATTGTTTCCAGTGGCGGACACTTGTTGAAATATTGGCGGTGCAAGTGCCGAACGCGCGAGCCTTCTAGAAGGGTCCAGAGGCATGCCCTCCAACCCCGGAAAATTTTTAAAATTTAAGTCTTTTAAATGGCATTTTCAGCATTCTGATCGAGAACACATCTGGTAGAAAATCTTCAAGTAAATAAATATCAGAATGTGACCAGTCTTTGCATAGTTCGTTTATATATGACTCCGTTCTGCAAACGCTTTTGTTTCGTTAATGTAATAAAATGTGGAACAAACAACAGTATTAGCTTCGAAAACAAATACAGCAAAAATTCCACTGTGACATTTAAAAAAGTACCAGTTACAAGGGTTGAGACTTGTTTCGCGGGATTTTGAACGATTTTCTGTGAACTTCTATGATGACATATACTTGCGAGACTATGTATACGATACCTTTCGTAAGGCAATTACCATCAAGGGGGCATTCGTCCTTTGTGAGGCAGTTGTAACCGTCCTCTGACTTGTTTTTTCTTTCCAACAGATGTCGGTTATAGTTGGATATAGTGTTCTTGATATTGGTCATGCATGCTCACTTTCACGGTGCTTCTGTTAAATATTTTATGGAGCGAGACGAATTGGGGGAGTGCTTGTCAATTAGGTGTAAGAAGTTGCGTGCAATGTTTGTTTTTACATTCTTACTGAAGGGAGGATTAAATCATATCACCTTTCTCTGCCGTTTTTTTCTGCTTGACGATGCGGTATCACAGGTATTGTTGAAAATTAAGTTTAATGATTAATGATTGAATTATTTTAAAGTGGAAGTCAAGTCCGTTCTGCGCATATTTTCTGCGCACTGTTTATAAACACGCGTTTTGTTTTGGCACAGTATAGCTCTCTTACACGAAGTCTCAAAAATTTAACTCAGTGTTGTTCTGATGCATTGAGTTCAATTGAGTTTATGCTTTGTGTGTGGTCCGTCCGTTTCTTCCTGTTGGAAAGACGAAATGCGGTGTCACCTGGCCAACTTGGCCTTGCTAATGCAAAAAGAGTATATATCGCATTTTACTGCCGAAACCGCACTGCAATGGACGAAAGTTTCACCACCGCCATGCTTCAATCGACGCAATCTGGAAAGCGAAACAGATTCGAGTGAGGTAACTTCTAAAAATGTGAAAAATTTGTGCTGCCTTATTTTAGTCTTCAAAATTTTTAAATGTTTTCATTTTAGGAATTATACGAACAGGAGACTAGTGACTCTGACGCCCCAAGACCAAGCGCAAAACGATCAAGGGGTCGTGCGCGCGGCCAAAGAAAAACTGGCGAAAAATCATCCGAGAAATCAGGAGGACGTGGCCATGGCAGGCCGAGTGCTAGAGGTCGTGGAATACTTAGACGTGGAAGGAGTCATAGAAGGAGTGGTGAGCGAGGTCGTGGACTTGATATTACATAGTATTTTGTTTTGGTTGTGGAATGTTTCATTGGGGTTATTAAAATTACATATTATATATTTACAAAATCATTTTATTCAGGTATCTATTGTATATACTTGCTTGTATAATTAGTTTGAATGATATTATAAGGCTATTTACATGGGCACAATAGATCTCTCTGAGTGCTGAAGGTCATACAGAATTCTGAAAGTTTACCCTAGAACACACAATATGCCCTAGAATACTAAACAAATTACATGTATATTAGGGGTAGGTGTATACCAAAGGTAAATAGCACTATCCACCAGATAGTGATTTTCTCGACTTTCTGGACAGATTCGGTAAGCACTACAACCCATTTTAAACTTCAGCATTTATTAGTCCTGGCATCATTATTTTTTAATGCCTATCTGCAACAGTTGACAAAAATCATAATTTGGTGGATAGCACTATCCCCCTGAAAAAATAGAGTACTCAGATGGTATTTTATTATTAAACTTACATATAATTATGTAGTATATATACAATACTGTACATCTATATTGATACCTCTATGCTAATTGTCATATGCAACATTCAAATAAGAAGATCCTATTACACTCAGTCAAAACAACCTTCATTTATATAAAACAATGGAAAACAATTATTTGACAATTGCAAGTGACAATATAATGTTATCAGTGAAATATATTGTGCAGTTATCTTTTCCATTAAAAAGTTTTAATTATTGTAGATATTAATTTAAAGACAATACTGTATATACTATTTATAAAGAAATTTCACTTTGAGTATCAGGGCAGTTGTATAAAAAGGTAGTTAGGGTTAGGGTTAGGGTAAGGGTTAGGGTTAGCGTTTTAACCACAGTTAGTGAAAGAGTTAGCTAATCAAAAGTGTGTATTTTAGACTTATAACCGTGACTTAACTACCCAAAATGTGGTTAAGAGTTTTATACAACCATCCCCTAGAGTTTATCCATCAGCAGTTTACTTTGGCCCTTTGTAATTTGAATAAGTTACAAACCTAATTAGAATTAGAAATACTATATTTGCAATAGAATTAGAAATACTACTGCACATGGGCATTTTATACATCAGTAAGACATGCATTCACAAGAGCATTTTTTCCAAAATATTAGTTAGGAATCTGTAAACCTTGACTTATGTCCTGCTAAGAGCTCTTCCAATGATGGCTTTGGTTGTAGTGCAACATTTGGGGCAATTCTCCGTGGATCATCAGCTGCAAGTTGTAACTTCTGTGTTACATGGCCAGGCGTCATCTTTCTTTTTTTAAACACATTCATGATCAATTCTGGAATGTAGGTGTATTTTTTCGGTTCCAAAACTGGAACTGCACTCCAGACTTTAGTTCTTTTACTGTAGTGGCGGCGATAGCTAAAAAATTATAATTATATTTCTTGTTCATTCAGTGGACTTTATGTAAACATTTTAAGCAGGTGACTTATGCACAATTGTATTCATACATGTGCAAACTGCATTTAACACAAGTGTCAGGCGTCCTATTTACCCCACCTTGGTTTTCCATCTGCTGACGTAGCAATCTTGCGATTCCTGTGTTGGTTGAAGTCAATGGCTGCGAGTTGATTTCGCATTTTATAACCAACAAGTCTAAAATATCAAGAAATCATGTTCCTGTTTCAGCCACTTGTAAAGAGCGAAGCTGAAACATTGCTAATTTGGTTATTATATGTATGTATATTGTTAAATACAATGCACATGCACATAACAGGCAGAACATATTCACCTTAAATCCTATCATCACACTGGTCAATCTATTTGGTCAATCATCTGCAACCCTATCATATTACATACATACTACAGTCAACTTACGTGTAAGACAGACGTTTCGGGCAGTACATCAGCAGATGGTTGTGAAAGGACTCGAGAAATCCTGTGTGCCTAGTGAAATAAAATATAATTAATAATTCATTAGCTCACAAATTGACAAGACAGTATATATATATATATATATATATATATATATATATATATATATATATATATATATATATATATATATATATATATATATATATATATATATATATATATATATATTAACAATTTACAAAAATAAAGTTTCAATTAGTTGTTACTCAGAGTTTCATGCCATTGCAGGCAATCTTCAGACAACTGACAAATATATATATAATATATGTATATATGAAGGTCGACTATTACAAACAGGGTTTCTTACACGATTTTTAACCAACCTGAAGCTTGTGTAATAATGTACCTCATTAAGAAAACGTTTATTAAGAATAATGTTTCTTAATGTCTTATGAGGCTTTGAATCTTTCACCAACCAAGGTTTGTTTCTCTCATTGTCATCTAGGACACCATGATCACATTTTCCATCACTTTTACCATCACTTAAAACCCATTCATGTTCATCTACAATGTGGTGGAGCAAGCTAACCCACAAGTCCTACAATAACATAATTATGATGAACAATATTAGACGAGGATGCAATTATAGTCATATGTTACAACCTTAAAATTCAACATATTTATGAAAAATGGGGACTGGTTTGACAATGCCACTTTGTTAGCAAAACCAACCATTACTTCTGTCATGCAGATGTTAACCTGATAAAGATACTGCAAATTTCAGACTTAAAGCAATGCTATTTCACATATACCTTAAAATCTGATACACTACCACAACAACGTCGGCTGCAATACCAGAAATGATTCCTAATTGAGGCGATCCAAAGAGACAAGTCTTCATTTCCTTTTTCATTTGCAGCCTAGGTATAGTAACAAATGTATAATGCAGGTACACTTTCCTGCCATTTAAATTTTACATATAAATTACTGTATCACATGCTATACATACATTTATCACTTTCTTTGTGACAGTTTTTGCACCATGCCAAATATCACGTTGGTGCAAAATATGTGTGTACTTTGGTGCATTTTCTAAAAAACACATGCAGTAGAAACATCACATTAATACAACATCATCAAAATCGCCATGTTGAAGAAATATAGACGATATGTTAAAAATATTAACAATTATTACTCACTCATTAAAGCACCAATTTCTAAGTGGCCATCAGTAACAACCTCTGTGATGTCCATCTTTGATCCTATCAACTTATCCAGTCCCCGTTCAAAGCCAACCCTCTCCATATTTGGACTTTTTCTCCCCTCGATTTCTCTAACATCAACAATATTTATGCTCAATATGCACTTTTCCCTCATGTCAGCAAAGGTGTAAGTACAATATTGAGCACAATGACCTGGAGAGTCATTCCTTCCATCAGAACTTAATACAACCTCTTTTCCTTCACGCTCTTTCCATGCCTGACTTTGTAAACTTTCCCAATAATCATTCACTGCAGGTGCGATATAAAGATTTTGATATTGATTGTACAAGTTCTTAGAAAAATAATGCAGTTTCATAACCTTGCATAGAAACCCAATTTTTGTGAAGGAATTACCAGATAATGGTATAGCTGATGCTAAGAATGCCCGAATTCCTTCGCATGTAGGCTGTGCAGCCCACCGTCCCCCAAAGTGGCCAGCATTGCAGGACCAATGAACAACGAGGCAAGTGCCAACAAAACTGCTGCTAAACTCAAGTTGGCGATTACACCCTGTCCGTTTACAAACTGGACCATGTAATTCAATTAGAAGATTGAGGATTGTATCTGTGGAAACAAGGCAGAATTCAAGATCAGATATATCTGCTGGTTGAATGCGCACCACTTCACTTTTGCAATGCTCTGAATCACCAGTCTCTCCACTAGCAGTTTCTGCATCATCATCATCACCATCATGACCATCAATTTGGGTGTTGTAAATTTCTTCTTCTAGTGACATGTTTTCTATATCATCATGTTCTCTATATCATAAATAAATAGGTAGAGTTTGGATAAAGTTTGAAAATGGCAATATTTTAAAAGACAGTTAAAAGGGGAAAACAATGTACTTACATAGGAGTATCAAAGGAAACATTGGGTTGCTCATCATCACTGGGTTCAGATTCACTTGCATCCATTGTTTCTTCTAAGTTGGTGTTCACTTGAAGTCTACAAAAATAGATTCATATTCATTCATAATTCATATACTATTATTTGTTTTATAGATATCATTATTATAGCTAGTTAATTAGCAGTTACCTAACACTGAAACTATATATAGCACACTTCTGAGGACTTGCCTACTTATATACTAGGTGTAACTTTTAAATTATATTACCAGTATGGCCTAACAACCTGTTGTATTAATTAGACAGCTCTGAATGCATTGCAAAAACACAATGTATTTACCATAAACATGGTGTTCCAGATGCAACCTCGGGTTTAACAAGTTAATTGTGTGGCTCAAAACCCTCAACATGCAAATAGAATGTAATACCTTGAACTTTGGGACAAAGGGCTGGATAACATCTCTAAACGTCTACGTTTATGTCCTTGGACTGGCGTTGAAGTAACAACTGCAACAAAGAAAACGTAAAGCTACAGAATACTACATTTACTATTAACTTTTTATAGTTTCACGTTGATTAAAACTTACTGAGCGGTTCAGCACGTGTGGGTGTTACAGGCGACGCACACATGCTGGAGGATCGAATTGCGACTTGCTGGCTTTGAACCTCGCTTCCCTGGTCGCCACCTGGAAGACTTTCCGGCTCTATCGGTCCCTCAGTTTGAACAGATATTTCGCTACAAAAAATATTTTAAAGACTTTATATAAACCCATAATACATTAATAACATAATAAGAAAACTAAACTGTAGTGAATCGTTGTAATTACCTGAAATGCCGCTCTTTGCGCGCCATATATTCATCAAGCAATATTGCCGCAAGTTCTTTGTCTGATTTTAGCGACAACTCTTGCAACAAATCACGCCATCTTGTGTGTTGGTCACCTAAATATATTCTTGTAGCTTCCCTTTGTGAACGTTGCTGTTTTCTCCTGGCAGTTACATCCTCGTCAGAAGCAAGTCGCGCGACTTCTAAAGGCAGTGATGAAGCCGATGAGGAACTAACAGACGCGCTCCTCTCATCGGCCATCTTGAAATACAACGCGAATTATTATTCATGCCTAATTAAATTAACATTCCTCAACGTACGGCGTCCTTTGTGGAATTTGATATGCGCAGAAAATATGCGCAGAACGGACTTGACCTCCACTTTAAAAATTTTTAAATTAACGGATTGCATATACCTATTATAACTAAAAAGGAAGATATAAAAGGCTTTATGACTTAAATATTTTCAGTCTTCAGTTTTTGCACATACTAAGTGTCAATATTGATACATCTAACTTTCGTTCTATTTTTCCAAATTTTTCTGTTGTTTACTACACCTGATTAATTTGTTTATCTTTACCATCATTAAGTTTTTTATTTATTTTTGTGCTACCCCGAAATTTTTTGCTGCATAATCTAAAAACTGATATATATATATATATATATATATATATATATATATATATATATATATATATATATATATATATATATATATATATATATATATATATATATATATATATATATATATATATATATATATATATATATATATATATATAAATATATATATATATAAATTATATATATATATATATATATATATATATATATATATATATATATATATATATATATATATATATATATATATATATATATATATATATATATATATATATATACACTGTCAATCCCGAAAAGGTTGTCCAGGCGAAATATACTATAATACAAATATATCGATCACGTGCTTACTGTAATATATGCGTCAACACGAAGATTTTATCATGCGTGTTAATTGCGCGTTCGATTAGCGTGGAAATTAAAACCTGTTTGCAGTATATACTGTACACAATGCCGAGACCATATTCGGCGCATGATTTGCGTTGGAGAATGGTTATCAAAGACTATTTTATCAAAAAAGGTATAAAGAAATAGCATCAAAGTTATTTGTTTGCCCAAAAACTGTGTACCGGACGATTACGTTTTTGAATAGCGGTGATGTGAAGCCGTATCGTCTTGGTCGGCCTACTGGAAGCGCGAGTTTATTCGATCATGAAGAGTCTACCCATAATGGATTGTATTCTTCCAACAACTCGGATACGGCTACATGATATAGCTAACTACATTAACAGTGCTACTGGCTCTTCATTTCGTCCACGGACATTGTGTCACACTGTTCACATGCTTGGAATGACGCGTAAAAATGTAGGTCATTGAACCGATTGAAGTATTGACATTAGTTGGCTATTGACTAACATTGCAAGTTGTTTTATCGTCAGTGTAGCTAGAATATTAAAATACTACAGATACAACGTATTGTTCTTCAAAGAAATGATGACCTCAGACAGCAATTTAAAGCCGAAATAAGCGTATTTAATCACCAACTCGTATTCCTCGATGAAACAGGCATTGCACGTATTAAGGAACGATCTATACCGCTGTCATAATATATTTTGATGGTCAACATTTTTGTTTATTGAGTTATACTTTTTGTTGAAGGATAAACGAATTGCTCTTTAGTATGGATAAAGTACTCGTGGGTTGTGCAAGATATTAAATTGTGTTATTATGCCTCTGGCAATTTAAACGAATTGTCTACATGAATAGCAGAAGTATTTTCATTGTTATAATTTGACGTAATTATTGTGTTGCTGTTCGTTTTACATGTAAAAGCTAATTTAAATTCACAGAGGCATAGCAACCCACATTTAACAACAATAGTATCATTTCTAAAGGGACACACTTTACAGTACAATCTCTCACAACCCACGAGTAATTCGTTTATCCTTCAACAAAAAGTATAACTCAATGTACAAAAATGTTGACCATCAAAATATAGTATGACAACGGTATAGATCATTCCTTAATACGTACAATGCCTCGGTTTCATCGAGGATACGAGTTGGATTGAATACGCTTACTTCGGCTTTAAATTGCTGTCTGAAGTCATCATTTCTTTGAAGAGCAATACGTTGTATCTGTAGTATTTTAATATTTTAGTTACACTGACGATAAAACAACTTGCAATGTTAGTCAATAGCCAACCAATGTTAAATTCTTCAATCGGTTCAATGACCTACATTTTTACGGGTCATTCCAAGCATGTGAACAGCGTGACACAATGTCTGTGGACGAAATGAAGAGCCAGTAGCACTGGTGATGTAGTTGGCTATTTCATGTAGCCGTATCTGAGGGGTTCGGAGAATACAATCCATTATGGATAGACCCTTCATGATCGAATAAACTCGCGCTTCCAGTAGGCCGACCAAGACGATACGGCTTCACATCACCGCTATTCAAAAACGTAATCGTCCGGTACACAGTTTTTGGGCAAACAAATAACTGTGATGCTATTTCTTTATACCTCCTTTGATAAAATAGTCTTTGATAAACCATTCTCCAACGCAAATCATGCGCCGAATATGGCTTCGATATTGTGTACAGTATATACTGCAAACAGGTTTTAATTTCCACGCTAATCGAACGCGCAATTAACACGCAAGATAAAATCTTAGTGTTGACGCATATATTACAGTAACCACGTGATCGATGTATATGTATTATAGCATATTTCATCTGGACAACCTTTTCGGGATTGACAGTATATATATATATATATATATATATATATATATATATATATATATATATATATATATATATATATATATATATATATATATATATATATATATATATATATATATATATATATATATATATATAACTAGATGAAACAAGATTGGTTACTTCATAGATTTATTCGCTACAAATTTGTTTCGTATGGCAAGCAACGCTTGCCACACTCTTCAGGCGATAATCGCGTTTGATGGTAATTCTTAGGAAACTTGATACTATATACAATACAAGAGGGTAATGTGATACTAGAAATTACAAAGGTCAATGCGTGCTAAGTAAGTGTTTCTTTCGGTGCCTACACGATGAAATAAGTTCGTTCCTAGAGTTCAATGTAGCCATTTCGGGATGGCGGATAATAAAAAGCTTCTCATGTAAACATAGACTACATCTTTTCGTTCTGCCAGAGTATGCCTTGCAGCGTTTCATGATTTTCCACTTCAGTGAAAAGTTCGCGTTTGTATCTTTTAAGTTCCAAATATATCTGCTCAGTGCGGTGCTGTGCTTACGTTTGGGGTTTCTAAAGGTGCTCGTATGATTGTTATAGCGCGACTTGAAGCTACCCTCGGTAATGCCAACGTACGTTTGGACATCGCCAGTGTCCTCTCTTTTAACTGTCGCTTGGTATACGACTCCCTCTGTTAGGCACTTCCCATCCAATGGGCAGGACATTTTTCGACGGCAGTTGCAGGTATCACAAACAGTTGGTTTCGTGTTGGTATGTTTCGTGAGTATGGCTTTGTTGTGGGACGAAATGATACTTGCTATGTTCGGCATGCAGCTGTAGCTCAATTTTAATGTGTTGCGATTGCAAATTTTCCGGAGGGGGTGATTCTGTGGGAAACACTCGTCAATGATGGCTAGGAATCTGCGTCCTATGTTGGTGGAAACATTTGCGTTGAAAGGTGGGTTAAACCATATAACATTTCTACTCCTCTGTCGGTTAGACTTTCGTGGCTGGGGGTTGTAAGCGAGTTCGTGGTCGTAGCCACTGTCTTTCAAGGCTTTCTGATATGGTGGAACTGCTGAATGAAATGCTTGTTTATTGGAGGAGATGTTGGAAAGGCGTTTATTGATAGCATCAGGTATGGTTCGGAGTACTACCGGAGGGTGGTTGCTGTGGCGATTGACATATTGTATCTCATTCCCTGGCTTGTTAAATGGCTTGTAGCTGCCGGTTGTTAGGTCTAGCGTGACGTCCAGATAGTCCACGCGTTTCTTGTTCGCTTCGATTGTAAGCCTCAGATTGTGGTCGTTAAAGGTGGTGCAAATCTGCTTCTTGATGTTCTCTATTTCTCTTGGCGTTTTATTTAGTGCTGCTAAACCATCATCTCTGTATAATCCGACTGTGTTTCCTAATAGTGGTGTTAATTTCGATAAGAGATAGGAGCCTACGAGTTCGCAAGTTTCGGCGCCGTCAAAACTGCCCATTGTCACGTCAAATAGCGAGTTTGATTCTTTCTTACACCACGCTACGTTCTCGTCGAAGAGTAAGGAATTCTTTGCTTGAATGATGATAGCTTTTTCTTCGTCTGTTATTTCGTCGAATTTTGTAGCGAACGTTAGCGCTTCAACGAGGAGATCTTCAGAAATTGATGGGTAGAAATCAATAATGTCGAATGTTATGAATGAATATGATGGCTTGTTTGGTATTTTGTTAAACCACGTGAGGACCGAATCAGTGTTTTTCCACAGGTTTAAACGATTTGCTGACACGATTTTGGCGTTGACCCTCTGAAGTATTTTCTTACTGACAATGCCGATCTCTGATTTCGACGGGTTAATTAATCTGCATGTTGGGTTATTGGCAAAGATCGGCTTATGATCTTTTAAGGTTATGAAAGCGCTTTTCGCTGTTAGGGCGTCAATTCTGTTGTCTAAGTTGAGGTTCTTTGCGATCTGTTTTTCTGCGGAAACTATTTTGCCTGCGGCATCAGTAGGGGCTTTTTTGTAGGACTTTGTTATGGCGGTATTCATGAGCTGTTTGTACGAGTGGGCGTCCATGCGGTAAAAGTTTGTTGTTTTGTCGGCTGAAATCAATAGGTTCTTGTCTTTTTTGATCTTTGATATATCTTGTGACATTCTTTTCTGGAATTCGCAATTGTGGTTCTTGAACTCAATGTTCTGAATAAGGGTGAGCATTTTATCCTCAAAATTGTCTAGTTCTTTGATCGGCGGCGGTGATTTAGCTGTTGGGAATCCGAAGGTTTCTTTCGCTTGCGTTTCGGTTTGGTTCAAAAAGTGATACGCCTTCCATCGTACCCGGCGTAAAAATGATTCTGTTTTCTCAATTAGGTTTATCAAGTATTCCTTAGGTTGCGCGATTGGTATGTTCTTAGTGGAGTAACCAAGGTTGACTGGATCCATACTGATTTTGAGAGTGCTCAACAATAAAGGAGCGTAATAGACAAGTAATATGTTTAAAATCATATGAACTGAGTGCTCAATACCGAAGTAGAGCAAGATAACTAGATGAAACAAGATTGGTTACTTCATAGATTTATTCGCTACAAATTTGTTTCGTATGGCAAGCAACGCTTGCCACACTCTTCAGGCGATAATCGCGTTTGATGGTAATATAGTATATAGTATCAAGTTTCCTAAGAATTACCATCAAACGCGATTATCGCCTGAAGAGTGTGGCAAGCGTTGCTTGCCATACGAAACAAATTTGTAGCGAATAAATCTATGAAGTAACCAATCTTGTTTCATCTAGTTATCTTGCTCTACTTCGGTATTGAGCACTCTGTTCATATGATTTTAAACATATTACTTGTCTATATATATATATATATATATATAAATATATATATATATAAATATATATATATATATATATATATAAATATATAAATATATATATATAAATATATAAATATATATATATAAATATATATATATATATATATAAATATATATATATATATATATATATATATATATATATATATATATATATATATATATATATATATATATATATATATATATATATATATATATATATATATATATATATATACTGTCAATCCCGAAAAGGTTGTCCAGATGAAATATACTATAATACATATATATCGATCACGTGGTTACTGTAATATATGCGTCAACACGAAGATTTTATCATGCGTGTTAATTGCGCGTTCGATTAGCGTGGAAATTAAAACCTGTTTGCAGTATATACTGTACAAAATGTCGAGACCATATTCGGCGCATGATTTGCGTTGGAGAATGGTTTATCACAGACTATTTTATCAAAGGAGGTTTAAAGAAATAGCATCACAGTTATTTGCTTGCCCAAAAACTGTGTACCGCGGACAATTACGTTTTTGAATAGCGGTGATGTGAAGCCGTATCGTCTTGGTCGGCCTACTGGAAGCGCGAGTTTATTCGATCATGAAGGGTCTACCATAATGGATTGTATTCTTCGAACCCCTCAGATACGGCTATATGAAATAGCCAACTACATCACCAGTGCTACTGGCTTTTCATTTCGTCCACAGACATTGTGTCACGCTGTTCACATGCTTGGAATGACCCGTAAAAATGTAGGTCATTGAACCGATTGAAGTATTTAACATTGGTTGGCTATTGACTAACATTGCAAGTTGTTTTATCGTCAGTGTAACCAAAATATTAAAATACTTCAGATACAACGTATTGCTTTTCAAAGAAATGATGACTTCAGACAGCAATTTAAAGCCGAAGTAAGCGTATTCAATCCAAACCAACTCGTATCCTCGATGAAACAGGCATTGTATGTATTAAGGAACGATCTATACCGCTGTCATAATATATTTTGATGGTCAACATTTTTGTACATTGAGTTATACTTTTTGTTGAAGGATAAACGAATTACTCGTGGGTTGTGAGAGATTGTACTGTAAAGTGTGTCCCTTTAGAAATGATACTATTGTTGTTAAATGTGCGTTGCTATGCCTCTGTGAATTTAAATTAGCTTCTACATGTAAAACGAACAGCAACACAATAATTACGTCAAATTATAACAATGAAAATACTTATGCCATTCATGTAGACAATTCGTTTAAATTCCCAGAGGCATAATAACACAATTTAATATCTTGCACAACCCACCCACGAGTACTTTATCCATACTAACGAGTAATTCGTTTATCCTTCAACAAAAAGTATAACTCAATAAACAAAAATGCATGTTGACCATCAAAATATATTATGACAGCGGTATAGATCGTTCCTTAATACGTGCAATGCCTGTTTCATCGAAGAATACGAGTTGGTGATTAAATACGCTTATTTCGGCTTTAAATTGCTGTCTGAGGTCATCATTTCTTTGAAGAGCAATACGTTGTATCTGTAGTATTTTAATATTTTAGCTACACTGACGATAAAACAACTTGCAATGTTCGTCAATAGCCAACTAATGTCAATACTTCAATCGGTCCAATGACCTACATTTTTACGCGTCATTCCAAGCATGTGAACAGCGTGACACAATGTCTGTGGACGAAATGAAGAGCCAGTAGCACTGGTAATGTAGTTAGCTATTTTATGTAGCCGTATCCGAGTTGTTCGAAGAATACAATCCATTATGGATAGACTCTTCATGATCGAATAAACTCGCGCTTCCAGTAGGCCGACCAAGACGATACGGCTTCACATCACCGCTATTCAAAAACGTAATCGTCCGGTACACAGTTTATGGGCAAAGAAATAACTGTGATGCTATCCTCATTTGATAAAATAGTCTTTGATAACCATTCTCCAACGCAAATCATGCGCCGAATATGGTCTCGGCATTGTGTACAGTATATACTCCAAACAGGTTTTAATTTCCACGCTAATCGAACGCGCAATTAACACGCATGATAAAATCTTCGTGTTGACGCATACATTACAGTAACCACGTGATCGATATATATGTATTATAGTATATTTTGCCTGGACAACCTTTTCGGGATTGACAGTATATATATATATATATATATATATATATATATATATATATATATATATATATATATATATATATATATATATATATATATATATATATATATATGTATATATGTATATATATATATATATATATATGTATATATGTATATATGTAAATATATTAAAATGGTTCCGTCTGTGTATTGCCAGAGTGCTCAATGCCGTTTGGTGGAGCAAAGATATGCACGTAATGATCAAACAAGGACACACATTCAGCTTCGCATGCAGTTCTGTTTTCGTACAGGTTATAAACCTGCACTCTTCAGTACTGTGCCAAATAATATAATACAAATACAATTTACTGAATAAAGCAATCAACCATGCAAAGCAATACACAGAAATAACTGACAGTGAAATAGATATCATCATGCACACAAAACGAACGCTAGTATTCAACAATGGAGAACCTTGGACGAAAAAAGATAATGGCAGTGGCTTCGATGTAACAATGGGAAGTCTGGATGGCGCCGAGATGTGCGAATTGGTGGTATAGTGCTATATGTTGTCATTATTACAACAAAGATATGGCAATTCTTTTGGTTTGTACAGAGACGACGGCCTTGGAACCTTCGCACTCAGGCCTAAGCAAACAGAGAAGGTCAAGCAAGAAATCTGTAGGATTTTTCAAGAAAATAAGCTCAGAATTACAATTGAAGTTAACAAAAAAAGTGGTCCAATATATGGACGTAACCATGGATTTATCTACGCGGCTGTACAGACCATACATGAAACCCAATAACACCCTACAATATATCAATGTCAAGTCTAACCACCCACCTGCAATTTTGAAGATCATCCCCGAGGGAGTTAACAAAAGATTATCGGAGATCTCATCCAACAAAGAAGTTTTTGATCAGGCTGCCCCACCTTACCAGAAAGCATTGGATGAAAGTGAACCATATGAAAATGGATCGTAAAACATTTATTTTAGTAGTGTTTATTTCTTGATTTAAAGAAGGCATTTGACACAGTCAACCATGATATACTAGCGCGTAAATTGCAGTTATACGGTATCACTGGAAATGCGTTGTCTATGATTAAATCTTATTTAATCGACCGTAAACAGAAATTTCAACTTGGTGACGTAATAACTTCTGAGAGTCGCGTTACATGCGGTAATCCACAAGGCTCCATTCTTGGCCCACTCTTGTTTCTACTATACATAAATGACCTACCAGACTGTCTTAGACAAGTTAGTACTCGGCTGTTTGCCGATGATGTGAATGTTACTGCAGCTGGATGGAGAAACTATAGAAGAGGTTGAGTTGGCCATGAATAATGATCTTATACGAATAAAAGAATGGCTTTTTGGCCAACAAACTAAGTCTTAATGCTGCAAAAACTGAATTTTTTTTAATTGGCTCGAATCATAAATTGAACAACTTTGATTCTCAACCATTTGTTAACATCGGTCATGACAGTATGAAACAAGTCCAAGATAGTAGAGTTCTTGGCGTTGTAATTGACGAAAATCTATCCTCGAATAAACACATTTGAAAATGTTAAAAAGGTTACGTCTGCGTCTGGAATTGGAGCTATGCGAAGAATACGTGATTTTGTTGACAGAGAAACTCTTTCTTCTATCTATAATGCTTTAATACGTCCTCATTTTGACTATTGTAGGGAAGCATGGGATACACTTTGTGTGGGACACTCCAACAGGCTTCAAAAACTGCAGAATAGAGCTGCAAGAATAATAATGAATTTGCGGTACAATACACCTGGTATATAGAAGCAATAAACGCTCTAGGGTAGGAGCCTCTTGAAACTCGACGAGCCAAATCTAAAGTTAAACAAATGTACAAAGTTCCAAATGATTTGGTTCAGTTCTGAATGATTTGGCTCCAAGTTCACTCGCTACTCTCGTCGTACGCAAAAGAACATAACAGAGTATGATCTTAGGGGCCCCTCTACCTCACGACAACTACCTTTCCTAAAAACAGAAAACCTTAAGAAAAGCTTCT
This sequence comes from Muricea muricata, assembly GCA_963855995.1. Lineage (NCBI taxonomy): Eukaryota > Metazoa > Cnidaria > Anthozoa > Malacalcyonacea > Plexauridae > Muricea > Muricea muricata. The sequence goes on from OY979716.1 coordinate 118,322,390, forward strand.
GTTGTAATGGAGCTAAGTTGTGGAGCTCATTACCTGGCTTGCTTCAAAACGACAGGGACTAGGCTGAGGAAGACGATGAAATGGTATGCACAAAAACGGCAAGACTTCACAATGATGGCAAATTTGGCTAATTGAAATCAAATCGAAATTACTGTAAAGTACAGATTGCACATTTAAGAATACGGAACTTGAGTGAATGTGGTGAATAAACCCTCGTTGCTTGCTGAAAATATACTCTTATATAATTACACCTACACAGCAATTTTCTCTACACACTCAGCAAAAAACGAACAAGCAGTTTTGGGTTGATTAAAACAAGCTTGAACAAATTTTTGCTGCCCATATTGTTGAACGTGTACCTGACTGCGCGTTGATTCAGGCTCAACAGGTCAACTTAGCTCAGCACAGAAACTTGTGGACGAAGTTTTCACCTGGTCATCTGCTAAGAAGTTTCAACTAAATCCCAAAAAGTGCAAAGAGATGAGAATATCGTTCGCGAGATCAACTTCCAACAACGACGATCTACTAGTTGATTCAAATATTATTGAAACAGTACAGTTGATTCACTCAAACTCCTTGGAGTAACACTTTGTAAAGATTTAAGATAGAACACACACATTGACTTATTAACCAAGAAAACATCTAAAGGTTTTACTTTATCACTAAACTAAAACGTGCCAAAGTATCTCCTGAAGACTTGTTCAAGTTTTATGTTACTTGTATACGTTCTTTTCTCCTTTATGCCTGCCAGATTTACCATTATAGCCTCTCTGAGCATCTAAGTAAGCCTTTAGAACAAGTTCAAAAGCGGGCAATGAAGAATATTTATGGATAGGATACCTCGTACAACTCTGCCCTTGAACAAGCAGGAATTAACAAACCTTCTGACTTCATACAACTTTTATGTAATAAGTTTTTTAGTAAAGTTATGGTCAAGGGCCTATTTTGAGTAAACTACTTGTTGATAAATCTTCCATGTATCATGCTAAAAAAACACAAATCCTGATTATATGTTAGATTTGCAGAAATTATCACGTTTTACTGTACATGCACAGCAAATTTATATTATGCAAGTCTCTGGGAACGCATTTGCTACGGAGGGCTTTGTGTCACACATCATTGTGCGCGCCAAATTACTGAATTGTATTATTTAGCAACCAGTGGAATGTTTTGTTAAACATGGGTAAGCTTTATAGCATATTAAACACAGTGCTTGAATTACTTGTTGCCGTATACTGTTTATTTTATATGTATATCTGATCGTTTATTATACATAAAATAAATCCACTCAATATCAGGAAAATACGGTTTAGCTGGCATAGCACCATGGCAGGTAAACGTTTTATGCACTCAGGTTATCTAATCTATTAAAGAAGTACCGATTTTATTACTTATAGGCTTATAGCTTTGCTTTAAACTTACCATGGAGCTTTAGAGATTTAGTAGCATAAGGTTCGGTCATACACGCAAAATTCCGAGGTAATTTTCGTGTTTGCTCGCCCACTTTGCATAGTCCTTCGTGGCCAACGCACGAGGACTTCCCTACTCATCACCCAATAATCATTGTTGTTCAACTTTGATTTGATTTATCCTCGTCTACCATTCATTGACTTTCTCCCACATCACAACTGTTGTCTTCACAAAACTCATACAAAGCGAACTTCATCTTAAATTAAGGTATGACTCTATGTGGAGCTTTGCTTTTATAAGCGCAACCAATGATGATATTATATGATTTGATAACGCTCATTAAGTATCAAGAATCAATCAACCGAGATAAAAAATATGCATGAGGTATTCTTTAAAGTCTCTGATTAGTCCATTTGTGCGTTTCCGTGGAACTATTCAATCCGAAGTGGTAATCGAAAAGATATAGAATATATTAATTTTTGTATCAACTACAACAATGGCATAATATTTTTACATTTTACCACATTTTGCCTTGCTATCTGCACTATTTTGCTGCCATAATGACTTTTGACTCGCTACATTATTTTCTAAACAGGTTTGTATGGTTTAAAACAAGTCTTTCAAATGCGTTGAAGAGGGCTATACAAACAATACGAAGTTGATGCGAGTGTTGCTATTCTGCGAAACTGCGTTTATATAGTCGAAGTTAATAATGACGATCATGACCGGAAGGAGGGGGGGGGGGGAGGGGGAGGGCAGGTTTCGAAAGATATTTTCACTCTTATTTGAACAATCGAGTGGCGGTTCACTAGGCTGACATCTGTTATTGTCATAACATATTTACCACCGCAAAAAGACCGAGGCTTCCTAGCTTATTAAAAGATTTTTTTTACATAATCTTGTCTCACCTATAATACTTCTGTCACGATATAGATTTATTCTTTCCCAAATTGATTCAGTTTTTTTGCCTTTTGCTTTCGTATATATATTTTCTGACTTTTGACTCGCTACATTATTTTCTAAACAGGTTTGTATGGTTTAAAACAAGTCTTTCAAATGCGTTGAAGAGGGCTATACAAACAATACGAAGTTGATGCGAGTGTTGCTATTCTGCGAAACTGCGTTTATATAGTCGAAGTTAATAATGACGATCATGACCGGAAGGAGGGGGGGGGGGGAGGGGGAGGGCAGGTTTCGAAAGATATTTTCACTCTTATTTGAACAATCGAGTGGCGGTTCACTAGGCTGACATCTGTTATTGTCATAACATATTTACCACCGCAAAAAGACCGAGGCTTCCTAGCTTATTAAAAGATTTTTTTTACATAATCTTGTCTCACCTATAATACTTCTGTCACGATATAGATTTATTCTTTCCCAAATTGATTCAGTTTTTTTGCCTTTTGCTTTCGTATATATAATACAGGTTTTTTGCCTTTGACAGATCTTTTCATGTAATTTTAAAAAAAGGGGTGTAAGTCGATCCAACCGAGTAAAAAATGCGCTCGTAAGAAGCGTAATTATTCTCCCTATTGAACTGCAGCTAATAAGCAGAGCTGCTAGGCAAATTATGTTTGCAGTTTAATACAGCCTGTACAATGTTTATAAAACACACAGACCCTTTCAAATCCGATTCATTACCCTGTTTTATATATATTTTACATGATTGGCAAATACACACGGGGATTTTGTGACAGAACTTATTTCTCTTTACCACTGTCTAGACAACCTTTAATTTGTATGTTTTCGTAAACGATCAATTCAAAAGTTTAGAGCTCTTGTAATAAAACAGTAGCAGGTAATTGCAACTTGTGTACTCTGAGTCTTGTACTGAATTGAAAACCGTTTTTACTTCTCTTACGATTGACTGAAAAATAATAAGATGGTGGCATATTGATGTATCCAAAAAAATTCTGCTTAAATTATATCACCGTTTTGGAACATTCCACAAGGAATTATAATAATGTCAATATTTACCCTAGAAATTTCGAGAACCACTAAATATTTTAATCAAATACAAAACAGTAGTAACTCCAAAAACAGTAAACAAGATCAGTGGTGTAAGAACCAGGAGGGGGCGTGGGGGCCGGGTTAAATAATATATATAGACCTCTCGTCTTATAGTGCTGAGTTGTGCCCCCCCCCCCCCCCCCCACACAATAATTATTTTCTTCCTACGGCACTGATGATTGAATTGTTTATTCTATGTTTCGACTAAATTATGGACATCTTCATCTTCAGTCGAAATGTAGAATAAACAATTCAATAATGTTTACTGTTTTTGAAGTTACTATTGTTTTGTATTTCAATGTTTACATTCTGTAGGATTTTTTAAGTCCTATAGGAATTCTTATAGAAAATTAATATCCTATAAGAGTTAGAATAGTAGCATGCAGGACCTATGGGAATTCTTATAGGAATATTTATGTCCTAAAGGAATTCCAAAAGGAATTATTGAATATCCTTTAGGAATTCTTGTAAGAGCCTATAGGACTTTTTCGTAAGGATATTTATATGAAAGTTAACCATTCTTTTGTTTCAACTTCATTTGATAATGTAGAGAATGGTGTAAAAATGGAAACATGGACTAATATCGCCGGGAACGAAATATGGAGGATGACATCCAATGACCGTTATCCCAATAAACCAGACACTTCTGTCAAGCTGGATAGTCTCGAGTCTCCAAAAAGTGCTGATAATTTACCAGATAATTATGGGCTCCGAATGACCACATACTATAAGGTAAAGGAATGAAAAGAAACAAGTTAAAATATCCTATGGCAGAACAGGTATCTTGACTATACACCGACACTCAACGCAATTCATTACACATATATCAAATTATATAAAGTAAAGTTTTTTCACGTGATAGGGTTCATGATCCATATTTGCTTGCCCCGTGATAACGTTAGGTTGAATTATGTTCTATGGTTTAGAATATTTGGAGTTTCCTTGAGGTATTTTTATTTCGTCCACAAGAAGCATCTTGTTTTAGTCTTAAGAAAAAAAGATAAAAATTAGCTCGCAGCTCTTCAAGTCATCGATATTTTTACTTGATATGGAAAATATCTCATTGTGTATTTTTAGCATTTTACTGTTTACTATATAAAGCGGTAATTTCGCCCGGGATAAGAATACCGTTTGCAAGTGAGCATTTCATGTCGAGGGAAGAAATTTATGTCAGGCAAGAAAGTTTATGTTAGAAAGGTTAACATTGTTGACTTCTAACACCGATAGTAGATTATATATTGTACAAATATGACAATTTTATTTCAGTTTAATAAAGTGAAATATTTAAAATCTTATCATCAGGCTCCAGAGACAGGATCATATAGATTCGATGTATCAGGTGATGATCAGTGTCAATTGTCCATCAGTTCTGACGAAAAAGCAAGTAACCTCGTGTTGTATGTATTATTTCCACGTGCTATGTGGACGAATGTCAAACAATTTGAGAAGTAAGTAACATAGTCTAGAGTAATTCTCTGACCTTGCTTACTTCTTGTGTTTTGTTTGCTTAATTTTTCTGTAAGTATTGTTTCCCAATATTTCACTTTGATACACCTTTCCTAATCCCATTCATATTTCAAAAAAACATCGTTGATATTGTTATCGCGAACTTACTCTGATTTAAATGCAGATTTCGTCCTAAATAGTTTCAAGTATCTGTTATCAATTAAAAACGTTTAGTTGCACGCATATCGGCAGCTTGTATTTTCAAAGACTTATTTGGAAATGTTGCCAACTGAGAAAAATAATTAGTCGCGCAGAACACGATTATACTGCATTCATTGGGATGTATTACTGTTTTGCGGTTGTATAGCTTAACCATATTTTCAGCTCGGATTTTGGTTATAGCCAGTTTGGTTATAGCCAGTTGGTGGTAAAGAGGATTATATTGGTCCCATTAGTACATAGCCATGCCAACATTTCAAGCATTTTGTTCATTCAGGACATAGATAACGAACACGCACTCAACAACAACTCATTAGATAGCGAAACAAAATCAAACTGAAACATCTCAACAACGAAACACTGCAACACAAAAGTACTGTATAAAAGAACTTGACATGCGTATTTATTCCTTTACAAAGAGACGTTGATCGTCAAACCACTGGTCCTATACAACTTGTGAAAGGCAGAGTGTATTTCATAGAAGCTCTGATGAAAGACACAGGAGGTCCTGATCATATAATCATCAGAGTTAGGTTACCAAGTGGAACTATTCAAACACCTGTATCAAAAGAAGACCTCTTTACTTCTCCACCAGGTAAAAGCATATAATACCGTTTTGAAAGATAGGTTGCATCATTTACATTACTAATGAGGAAAAATTGTAAGATAGCTTTAATTTGAACCTTTAAAGACTTTGTGAGTCACATGAACTGTTGTTCATAAACTGTTCTAATGCTCTGCTACAAGTGAGTTTTGTCCAGAATATTGTTTGTCGTGATTTAATCCTGAAATATATGGGCTGCTTCATGTCAATATTTGCGGCTTTAAATCTAGTGACTGAACAGTGGAGAATGATTTAAAAAATCAACAATGCTATTTCCAAATAAATGTCCAAGTTATGTTTCATTGTGCTGAAAATTTCAGTGAAATGTGACAGATCACAAGCGAAAGACTTGCTTTTACTTGGTTCACAATAAACACAATAACAGTTTCCTTGCATCTCAAAATGACCCCTTCTGGAAAATTGCGTCTGCTGAAGCTGTTATTTGTCTGAGATAAACAAGTAATTGCTCGTTAAATGGATAAAATATCAGGTAAAAATTGATCCCAGAATGAGCTTTCTTTACGCACCCTCCAAGTACAAAATGGCATTTTGCATTGCTACTGGTCAGTCTTCACAAGGTAGTGATTAGTAGCAAAGGTTAAAACCTGCGTGACCCGGGGCTACACGGCTACATCACGCGTTATATTTACAAGGTGAACATGTTTTTGTCACAGCTAAGAATTTGGTCACTTGTTTAAATATAAAACTCTGGAACTAATACAATTGCCGAGAATAGCACCAAGCGCGCACTGAGGAAAGGTTGAGCGCATTCAGAGAAACTGATATTTTTTTAAAATTTCTTGCTTTAGCCGATGCTGTTCCCACTCCACCTTCAACTTACGGTAAGAATGTTCGCTCGGGTTAACCAACTCAGATTTGACTCAAATTTGACGATAACACTAAGTCGCCGAAGCCGAGGTGACCAATTGTCACCAGACGATCTGGCATGTTAAAATATTAACATGCAGTACATACTTGCTTGGAATTGCCTGTAACTATACTGTACTTTCAAGTCAACCCGGCTGGCATATGAGCATATCTGACAATTGGCTTGTGACTTGGAAGCACAGAACTTGGAAAACATTTGAGAACATTTTCATATGTTAACTTTTTTAGTTATAGTCACCTGAAAACAAAAATATGCCCTACATTGATGTAAACCCATAGATCAGGGCTCGAAATAGAAAAAATATTACTTGCCAATTTTTTTCGCAGGCAAAATACCATATAACCTGTAATTTAATTTTTTTACCTGCCAAAATTGGCCAGGTCTCGTATGTTGTAGAAATGAATGTTTTCATGATAGGGATTAATTTTAAGTTTTATTGCCCCCATACTAAACGGCATGGTATGTTTGATTGTAATCTTGGATTTGAATGCTAACATACTGTTCTAACACATTTAGATAGCAAAACAATCTAGATTTCTTCTAAGAAGTTCAGGTGTGAGCTTAAGATTGAACGTTTCTCAGTAGCTATTGTTTCTTACAAGTTTTGGTAATCAAATGAAATAAACTGATATCATACTCTACAATTGAATTTCGCTTGCTATTTTTTCCTCAATTTGGCAGTCCAGTTCTATTTTTGCCTGCCATCTCTAAAATTTAGCCTGGTTTTGGCGATTGGCAGGCCGCTATTTCGAGCCCTGCATGCTATATATGTTTTACTCACTGATTATTCGTATTATCTATTATACAGAAAAAGGTGCAATTATGGACATCTGGAGAAATATTGGCGGTGGTAGTCTAGCTCCACTCCTCGCAGATCCGCGTTACCCAGAAAAACCTTATACTTCAAATAAGGTTCTAAAACTGGTTTCACTAGATTGGATTGGGGATAATTATGGATTGCGATTAAAAACCTTCTACGTGGTAAGCTAAGTTTGGGTGTGAATGAATAGGTTGAAAATCACTAATTACAATAAATAGGCCGACTAAATCTTTAATAATCAGACCCCAGTTTGGAGCTTCTACAAAATTGTGGATGTATTAAGTAGTACGCATATTCAGCAATATTGCAGCACAGAAAATGTGGATGTTTAACTCACCCTACGTATGAAAATGAATTAGCTTCTTACCAAGCTCATTTTTGTGGTAGTTCAGACACATTAAACTTTGTAGTACACTATACATATCAATGGTTTATTTCTTTTCTTTCTAGGCCCCTGAAACTGGATATTATACATTCTACGTTGCTGGTGATGATCAGTGCAGCCTTTCAATAAGTTCAGATCATAATCCTGAAAACTTGAATCAAATTCTTCAGTTTAAGGACGGTTTTAGGAGCAATCCTAACCATTGGAACATGTAAGTCGTAAAGAGTGTTTGGATATTAGTGAAGTCTAATGCTAACGTAGAGAAACATGATTTTTTTTATAACACTCTTCTACAAAGATTATATATTTTTGCACTTTCGCATTTACTTTTCAGGGATCCTTCACAGACTTCATCACCGGTTCAGATGAAGAGAGGCAAGGCTTACTATATAGAAGCACTGTTGAAACAGGACATTTGGGAGAATCATATTGCCGTTGGAGTAAAATTGCCCAGTCGAACTCTTCAAAGACCTATCTCACAAGAAGACATCTTTATCAGACCACCAGGTATGGCAAATAACACATTTGGCACTAAGTTCAGAATATTGCTTTAGCATTAGTAACATTCTTCGCTAAACCATAGGAAGTATGTACAATCATTCTGGTATATACTATTGCAAATGTTGATTGTTAGCTAATATATTCTTTCACTTGCCACAAGTCACTCTCTAAGGGAAAACGGTATAAGGGGTGCGCTTGAGAAATGGGGGAGCAAGCGATTTGTGTCTCTTGCAAGCGCGCCAAATTCATCAGGGCAAAAATGCTTCGGTGACTTCATTTTGAATCATTATTATTTTACATTAATTCAAAGGCTACATTGAGCTATAAATTATAGAATAAACAAACTAGGCTACCAGTCTTTAACGCAATATACAAACAACAATGTGTTGAATGGTATCTAAAGGGAGGAGATGTGTTTGTTTCCGCACCGACGGATTCGGTGACGAGCTTGTTTTTGAACTAGCATATTACGTGCAATCGAGTGCACGAGATACAGGTTAGAGATTGTTGAGCACAGAAGGAAGCAAAAGCAGTGGTTCTATAGTTGCTGGAACGTTGATGTCTCTAATGAAGATAATGACCGAGCAGAGAAAAATTACTGCAGCCAGATCGAAAAGAATTTAAAGACTGAGTTTGTCTTGCCATGTTACTGCACCACTATAGCTAAAAGAATTGGTAAGGTAGTTTGTGCGAGGAAAAAGGAAAGCGAGTTTGCTAGCATAGAGTTGCTATGAAAGAGTGACCTGAAACGCAGCTTAACGCGGCAAATTTAGGATAAAGATATTCCAGGAGTCAAACCATTTATTGATTTATAAACTCAAATAGACTTTTTAATTTGGCATTGTGTTTCCAGATTTTCCATTCTAGGCCTTTTACGAGGCAATCAGAATTAGTGTCATAACCAGAAAATATCTGATGATTTTAGCTGAAATACTTTGCAACTTCTGCAATTTAACAGCAAGATTTTTAGTAACCTCCTCTCTTTTACACACACACGCACAATACTGCAATACTCAAAATGTAGTTGAATTAGAGAGTGAAATATTGTATGCCGCGTTGAGAGAGGAACAAAAGGCCTAATGCGCTTCAACGGACCATGGTCGGAGGCAATTTTTGAAGAAATGTCATCGACATGGACAGACCATGAAGGATGCTCGTCAATGTCAAAACCCAGCGACTTGGTTTATTTTACCTGTTTGAAATGGCCCCCATTAATGAAAGTATGGAAGCGCTGTCAAACGTACAAAGTCTCTATCTTCATCCTATCACCATGAATTCAGTCTTGGGCATGTTCAATGTTAATTTAACAACAGAAAAGCTCTGACAAATATTCGCGAGATCATATTGAGTTTGCGTTCAATTTTGGTGATGTGATTATCTGCAATGTTAGATCAGTGTCGTCAGCAAACATGCGAGGTTTTGAATTCGAAAGGCATGCAATTCGACAGATCATTAATATACAATAAAAATAACATATATACATACATATATATATACATATATATATATATATATATATATATATATATATATATATATATATATATATATATATATATATAATATACATAAACGCATTTTATAAGTATGCATTCTATATATATATATATATATATATATATATATATATATATATATATATATATATATATATATATATATATATATATATATATATATATATATATATATATATATATAGATGTATCAAGGATAAGAGCAAGAAGAACGCTACACATCTAAGCAGACACATATGGACACTAAAGGAAAACAACTTAAACTATGACCTAAAACTAAAATGGAGAATTCTGGCGAGAGCAAATTCGTATTCAAATACTAACAAAAGATGTAATTTATGCATTGCCGAAAAGTACTTCATAATATGTAAACCTCAGTTGTGTTCATTAAACAGTAGAAATTAATTAGTAAATACGTGTCGCCACGCACGGAAGTGTTGTTTAACAAACATTTAAATAAGCAAGCAGTAGCCTGGTCGTATTTATAACCTGATGAGAAAGTCTCCTATATAGAGCTCTCGCAACAAATTTGTAGTTTTTATTGTACATAAAAACATGTCCCTCCTTTTTTTATGTTTTTGACGGACCCTAATAATGGCGGATGAGCTAGTTTAGCGTTTCTGTGGCCAGATAAGGCAATTGATCAGTCAGGAACTGCATAGTGAACATGCGTAATGTGACATTCGCGGCTTCAAAATCTTCAAAGGCTCCGACTCGAGTGGCCCTTCTGTTTATTTCCCTTCTGTGGCAAAACCATTATATTACATGAAGTATGAAGTAGATCCCATGATGTTAAAACAAATTAGATAAAAATTTCAAACGTAGTTAAATAAATAATAATGCTTACTGAGTTAAACAACAAGGTAATTACGTAAGTTGACAAAAAACACGCTTGTCGCTAAAATGGCTTCGACCGTTGGTTTTTCCTCTAATAGATCATGGTTCTCGACCAATGGAAAGCCATGGTTCGTGTCATAGTGCAAACTGGTGGTCCAGTTCCGACAACGAAGGTTGGTCTAAATGTCCACGGTCCTCTCCATACATAAAAAGTTTCTCGGGAAACAAAACCGAAAGTGCAAGCAAAAACTGGGTATTTTTGCTGAAAGCAGTCGATTGTTGTAAAGGGGAAGTCAGCTTGGATGAGTGCGTGCCCGCTGACTGGGCCAGCACCATTATTAGGTAATGCTATAATATAACACTTTGAAAGATTTAAATGGCTATTTACAATCTTTGACTGCCATAGGGTATTATGATAACGCAGAAAACTATTGATAGTCCCTAAATTGTCAACATTTTTATTCTAAACGTTTCGACATGTAATACAAGTCATCTTCAGTAGAATAACTGTTAATTTTAAAGCCGCGCTATTAATATGCATGCGAGTTCCAAAGTTTGCTTGCGTGTTTCAAATAACCTAACGGAAAATAGTTAGTTCTTTTGATGCACGTGCGCCATGATTGAGCGGTGGATCAGAACGACGAATGTGGCAGGCTTTTTTAATTAGCAATAAGAACCAGTTACTTGAACGATCGATGATGTAACAATTATTGAAAATTAGATCAACTATACTAATACAATGCTTAATATCTAACAAATTACATGGTAAATTTAATAAAGAAAGGACATGCTCAAAATGTTGGCATTCGTGCACGTGATTATAAATTTCAGACTTATCTGACTTCGCGTGCTCCTTAATTCTGGTGTAAAGGCATCTGTCCGTTTTTCCAATGTAAGAAGCATTACATCCCGGGCAGATGAATTTATACACTACAGATGATCTGTAGGGTTTTGGTGTACGATATTTTTGGGAAGTGTAGATGTTGCATTCTGTAGTTTCCCAATAATTCACAAATTTCACCGGTTGTTTGATCAAGCAAGAAATCTTTCGGATACAGTTTCTTTCCTTTCTTTCCAATGAAGGGTAGTTTGACCCAAATGATGGGTATGGTGGGCTCGGTTACCTTTTCATTGTGTGTAGCTTTCGGAATTCTGGAAGTGTAGATATCTATTAATTTGTCACATATATATCCTGCGAGGAAAACCATTCCAGGAAGCGAACCGTTTGATGTTGAGGATTTCTAAGTTCAGGAGTTGGTATACACTGCAGATCATGGTGCACGTTGGACGAGGGTGCGGATCCATGCTGTCTTTCATGACCATGGAGTGAAACTCGAGTAATGACTGTATTATCCTGTTTGGGTTGACTTGCGATAGATGGCAGTTCCTTGAGGGTCACGTTTAATGTCCAGAAAGTGGATGTCATTGTGATCCACAAATTCCTCAAATGTGAACTGAATTTGTGGATGGAAGGAGTTGAGCTTGTCAAGGATCAATAAAATATTTTCAGGCTTGGCCAGTACGAGGGTATCATCAATGTAGCGTACGTAAAACTTAAAGTGCCCATGAACTCAAAAATCACTACTCTTTTTTTTCGCGGCAGATGAAAGAATTGCTCAAGAAAACACTCTGTGCGAAATGTCCGTACAATATTTTGCGAGTTACAACCCATCGAACATAGGGAAAATGCGTGATTTTGTGGTCAAATTTATATTGCGCAGTTAGACTGTGCCAAAGGTCATTGATGACGTATGCAAATGGGCATGTTATACATTGTGAAATCTTATAACTATACCAAAATACTACATACACCTCATACAAATGCTTTAAAAACGTGCCTGATTTACTAATATTCTACAATTTATCAATAATATAATGATTTTGATGTTTTGTTGCAAGTGAACAAATGTCCTGAGCATGTTTTTATTGGCTTGTATGTCATATAACTTGCAACTGTCGTACCTCCGATCCTATGCTAACTAAACATACACTTTTTTGTCATCAGTTGAAGCAAAATAATAACTGCAAATAATTGCTGGCATTATGTGAAGCAATTATATGTGCTTAGGACGAATTGACGCAATTCAATGTAAATAAGGCGTAGAAACAGTCTTCATACATTCCGATTATGTATTTACATCAAAATATGAATGATGTCTTCAAACAAAAGACTTAGGACCGTAAGTTGATTCTAGTCGGCTATCCCATCTATGTTGAAGGCCACAAAAAGGGAGCTTGCACAAATGAAACAGATCAGTAACTTTATAAAATTTTATCATAATAATGTACAAATATGTAAATTTAGTTAACAAAATATATACAGGTCTGACAAAAAGTATACGCTTTCAAATTAAAATTAGCTGCAACCTAATATTGTGATAATTTCCAGCTCTGTCTGGTATAAATTGCATGTAATGAACTAATGATCTGCAAAAACACAAGGTCTTGTAAACGTATGAATTTTATAAATTGTCCAGCCAACTTGAATTTAAAATGGTCTATTGAAGATACAGGTACATGAAGATATACGAAATATTGTCTCCACAAATTAGGTTTTCTTTGTCTTGCAACTTTGTACCCTGCTACATCCACGCAAGGAAACTCACACCTAATGTGGTGGTAAATGCTGGCTGGCAAAGGCCCAGAGTGATCCCATCCTAGGTAACCACAGAGCCATAAAACAAGCCAACGATAAGCCAGGGCCCGTAGATACCTATTCACATTGAAATAAAATCAAAGATGTTTAGTTATACTATTTTGATATTTATAATAGTGATTAAGCTATGTACCGCGCCAAGACACATATATTCCATTTGACTTATTGAATGTACTTACTCATTTTCACTTTGCCTCTTTTTCTGTTTATATTTTGTCCCTTCCTTTGTTTTTAAGAGCGGTCCAACCTTTTTGAGAACAGCTCTATGAATCATAGGTATGTAGGCCCAATGCTCGACAATACACGCTGCGTTCTTTCCTTCGAATGTATATTTACCCTGACACTCGAGTATTTCCATGCAGCAACGAAATTCTCTTGCGCTTGAGAGATGTACGTCGCTACATCGTCCACACTTACACCTATATTATAACTAGCTAACTTATTTCTACAATATAATAATTATATTGTAGAAATAAGTTAGCTAGTAAGAACAACTTTGATATTTCAATAAATGGTACAATCGCGTGACTTACGATGATTCAACCGGAACTTCCTCCTCGTATCGCTGCGCAAGTGTCTGTGATCAGATGTCATCCTCGTCGTCTGTTTCGGCCTGTTCAAATTCATCACTACTGCTAGCAAGTGGTTCGTTGGTATATGGTTCAACGAAGGAAGACTGTTCTAGAACATCGCTTTCGCTAGAGCTATCAAAATCTTTCGAAGAAGAACTTGAAGCTGAAGCGCATTCACTTTCCCGTGATGTTGCCATGTGTTACCTTCCCTACCTTTCCATACCTACCCTGGGTGAAGGTGGGATCGTCTTTCAGCTTTTGGAATTTAGTGGTATCAGAGAAAAGTGCTGACAAATTAAACATTCTAGGTACTGGTTTTCTTAAAGGAGTAGTCAAGGTTCATGACAACTTGCACTTATATCAAACTAAATAACATTCTTACCTCTCTCCCAAAGTTTGAAAATTCAAAGTTACATAGAAGTAGAGATATTCAACAAGAAACATACGAAAACAAGCACATTTTACAATCGCCATTTTGGACGTCGTAGCGAACTCGCGATCATGCAGTGGCAATGCACCGTGACGTCACTTCGCGCTTTGCAATGCATCGCATGCATGTAAATAGAGTTCAAATTGTGCAAGGCTGGTGAAAATATTGCATAAAATAGTAAAGAAAGTACAATGAGCGTCAATGGCGATTCGTCAAGTGAACGGTCATCCAGCTATACAAATTCAGACTCCGAAGATAGCGATGAAGCATGTTTGAAATGTTTCGACGGAGAGATTCAGCCGTACGCTTTCGAACCCGTTGACGACACGATTTCTGATACTGACACTGATGGGGAAATAGATACGGAGGTTGAAGAATCATCAGAAGATTCCGACGCCGAAAATCGACTTCAAAACAAAGACTGGTTAGTTTAAATGCTAAAATCAAGTTTTTCTTGAAATAATATGTCATTTTGACGTTCAGTGTTCAAAGTAAAGTACAACTATAGAGTACCTGGCTACATACGGTTTGGCCAGGTATTCTATAAGTAGTCCAAATGTTCTATGATTCAAGTCAACTTGATGACAGAATATATTGTGTAGTCAAGCTTTTTTAGAGCACTTCAATCAAGCTACAGAGACCAGAGATATCATTATCAAGACATTAAATTTTCCCCCATTTGCATTTTGTCTATCATAATCCCACACTTCATGATTGTTTCCTAGGTGTTTGTGTTCACATTGCCAAATTATGGATAGGGTTGAAGAAAGTGTTTGCTGTCAGGAAATCACAGAGGTTAAATGGAAAAATGAAGAGGTAGCCCAAGTTGGGCAGATAAAACTTCCAGGCTGTATCACTGACAATCCAGGATTTCAAGCTGTGTGTCTAAATCAATGGGTATTACAGGCTGCGTGGAATCAGTACCGTCAAGAATATGGCACAAGAGCATATGAAGGGCCTGAGCACAAAAACAAAAGGCATGTAGCCTATAGACAAATGGTTAGATGGTGTTGGGGTGTACTGGGCAAAGATATACGAGTACCTTTGCCTTCCTGTGCTGTATCTTGTATTCGAGCACATTTTCCACCCCCAGGATTGGAAGAAGATTTTGAATTTGATGGATTTAAGTTTGCTGATGAATGACAGTATTTATATATTTATATGTTTCCAGTGGCGAAGCCAGCCAGACAATTTCTAAAGAAATGAATAATGATAATGATTTAAATTTGCATTGCATGACCAAATTGTCGGGCGGGCTTCGCTACTGTATGTTTGATCTCGATTTTTACTTTATCATGTAATTAAAATGAATACAATGCCCAGTTCAACTGCATACACAACCAAATGTTTTGACACTCTAGTCTAGTGTCTTGTCTAGGAGTGATCAAAAGTCAAACTCTGACTTCTTATACACTTGAGGAATGATGTCATCTGCTTACAAAATGTCAACTGCGTACATCTTGTTGAAGTAACAATCTATCTGCCGGTGTTCCAATCCAGCTGTTAAGATGGCATGCTGTAATTGTGTCATCAGATAATTTACCCTTTGATTGATTAATTAGATTACGAGCTCGAGATTTCTATGCGGTGATAGTTGGTGATAGTTGAAATCTCGAGCTCGTAATCTAATTGTTAATTACTGAACTTTTTTGGCCATTCTTGATTTGTGCTTGCTTATTATTTCATCTTTGCTTGGTAGAGGAAATGATGCAATGTTCTTGGGGATAGTTGCAGGCTGAGTTGGTTGTGTTTTCTTGGCATTGTCCTTATATACATGAATTTCTTTCATCAGCTCTTGCACAAAGGAGTAAGACTTTTTTTCCACAATGGGTTTTGCAGCCCACTTCTTCTTCCCCTTGGGAAACACAACATTGTAGCGTTTTGCACCCTTGTTTTCTCCCCTTTTCACCTGTGCCTGCTGCCTCTTCACGTTAGAGTTATGATCAATAACTGCTAGTGGGTTCTTGCAATCATTCCTTTGTACGAGAAATGCTGGCGTTTGGGGGCATACTTGAGAAGCAAGAAATGGTAGACCTCAAGATTTCCAGTGTGGTGAAACTCGGTCAAATTGCTGATGTCCTTCAGTAGCTTCTTATTTGTGACCACTTCTTCCAAGGCAATATGAGCAGATGATCCGTACAAAGGAAACGAAGTCGTCCTCATCAAGAAAAACCGGTATCTAGACTGTTTGTCAGCACTTTTCTCTGATACCACTAAATTCCAAAAGCTGAAAGACGATCCCACCTTCACCCAACTGAATTCTCTACAATGTTACCTTCGAACCATCAATAAACGGAACGAAATTGATGATTCCATGTACGAGAACATCAGACCACAATCCACTCGACCAGTTCGGGCGCAAGGTCTCCAAAAGACACACAAGGCGCCCTTTGATGTATTACCACCTTTTCGTCCAATTATTGACACAACCGGGACGGCCTATCAACCTGTTGCTAAATACCTATCTTCGCTCCATTCTCCTTTGGCACAAAATGAATCCTCCGAAAAGGACTCCTTCGATGCAGTGACAAGAATCCACACCATTCCACCTGAGTTATTTACCCAAGGACACCACTTTGTATCTTTCGATGTTAAGTCCTTATTTACCAACATCGCCCTGCCAATAGTCATCAAAGTCATTTTAAAAAGGGTTTATGATGATAAATCGATCTCAACCAAACTAAAACCTCGCACCCTTAAGAAATTATTGAAGGACTGTTGCACCAAAACAACCTTCTCATTCAACAGTGAGTTAAGTTACCATCAAATCGACGGTATTTCCATGGGTTCACCACTAGGACCAACGTTAGCAAACATTCTGATGACAGCGCTCGAAGACGATATTATAAGACCACTTATCTCCTCGGATACGCTTAAGTTTTACGTTTGCTATGTTGATGATACCCTCGTACTAGTGAGGCCCTGTTAGGGGTTTTAGGTATAACGTATAAGGTATATTTAGCCAAAGTATTTAGTTATTAAGTATAAATAACGATAGCAGTATATAGAAGGGGGGTTCTGGGACGGGCGGAGCGCCTTGCTCCGCCCATGATGTCATTTTTTCTTAATTAATTCAGGCTGACGTTAATTTATTCGTCATGCAGGCTCGAACGCTGCTCTGCTGTTTGTTCATCTGCAGTTTTTAGTGTATTTCTGGTCACATTGTGTATAACAACTAAAGTTTTTTCCGACTACTTCCCTGACTGCTGTCGATCTACAGTTTGTATTTATCTATAGTTTTTAGTATATTTCTAGCTCATCGTTGTTATAAACGTTTGTTTTATATCTATAGTTTTCGTTTCTGTCTACTATAAATATACTGTTTGTTTATCTACAGTTTTCGTTTATTTCTAACTATAATTACCGTACGTTTAGCTGCAGTTTTCATATCTACCAGTTCGTTTGTACCGCTTATCGAGTGGTTTGTAGTATAGCTTTTAGTCTATTTTCGGCTAATTCACTGCCGTTTTACAGCTTTAGCTTGTCACTTCATTGCCGGTTGTTCGGTTGTGTATTAACAACAGCAGATTAATTAGTTTATTTCTGACCAACTCACAGTTGTTTGTTGATCTAGCATTTTTGGGGCTGCTGTTTGTGTATCTACGATTTGTACTTTATTTCTGACCATTTTGCTTATAACAGCTACAGTTTTTAGATCTCACTGCTTCGTCAGCTGCCGCTTATCTACAATTTGTGTTTATCTACGGTCTTCAATATATTTCTGACTCAAAAGGGCGAAAATTAAAAAGGGGTATGGCGAATGCGAAATCGTACCTATTTTTGGAGGAAATATTTTTTTTCGAGGACGTCTCTTTGTTTGCATAAATTAATACAGACACGGATTAACGTTTGGAATAATATATTTCTTATAGAATATAACAATATAATACAAATAAACGGTATTTAAACATATTGTCAGGCTTCTACACTGTTCTCCATTTTCGATTGTTTGACTTTGTAACTCACAGTGGACTATGTTGTTTAGTATATTATGGCTACTTCATGGCTATTTGCTTAACTGTAGTTTATTTCTCGCCACTTCATTTTGATACCATTTATGTAGGTTGACGTGGGGTCGGTGTAAGGTGGATGTGGGGTGGATGTAGGGTGGATGTAGGGTGGATGTGGAGCTTCTGTCAAGCTTCTGCCCGATTTGACCTTTAATGGCACTATAGGCCTTTGTAAAGCTTCTGTGAAGCTTCTGTCAAGCTTCTATCAAGCTTGGCAGGAGCTTCAAGCTTCACAGAAGCTTGATAGAAGCTTGACAGGAGCTTGACAGAAGCTTGACAGAAGCTTCACGGAAGCTGCACAGAAGCTTCACAGAAGCTTGATAGAAGCTTGGCAGAAGCTTCACAGAAGCTTCACAAAGGCCTATAGTGCCATTAAAGGTCAAATCGGGCAGAAGCTTGACAGAAGCTCCACATGCACCCTATATCCACCCTACATCCACCCACATCCACCCCACATCTACCCTACATCCACCCTACATCCACCCAACATCCACCTGACATCGACCCCACGTCAACCTACATAAATGGCATTAAAATGAAGTGGCGAGAAATAAACTACAGTTAAGCAAATAGCCATGAAGTAGCCATAATATACTAAACAACATAGTCCACTGTGAGTTACAAAGTCAAACAATCGAAAATGGAGAACAGTGTAGAAGCCTGACAATATGTTTAAATACCGTTTATTTGTATTATATTGTTATATTCTATAAGAAATAAATTATTCCAAACGTTAATCCGTGTCTGTATTAATTTATGCAAACAAAGAGACGTCC
Source organism: Muricea muricata (assembly GCA_963855995.1). Classification (NCBI taxonomy): domain Eukaryota; kingdom Metazoa; phylum Cnidaria; class Anthozoa; order Malacalcyonacea; family Plexauridae; genus Muricea; species Muricea muricata. The sequence goes on from OY979716.1 coordinate 118,341,472, forward strand.
TCGAAAAAAAATATTTCCTCCAAAAATAAGTACGATTTCGCATTCGCCATACCCCTTTTTCGCCCTTTTGAGTCAGAAATATATTGAAGACCGTAGATAAACACAAATTGTAGATAAACGGCAGCTGGCGAAGCAGTGAGGTCTAAAAACTGTAGCTGTTATAAGCAAAATGGTCAGAAATACAGTACAAATCGTAGATACACAAACAGCAGCCCCAAAAATGCTAGATCAACAAACAACTGTGAGTTGGTCAGAAATAAACTAATTAATCTGCTGTTGTTAATACACAACCGAACAACCGGCAATGAAGTGACAAGCTAAAGCTGTAAAACGGCAGTGAATTAGCCGAAAATAGACTAAAAGCTATACTACAAACCACTCGATAAACGGTACAAACGAACTGGTAGAAATGAAATCTGCAGCTAAACGTACGGTAATTATAGTTAGAATAAACGAAAACTGTAGATAAACAAACAGTATATTTATAGTAGACAGAAACGAAAACTATACATATAAAACAAACGTTTATAACAGCGATGAGCTAGAAATATACTAAAAACTATAGATAAACACAAACTGTAGATCGACAGCAGTCAGGGAAGTAGTCGGAAAAATCTTTAGTTGTTATACACAATGTGACCAGAAATACACTAAAAACTGCAGATAAACAAACAGCAGAGCAGCGTTCGAGCCTGCATGACGAATAAATTAACGTCAGCCTGAATTAATTAAGAAAAAATGACATCATGGGCGGAGCAAGGCGCTCCGCCCGCTCCGCCCGCTCCGCCCGTCCCAGAACCCCCCTTCTATATGCTACTCATGATGGACTTGTGGGTATAAAGTATAAATGATCACTGGCGTTATACTTTTAGGTATAACAAAAACTGACCACAAGACATTTTGTGTCAGCTATTCGAGGCATTTGGGAGCACTTATTTGTCAACAGTTACCCATACTGATCGCTTTTAACATCTTGACAGCCTCAACCTGAATTTGCAGAGTTGAAATTCCACGGCGGTATTTGTGAGAATATAAAATCTGCTAAAAGTGTTAAGTTTTGCTTTATTCAGACTACGCGAGGTAGGGAATCTTTACAATTTTATTCTACTGTTCAATAGTCGTCTTCTTCTTCTGAGTTTGTTGGTCTGTCTTGTCTTGTCTGTTCGTTTGAGTAGAGTTTTCACTTCTTGGCTACTCTGCAGCTACTATTCGGGATTCAGCTGGGGCGGTCTTTTATACTAGCGGTCGTAGGAGTTTTTGTGCATGTGAACAGAATAGTGGGCTGATGTGGGCTCAGCCAATCAGGTTCAAGGTTTTGGATTTCTGAACTCTCGCACCAGCTCTTTTCCTCTATTTATTTAAGGCGTTGTCGCACTGTCTTAGTCGGTCGTATGCTCCGTCAATATTATTTAAAAAATGTTCACAACTTAACTTATTTCGTTGATTTCCTTGGTAAAACTTATTATCTCTATGTATATTAACTCAACTTCAATGTTTGACTTTTACTATCCTACAATTTTACAATACTACATTTTTATGACGTAACACCTTATTTACTTGACCGCGCGAAATATCTCTACAAATGATTGACAGTAATGCCTCAAACCTGTGCACATGCAAGTACAAAGGTTGTTCTTATCTAAAGAAATCCGACCACCTAGTATTTTGTTTTTATCGAACATTAACGAGTTCAAGTATCATTAATTATTTGTGACGCCCACGGAAGAGATAACTGACATGTTTGTGCAAAAGACACCAATTCATAATTTCCTTTGTGTACCTGCAAAATCAAACATGCCCATCATCTTTCCTGCTGACGTATGTAATGTTTACCTTGCCTGGAGAATATAATTTGACTATTTTTTTATGCTATTAATGTACTGCTTCGTAACAATCCTCCCCACCTAGATTAAGCTGTCCTCAGCTTAGGGATATACACATGCTAAATAGATATACTTGATTACAAATAACAAAACTACATTCTAAGCTCTGCGTGGCTATCACGGGCAAATTACCAATTGCCTAATAACTGAGACCATGCATTCAGCGTGTTGACTAATTATTTACACTTTAACACTTTCATAAGAAATTATAGATAAGATGTTAAATATAAATATAATTACTTTGTCTAAATGCACCTCAGGGGTAATCTGTACACTCTTAATATACAGAAAGGCACAACAGCCACAATCGAATACAAGTTAAACCAAAATGAATGGTGAAAACAGAGGCATAAAACTGCTTGTTTTCCTGAAAGTATGTACCAGGGAAGCAAATTTTAAATTTTACGAAGGATAGCGTTTTAGGTTTTACCAAAATAATAACAAATTTTCAAAATAACTTTTCTTGTCAATAACGAAAATTGTATTCAGACTCTTGGTTGATCACATTACATAACTGGCGATTATTATATAGCTCTTCCGAGATATGCTCTCTATATAATAATAACCTAAAAATATTTAACTTCTGATACTTTTTTATTGCAAAATCCGTCTTAATATACATCTTACATACTTCAAAATACTTCAAATACAACAACAAATTTTTATATGAATATCATGCAACTACAACATCATGCCTTGCGTACCAAACTCCTAAATGTAGTTTTTCATCGACAAAAAAAATACCGAGTCTACATAGAGAATTCAAGAATCTGTCTAATATTTAAGCTTTTGGCTTGAAAAGGAATAATAAAATTGTAACAAGATTGGGAGACCCTTGATTGTCCCGGGGAGAGAAATATTTATATGTATATATATCTTGCAAAGTATACGCACAGTGAAAAAAATTAATCATTATGAAATTTGAAATCTGACCCAGCTAAATATATGCATATATGCCCTATCTTACGGCAACATGAAATATTGCATGCTGAATTGTCCTTAGTAAATTTTGATTTAGCGAATATACCGGTTGTGCATCTAGTAAAAACATACAAACATAATATATCGTTTACGATGAACATGCAATTTAACAAATTACAACAGTTTTAACATTAATATAGCTACCGGTTCGTCCGTTTTCATCAAATAAGTGTGTCCGTGTCCATGCTATGTCCTTTGTGTCCGTATTGACCCATCCTTTTGGTATATCGTCTCTCAAGGTGGCTTCCATACGCTTCTGGGAATACAGTCAAATCTGTAACAGGATAAATGGGCTTTCGCAACATAATTGCAAAGTCGTAACGTCCGTGGCGTAACGTAGTCGATCACTGAATGACTCCGGCATGAACTGCACCACTGAGCAGAGATAACAGTCAAAGCGCTCACGAAAATCCAAAAGATCATCTCGTATCTCAATCACCGAATGTACGTAACGAATTATACTTTGAACGCCGATCTCGCACCACTTGTTATGATATTTTGTCGTTTGTTCGTTTTTTTTACTTGAGGTAGGCCGTTCCTCCACCACTTGTTATGTATTGCTTTTATTTCTTATTGGGCTTGTTTGTATGTGGACATTAGCCCGTTCCTCCACCACTGTTTTGAATTTCTTTTATTTAGACTGCGCGTGGTAGGGAATCTTTACAATTTTATTCTACTGTTCAATAGTCGTCTTCTTCTTTTGAGTTTGTTGGTCTGTCTTGTCTTTTCTGTCTGTTCGTTTGTGTAGAGTTTTAACTTCTCGGCTACTCAGCAACTACTGCTCGGGTTTCAGCTGGGGCGGTCTTTTATACTAGCGGTCGTAGGAGTTTTTGTGCATGTGAACAGAATAGTGGGCTGATGTGGGCTCAGCCAATCAGGTTCAAGGTTTTGGATTTCTGAACTCTCGCACCAGCTCTTTTCCTCTATTTATTTAAGGCGTTGTCGCACTGTCTTAGTCGGTCGTATGCTCCGTCAATATTATTTAAAAAATGTTCACAACTTAACTTATTTCGTTGATTTCCTTGGTAAAACTTATTATCTCTATGTATATTAACTCAACTTCAATGTTTGACTTTTACTATCCTACAATTTTACAATACTACATTTTTATGACGTAACACCTTATTTACTTGACCGCGCGAAATATCTCTGCAAATGATTGACAGTAATGCCTCAAACCTGTGCACGTGCAAGTACAAAGGTTGTTCTTATGTAAATAAATCCGACCACCTAGTATTTTGTTTTTATCGAGCATTAACAAGTTCAAGTATCATTAATTATTTGTGACGCCCACGGAAGAGATAACTGACATGTTTGTGCAAAAGACACCAATTTATAATTTCCTTTGTGTACCTGCAAAATCAACATGCCCATCATCTTTCCTGCTGACGTATGTAATGTTTACCTTGCCTGGAGAATATAATTTGACTATTTTTTTATGCTATTTATGTACTGCTTCGTAACAAAAGTAAGTGTTACTGCTACACGCTTTTCGGATTATAGTTATACGTGCACGAATGCCAACATTTTGAGCATGTTCTTTTTTATTAAATTTACCATGCATTTTGTTAGATATTAAGTATTTTATTAGTATAGTTGATCTAATTTTCAATAATTGTTACATCATCGATCGTTCAAATAACTGGTCCTTATTGCTAATTAAAGAAGCCTGCCACATTCGTCGTTCTGATCCACCGCTCAATCATGGCGCACGTACATCAAAAGAACTAACTATTTTCCGTTAGGTTATTTGAAACACGCAAGCACACTTTGGAACTCGCACGCATATTAATAGCGCAACTTTAAAATTAACAGTTATTCTACTAAAGATGACTTGTATTACATGTCGAAACGTTTAGAATAAAAATGTTTACAATTTATGGAGTATCAATAGTTTTGTGTCATATATGCACATAATGAAGCTTCACTTTACTTCAAGCTTTACTTTATATGACCCATAATTCATATCTAAAAAAATCTGTAGAATAATTAGTAATACCTAAACTTGCCAATGTTTGATAAAACACATACCAGGTTGTCGGATTTATTTAGCTAAGAAAAGTTTCAATGCTGCAAAAATTTTGTACTTGACCGTGCTGAAAAGGTTTGGGGCATTTGCCGTCCACGATTTGTAGGAATATTTGACGCGGTGAGCTAACAAATATGTTATGTCATAAAATATAGTATTGTAAAATTATTGTTAAGCAAAAGTCAAGTTTTTTGAAGTTGAGTCCATATTAGAGCCGCCAAGACTGGGGGTAATAGGCACAATTTTCGCCCGCTACAGCTTGTGAAAGAACAAATAATATTAACATTAATTACAAAATTCATATTTTAATATTAATTACAAGTATTAATTACAAAATTTAACTGAATCTTGCCCTGGCCTTGCAAAATTTTTTGGGCAGCCCTGGTTTGTAAATATTATATACAGGTGGTAAACCTGTAGATTTCCTCTGGATACAACACAGTGAGGTGGTATGTTTGAGGTATTCTGTTATCATACTTTGGGCTATGTCTATATGTCAATGAGCAGTCGTTATATCGTTATATAGAGTATCAGTATATATATAAATTTATGTACTGTTGAGGCGACCAATCACAGATATGTTCTTCGGAGTTGTATCTGGTCTAGCTAAAATCTTTAGAAGTTATAAATTAAAAAGTTCTAGATTAAAAATATATGTAATGAATTTTCGGTTGCTAGCTGCAGCCTTTTCAGAGTTCAATACTGAGGTGGATTTGACAGAACATTATAAAGCGTCATTATCGTTGCATGACTGCACTAATGGCATGTAAATTAATTGGTGAAAAGAATTTATGTTCATTTGTTGATCTTTTGTCCAACACCGAGTGCAGAGATTCAAGGAAGAGCTTCTTGGTGTATTTTGCACTCTCTTCTCTATGATCTTAGCATTATCCATATAGTCTAGGACCTGCCAAGGACTTTGTATGCGTTTCATTTACCCCAGATAATCTCAACTGTTTCAGGGTAAGTTAACCATGGCGAACAAGATGGCATATTTGCCCAAACCTGAATCCGGGACGAAACGTCCGAAAACGAGCACCCGCAGAAATAAGCCTCTCGTTAGGACTACAACTTCTGAATCATTAGAGATACATCTGTTTTAAAGCTTTTATGGTGTTCAGAGTGGTCACTTTAGGGGTGGTAGTTATGGAGCAAAAAATCTCTAGCTTTAATATATTCCAAGAATATGGCCATACCTTATCATGGGAAAATTGCTGAATATGCATAATTTAAGTTACAACATTGGCAAAGTGGATTATTTATATTTTTTCCGAAAATTTTTTCGCTGTTGGCAAACTTCACACTTGCTTAAACATAATTATTATATTCTACATAACAGAGCATGCAAACCTGCCGATATATGGTTCCGATAAATTCACTCACCGACGCCATTTTGCGAATTCGGTCGTGTGTTGCAGATTCCTTCGCTTTTCACCTTCGAACTTTGCTTTTATGATCCGCAAAATGCCATTATTTTTACTAGGTATTATTAGAAGAATATCCTTAATGGCTTTGAACGAATTCCGTCGCTTCGGTGACTTTGAAATCTTCGATGTTGTCGAAGTGTTGTTTTGGCGAATTGTAGCTTCAACTTTGGGTCATGTCACTTGTCTTCTCGAAATATAACATGTAACACACTTCACACGAGTTTTAACTGTAGCAAACGAACAAACGGTACTGTGTTAAACTTTGGAAGCAAAAATTAAACAATTCGAGTCGCAGGTTTTAATGTAAACCACCCCGAAGAAATTCCATCATGAGGCAACCGGTCGCCAATTTCCAAACACACACGAACTGCACAAAAAGAACACGCGAATTTGATGACAGGGGGGCATAGGCAGCCCAATTCAGTGTGTAGTTTCATATAGAGATCAGTGCGCACACACTTCATGCATTATTATATAAATATCCTAAGGCTGGCAACTTTTTCACAGTAATAAACTGACACATGTTAGACTTTCGCTTCAAACAAAAAAATCAACACAATTTACCGCAAAAAAACTAGATACAAATGATCTTGGATATCTCTTCTACATTTCTAGATAGTTTTTAGACAAAAACAAGATTCGAAAATACGTAAATTTGTTCAATAAAAAGTGTTTTTGATCAAAATTTTCCGTGTAAATAGGCGGGATGCAAAGTGCCCTACAAACGTCATCCTCGGAAATGACTTCGGCTAAGCTCCTATTGGCTGATGAACACTCGGAAACGCCGAAGAAAAGACGAACTCAATAGCAGCCAATAGGAACTTAGATTTGCTTAGCCGAAGTCATTTCCGAGGATGACGTTTGTAGGGCACTTTGCATCCCGCCTATCTACACGGAAAATTTTGATCAAAAACACTTTTTATTGAACAAATTTACGTATTTTCGAATCTTGTTTTGTCTAAAAACTATCTAGAAATGTAGAAGAGATATCCAAGATCATTTGTATCTAGTTTTTTTGCGGTAAATTGTGTTAATTTTTTTGTTTGAAGCGAAAGTCTAACATGTGTCAGTTTATTACTGTAAAAGAGTTGCCAGCCTTAGGATATTTATAATAATGCATGAAGTGTGTGCGCACTGATCTCTATATGAAACTACACACTGAATTGGGCTGCCTATGAGGGGGGCTGCACATTTTCACGATCAACGGTTAAAAAGAAGTAAACATTCAGGGTCTGTTTTTTTTTCCGAAAGCAGTGGCGGATCCAAGGTAAGTCAAAATAAATTAGAGCAGCCCAATTTTAAATTCAAAATAACTTTATAACAATGTCATAGGTTATGAATAACAAAAGAATAAAATCTAACCAATGAAGTTACTTTGAAGGTATTTTAAAATGTAAATATATCCTAGAATGAGCTGTGGTAATTTATTTTGACTTACGCTAGATCCGCCACTGTCCGAAAGAGGGGTCATAGACCCGAAGGTATAATGGCAAGAAAAATATTTAAATAAATATTTAAATTTTAATGTCGTGGGCTATGTGAATGACACGTGCGTATTTGAATATTTACTTCTTTTTAACCGTCGATCGTGAAAATGTACAACCCCCCTGTCATCAAGTTCGCGTGTTCGTTTCGTGCAGTTCGTGTGTGTTCGGAAATTGGCGAACGGTTGCCTCATGATGGAATTTCTTTGGAGTGGATTACATCAAAACCTGCGAGTTGAATTGTTTAATTTTTGCTTCCAAAGTATAAAACAGTACCGTTTGTTCGTCTGCTACAGTTAAAACTCGTGTGAAGTGTGTTACATGCTATATTTCGAGAAGACAAGTGACATGACCCAAAGTTGAAGCTATAATTCGCCAAAACAACGCTTCGACAACATCGAAGATTTCAAAGTCACCGAAGCAATGGAATTCGTTCAAAGCCATTCTTCTAATAATACCTAGTAAAAATAATGGCATTTTGCGGATCATAAAAGCAAAGTTCGAAGGTGAAAAGCGAAGGAATCTGCAACACACGACCGAATACGCAAAATGGCGTCGGTGAGTGAATTTATCGGTACTATATATCGGCAGGTTTGCATGCTCTGTTATGTAGAATATGAGAATTATGTTTAAACAAGTGTGAAGTTTGCCAACAGCGAAAAAATTTTCGGAAAAAATATAAATAATCCACTTTGCCAATGTTGTAACTTAAATTATGCATATTCAGCAATTTTCCCATGATAAAGTATGGCCATATTCTTGGAATATATTAAAGCTAGAGATTTTTTGCTCCCAACAACCACCCCTAAAGTGACCACTCTGAACACCATAAAAGCTTTAAAACAAATGTACCTCTAATGATTCAGAAGTTGTAGTCCTAACGAGAGGCTTATTTCTGCGGGTGCTCGTTTTCAGACGTTTCGTCCCGAATTCAGGTTTGGGCAAATATGCCATCTTGTTCGCCATGGTTAACTTTCCCTAAAACAGTTGAAATTATCTGGGGTAAATGAAACGCATACAAAGTCCTTGACAGGTCCTGGACTAATAGAAGTCTCATGTCCTGTAGTTTCTGCATGACCTTTAATTGCAGACTTTATTGCTGGTCGTACGCCTGGCTTGTGCTCAGCCCACCGTGACTTCCACGATCTTTTACTCTCACTAATATATGTGAATGCACAGTCTGGGCATTTCAACTTTATTTCGGAATCTGCTTGTTTGTCTTTCAGCTTTCCAAATATATCACCCAAACATTGCATAGGTTTATATGCTGTTCGTACACCGGCATTGCACAATACTCGTTTTCTTTGTTCGGATACGCCTCTTATGTAGGGGATGCATATAAAACTTAAGGCATAATTACTTAACTTTAATTGTGTCAGTGGGTTGAATGAATTTATTTGAGTAACCGTTCAGTGGTAGATCTTTCATGACACGGTCTTGTACATTCCTCTGGTCAGAAATTCTAGAAGGAATATTTTTAGCGCGATCAAGTAAGCTTCTAATAACAGCTCGCTTACTCTGATTAGGGTTGTGAGAGCTAAATGACAAATATTTGTTTGTATGAGTACTCTTTCAACATACATCAATTTTCACATTACGGTTGTGGTCAATTGTTAGCATGGTATCTAAAAAGGGGATTTGTTGTCCATATTCGGTTGACAAAGGCATTTCGATCGTAAATTCAATATTGTGGTTGTGTCGAGAATGTTACCTCCCTAACTGTAGTCCTCGACAGCTCACGATAATAAAGTTTAATAAGAAATTATACAAAAAATATCACAATCTCTCTAGGTATGTTCGTCTCGATAATCGCCACTCAACTAACTAAAAGAATGTCCAATTACAACATTAGCCTATTGTCTATCGATGTCACGTGATGACATGCCGTCGCTAATCCTAGTAACCATGCAAATACTGTTGCTATGTATATATATATATAGCTTATCTGGTCTGTCAGTTCTCAACATACTCCCTCATATAGCTCGAATGTAGAGATATATGTCCACTTGAGACTGACATCGTCATTGGTTCACCAATCCCTAATGGTTAGGTTTTTTCAACCTTCGTCGTCCTTCGCTTCTTGCTCAATAAGTAACTTCGCTGCTTCAGCTGCGTCTCTTTTTGGTCGTGGTATGAGGATGGGCACCTGTGGGTTGGGCTTCCGAAACTTGGTCTCATCGCAATTCAGCTCGAGTGGGTATAGTTTGAGGATTGGTCTTTCTAAGGTTCCTTTCACCGTTTTAACTCTAGCTCCTCGGACAATGGCGTCCTTTCCACTGATGATCTCGATGATTACTGTGAGTTTCCACGTGTTTCTATTTTTACTGTCATCTTGAGTGATCACCGCTGATCTCTGTCGAGGGATCACTGATTGTTTACCACTACCGTTCAGGTGACGCTCTCGAAGGCTTCGAATGTACTCTCGCGACCACCGCTTCCACATCGCTTCTTTGCACTCGCCCGCACTTCCCGCCGCCAATTTGCTTGTAAAATGGTCTTTTGAAGAGACCAATTAAACGCTCATATTGGCCTCCCCACCACGGAGCTAGACTTAAATTGAACTTCCAATGCACTTTGCGCATTGCGAGAAAGTCGTGCAACCGTTCATCTTTCTGAACTTGGTATAGCCATTTTGATGCTGCTTTAAAGGTCGCTCCATTATTGGAATATGTAATTTTAGGGTGGCCTCGTCTTGCGACAAACCGTTTCAAACTTCCTGGGAATTCGGAGAGTTCCAAGGTATTCAATACTTCGAGATGAACAGCTCTTGTTAAGCTGCATCCCTAGAGGACCAAATATGATTTTCTAGTCCGTTTCTCTTTCGTATTATAACGGATTGGTCCGGCAAAGTCCACTCCTATGACTTAAAACAGCATTGTTCCTTCTGTTCGGGATTTCGGTAAATTTCCAGGAGGTGGATTTTCGTAGCCTTGGATTCGAAACCTCTTACATCCCCAACACTCGGTTCTAACACGCTTCACAAGTTGTCGTAATTTAGGGATCCGATAACAATCTCTAATCTTCGCCAAGGTATTCAATACTTCGAGGTCGTAATTTAGGGATCCAATAACAATCTCTAATCTTCGCCAAGGTATTCAATACCATGCAGTGTCGATAAATTTGCTTGCTGGACAAGTTTGCGAGCCAGTGGATGGTTTCTGGGAATGTAAATGGGATATTCACCTTCTATTCGGCCTCTGCACTCCAAAATCACATTTTGATTGGGTTGAAGACTGAGATTTAAACTTTATCTTTCATGATCTCGTCATCGCTTGCTGCATCACATTGTGTCCTTTTGATCCACCACAAGCGTTGTGATTTAATTTCTTCCGTGCTAATAGAACCGTACTTTCGCGCTTTAACCTTCTGTCGGCAGCTGTTGACTATGAATCTTCGTATCCAGGCTTCAATCCTCAGGACCTTGTGAAGCGTATGTGCCTCGAGCAATTAGCCTTTCTCACCACCTGTGAACAGGTGCATGTCCGCCATGTTTGGGTACCGAGTAGCGCGAAGAGCGAGATGGAAAACACGACAAAAGTTGTTTTTTAAAAGCAAACTACAATGTTGGAGTTGAAGTTTTAAATGGTTAATCTTTTGTTGGTAAGTAAAAAGTATAGTTACTTTCATCCTGGAGAAATTCTGGTGTCAAACTTGCAAAATATAAAGAGAAAAATTATTTTGAACGAGCGAGGAGCCAACACAAGGTGAAAACATTTTTGTACTCAATTGCTGGGTTTTCAAATCTGAGCTATGTCAATTCTATAACACCTAAGGTCATATAATTTGGTACATGTTATCAAGGACCGTTTCTGTATCTGGATTCGGTAAAAACAAGACACTAGTACAAAAATTTAAAGGGTTTTTTTGTTCTTTTTAAAACATAATCGCGACGTGGTCGCATTGACTCAACAAGTTTTATGATGATTTGACTCTGGCTACAGTAAATATTAGCCAAAACTTAACAAAAACAAAACTAAAATAGAAATAAATAAGGCTGTTGACTTCCATTTGTTAAATACTATAAATTATCTGCTTACTTAGTCATAAATCTGCATTTTTAGGAGTAAGTGTACGAAATTTTAGACGTTCGAAAACGGGGTTTTGTAGTAATAACGCCAGCAATTATAATCTTTGCAGTAGGCGGTACATGTACTGCTTTTGAAAGTGCTCAAATTTGATGTACGTGCAGTAGCTCACATTTAAGAATTTATAAAAATTTTATAACCACTTACAACCTTTTTTGGTGTTTGTTTTGCTTGGGTTCAGAAAATATTAGTATACGAGGAACAAAACGTTAAATCGTCGAATCAATATCGCAATCATGTTTTAAAAACAACAAAAAAACCTTTAAATTTTTGTACTAGTGTCTTGTTTTTACCGAATCCAGAAGCAGAAACGGTTCTTGATAACATGTACCAAATTATATGACCTTAGGTGTAGTAGAATTGACATAGCTCGGATTTGAAAACCCAGCAATTGAGTACAAAAATGTTTTCAGTGGCTCCTCGCTCGTTCAAAATCATTTTTCTCTTTATATTTTGCAAGTTTGACACCAGAATTTCTCCAGGATGAAAGTAACTATACTTTTTACTTACCAACAAAAGATCAAACTGCCTGCTCCTTTTTAACCATTTAAAACTTCAACTCCAACATTTTAGTTTGCTTTTAAAAAACAACTTTTGTCGTGTTTTCCATCTCGCTCTTCGCGCTACTCGGTACCCAAACATGGCGGACATGCACCTGTTCGCAGGTCTTGAGAAAGGCTAATTCGTCCAGCTGATCTCGAGCTCTTGCTTGCGTTGTAGCTGTTGCCAAGATAGCTTTTATAATCTTTGCTTCAGCACCACGAGATTGGTCGCCATATGTGCAGCGACGAGTTCCAGTCGAGGTATGGTGAGGTTCTGCTTGGCAAGTCGTGACTTCGCGCACACCAAGCCTTGAGTTGTACCGCTTTCTTGCTCGACCACTGCATAGACTGCTGCCGAGACCCCGAGCTTGCTCGCATCTCCGAACGCATGGAGTGTGACCGCGGTCAATTGTTCGAAATACGGTGCCACTCTGCGTTGTATCGTGAAGTTTTCCCCTATTGCATCTTGCCACTCGTCCCAGTTTCTTTTGACTCGCTCGGCCAATTTCTCGTCGCACGAAAGTTTGGCTTCATACATCTCGCGGTAGAGTTGCTTTGCGACTAAGGTTGTTTGTGAAACAAGTCCCAGTGGATCATACACTTTTGCGAGTTCGGAAAGTGCCTCTCATTCGTCATTGCTGCCTTAGGAGACGTCTCTACGAAGAGTGTGTCTTTAGGCTTGTCCCACGGTAGACCGAGCAGTTTAGTTTGAGGTTCATTGGGACCCAACTCAATCTTTGCGTAGGTGGTTTGTCCGTCATCAGTGAATGGATTTAGCACACCTCCTTGTTCTTCTAGACTCTTAACGTTGGAGTGCCACTTGTGCAGCTTAAACGTCCCATCTTTGAACACCTCGATTGCTTGTGCTTTCTTTGTTGCCACTGTTTCTACTGATACTTCGCCGGTCATTAGATCGTTCACGTATAGTCCGTCTCGGATCTCTTTAACCAGATCTGGGTACTTTTGCTCCCAGTGTTTCAAATGCTCGTTGATAACTCCTCCAAGGAGAAATGGAGAGCAGGTTAGTCCAAACACAGCCCGAATTAAACGATACACTACCACTTCGTCACTTCCTGGGCTCTTCCGGAAGAATCGCCACGAGTCTCGCTCCTCTTCCTTAATACGCACTTGAAGAGACGCTTTCTCTATGTCGCTGGTCGAGGGTATACGATAAAACCGTGCTCTAACTAGGATACTCCACAATTGGTTCTAAAGAGGTGGTCCGGGGTATAAACAGTCATTTAGGGACGGTTTGTCACTCGATTCTTTCACCGACCCATCATGCACTGCGCGTAGCTTCGTTGTTTCTGCCAACTGTTTGACTACCCCTTTATGTGAAAGATAATATTCTTTACCGCTCATCTGGAGCCCGTTCGATGACCCCTTCATTGAGTTTGTTCTTTATGATGTCATCGTACTGTTCATAATTCCCTTCACGAGTTAATTTCCTTACCAAAGATGTCAATATACGCTTGCTACCTGTTTCTTTAGTTGGGAGGTGAGGATGATTTGCTTTCTAAGGAAGGTTGGTCTCGTACCAACCAGCGGGATCCCTTGTCAGTTGTTCTTTGAAGTCATCATATACTACGTTCTGATCGTTCTCCATAGTGTCCGCCAAGCCAAGCACGTCCAATTTGCAAAAAAAATCACAATCTGACTGCGTAGTCGGGTTAAAAGCATCTCACTTCGGTCAAAATCCATTTTAGGACTCATCATAAACCAACCAAGCCTTGTTTATTCTGCAACTGGTTCGTTGTCGCCGCCAATTAAAGGTCTCGTAGTCGTTTTGATGCATACATATTCGCCATTTCCAAGCACTAGATGGATAGGCAATTCATCTTTCTCGTCTGAATCTTCGATGATGACATCTTTAAGGTGGTTGTACTTGCAAATCAACTTCTCGTAGCCAGGATTGTTTATACTGATGAGTTCTGGTTTTTCCACTTTAGCCAATTTCACATCCATCTTGTAATTTCCGTCAAGAGAACTAACTTCCACATCGTAAAATTCCATTCGTCCGGTTTTAGATCCCATCAGCGTATCAACACGTTGTAATTTCGTCTCACTCGGTTTTTTGTCAATCAATTTTATTAGTTTTACAGACGCATACGATCCCCGGCGCCAGAATCGATTAAAGCGCAACACACAACACCATGGGTGGGTGGGTGGGTGGGTGGGTGGGTGGGTGGGTGGGTGGGTGGGTGGGTGGGTGGGTGGGTGGGTGGGTGGGTGGGTGGGTGGGTGGGTGGGTGGGTGGGTGGGTGGGTGGGTGGGTGGATGGATGGGTGGGTGGATAGGTGGATAGGTGGATAGGTGGATAGGTGGATAGGTGGATAGGTGGATAGGTGGATAGGTGGATAGGTGGATAGATAAATAGATAGATTGATAGATGGTTTATTAAAAATAGTCTCATTTACAGCATTTACTGAATTGCAGAGACTTACCAATTAACAAAAGAAACTAAAAACTGCCAAATTAAAGAGTTCGTCTAATTAATAATATTAAGCATTTTAACATCATAAATATCTACATGCATATAGTTTTTAAGTTTATATTATGTAAATTCTTGTGAAGCCGATACGATAAAAGTTTTTTGGTGTCTATTCGTTGCACACTTGGGTGGATAAAAACGTCCTTTCTTTCGTAAATCATAAGAATGACCATCTTCGTTGAACGGAAGTAATTTATACAAATTGTTTTGAGGGTCAGACATAATCTTATCGAAGAATTTACTGCAGAGGTCCGATCTTCGTTCCGAGAGGGTTGTGAGTTTTGATAGACTTAATAATTCCTTATAAGAATAGTCGTTCCATATATTATACGCAAAGCTCTCCTTTGTACACGTTCGAGTGATTTGCTCAGGTATTCCGGAATACTGTAGTGATAAATTTGACATGCATAAAGAATAAAAGATTGAATTCATGTAACGTAAAATTTTACTAACTCTTCTGCTGATAATTTGCCCGCTTCAACTGCTTCAAAGAGTACAAACTTTGAGAGGCTTTCTTAACCGTATCCTTAATATGCAAGTTCGAATTCCATTTCAAATTATTCTGGATAGTAACTTCAAGAATTATAACTGATTCTACGATGTTTAAGGTAGATTGATCGATTAATACATCTTCTTTGAGGATGCAGCTGAAATTTGCTCGCAGTAGACCAATCATTGATTTCGTCAAGTAGCGTTTGTGCTTGGCTGTTTTCTCCTTTTTTTACAACTTCGTGTGTAGTCGTATCATCGACATATTTAAAAACTCCATCGCTTGAAGTTACTTCCAAATCAGTTATCATAATGATAAATAGCCATGGGCCTGACTTTGTACCTTAAGGTACTCCTTCTGGGACAGTTTTCCACTCCGGGAAACAGTCTTCCGCAAGTTTGACTCTCTGATGTCGATTACTTAGGAAGTCACAAATTCCAATTTACAACGAATGGGTTAATTTTGTACATGGACAACTTATTGATGAGGATGTTGTGGTCAATCAAATCGAATGCCTTTTTATAGTCCAAAACAAATACTCTAACACTGGCACCGGTGCCATACGTCGCTTTAGTCCATTGATGTATCATGTTAATGCTCGTTGAGAAGTGGAAGAGTGCGGTATACATCCATATTGGTCTTTTCCAATTTGTTCAAGTACTGCTGGTTTAACATGAACATGAGCTATGTAATCTTCTGCGATCTTCGATAAACTGGGAGTTAAAGATATTGGCCTAAGATCATTAAATATTGATTCCACTTGTGAATTTTTTGGAATTGGCGGGACATCTGCACTCTTCCATATCTGGGGGAGGGTTTGTTCAGTTAAGGACGAGTTAATTAATGATGTTACAGGTACAGCTAAGATGGATGCTAATTTGGGATGTTATCCGGATCATTTGATTTGTTGGTATTAATTTTGTTTAAAAGAGAGAACACAGTTTCTGTTGTTATAATTGGAGGCATTGCGCTAGTGAAGTCTAGTCTTTTGTTTTTGCTTAGCGGTTTATATACCTGCTGTTGTTCCAAAAAGATACTATTTATTTTATTAGCAAAATTTGTCTTCTCTTCTAACGTTTGCAAACCTTCGGGAAGCAGCTTAGCCAAGATATTTTTCTTCGGGTTAGACATGCCACATTCATTCCACCATTTCTTTGGATCTTGGTTATTAAGCTTTTTAACCTTCACTTGATAGTATTTTTCTCTACATAATTTTCTTTCTCTATTAACTTTATTCCTGTAAAAACGAAAAAGATGAGTATTCTTTTCGTTCAAAGCCTTTTGTCGTTGACGTATCACGAGTTTTAAATGACCGGTCATCCATGGTGCATCATTGCTGTGGAGTTTAACTGATTTTGTTGGCGCCGGCATTAGTGTATTTAACCCGGTTTGAATGATGTCATTAAAATATGTTGCTTTCGTGTCCATATTATTCATTGATTCTGAGATTTTCCATTCTATAGAGTGCAGGAATCTCCAAAGAGCTTGTTTCTTGCTCGGTTGCATATCCCGGACTGTGACGGTTTTGTTTGTCGATATAGTTTTTTTTCGCTCTTTAGGAATAAGGGAAATAGTGTAGTGATCGGACAGACCAAAAGTCACTAAACGCGTTGGGACTTGATAAAAATGCTTCAAGTTCGTTAAAATTAAATCTAGGATTGCTTCTTCACGCGTTGGAAAATTTATAAGTTGTTTCAATTGGAATTGGCATTTTAAATGAGAAATGTTCAAACGGTTAAAATCGCCCGTAATAATAACAGCTGCTTGTGGAAAAGAATTACTACGATTACAGGGAAAATCCCTTGGCCTGCTGCGCCGTCCGTCAACAGCTTCTTAGTTTTTCTGGTAGATTGATCACGCTGTTCACAAATGGACGAGTGCATGATGACGTCTTTTGCAATGTTAATCTTACTTGCACATTCCGAGGTGCGATGTTTCTTCATAGCGCAATAAAGCACTGACCCTTTTCTGCTAGGATTTTCTTTCGCTCGCTTGTTCAGTAATTTTGTCGCACTGCATCGCTTTGTGTAAAGTGTCCTCACAGCAAACGCAGCCCCATAATCTTATTTCTTCCCTCCATGCGTTAAACAGAGTTTTTTGTGTATTATCGTTACCCGAGTCTGGGTTTCGTTTTACCAATTGGCGCAAGGCTTCGCATAGCTTAATAAAGTCCCAAGATTCTCAATCGGGGTACGTACGGACCAAATTCCCTCTAATCGCAGCCAATTTCTCAACCGTCATGGCAACGTTTCCCTTAATATAGTCCACGTTTTTCATGATATCTAGCACTTGGACACAATAAGACAGTTTTTCGCTAAACGCCGCTATTTTACGCGGATCTGCTTATGTTATGTAGGGTAACTCAAGGATTTCTTTGACGTAGCTATTGACAATCTTCGATTCCTTTCCGTATTTGTCAAGGAGAATTGACTTGGCGCGATTATAGCCCTCTGGCGTAAACGGCAGAGCTTCTACACAACGTTGAACCTTTGGACATAGTAGCTCACGCAAATACGTAAACTTGGTAATTTATCAATATCTTTGCAAAATTGCCCCCGAAATCTCGGCCAATCAATAAATGAACTGTCAAACTTAGAGATAACTAATTTTGGTTGTTTTGCAGTTTTAAAGTCAGAACATTCCTCAACTTCTGGTACTGTCTTAGTTTGGTCTTCATCTTCATTCGTTTCTCATGCAGCTTTAATTTTTCTTAAATTGCTCTTCTTGCACTACGTTTTCCTAAGTTCGCTTTCTTTCGGAAAGCTAGCTCTCTAAACGATTTACACTATCGTCCACTCGTTCAATTTTCGTTTCAACTTCAATGTTCCAGTCATTAATCTCTTCAGCGATCTTGCCAGCCTCATTTTTTTCTGATTCAACAGCCCGTTTAAACTCGTTACCTTCCCGAACTGTCTCACGTAGCGCACTAAGATGCCGTTTTATACTTTCAGGCTTACCTGAGTCCAAGATGTTATTCGTCCGTTCGACGCCAAGCTTTAGTTGCTTCAAATTCGTTTCTAATTTTTTCTCCATCACAGACAACCGTGTGCCACTGCAACTATTTCTTTGTACTTACTGGCCTTAACTAGCCTTCTGTCAATCCCGTCGGAGGTACCAGGTGTCGAGAATGTTGCCTCCCTAACTGTAGTCCTCGACAGTTCACGATAATAAACTTCAATTAAAAATTATACAAAAAATATCTCAATCTCTCCAGGTGTGTTCGTCTCGATAATCACCGCTCAGCTAACTACAAGATTGTCCAATTACAACATCTAGCCTATCGTCTATCGATGTCACGTGATGACATGCCGTCTCTAATCCTAGTAACCATGCAAATACTGTTGATATGTATATATATATATATATATACATACATATATATATATATATATATATATATATATATATATATATATATATATATATATATATATATATATATATATATATATATATATACAACCGTAAACCAATAATGGAAAATGGCTGGTGCAAGAAATTCACCACCTGAAACCTGATTGGCTAAGTCGACATCAGACAGTCATCGCATCTTCACAAAACATAGCCAACAGCACCTACATAGTTACCACCCTGATTAACATTGATTTTCTTTGTTTGACTTTTGTTTTTGCAATGTTTTTCTTTTTTTCTTAGAAATAATAGCTGGAATTCATGTCCATCAGGTTATTATCTGTCTGGACTTTACAATGAAGAGGGTACAGCCGAAAGGATACTCAGTGTCGCGAAGTATGCTTGGTGTTGCAAACCTAGTGGTGCTCCGAATGTCTCTAAAACGTGTTATGAAGAAGACATTTCATCTAAACTCGACTGGAATAAAACGGGGACGGTCTCATGTAGCAGGTCTGACTTTTATGTTACTGGTCTTTACAGATCTGATTGTGACTACTTGCGCTGTATTACAAGATTGAAATGCTGCAAGTTAAAGCCTGCACAAGGTTAGCATTTTTTCAATTTTTTTTGAAGCGTTATTTATATCAAAACGGAAATTAGGTGTGCGGTTGTAAATATAGCATTTGATCATGACATGATTTGTGGTGATCAAATTATGATATTCTATCATGACATTATGACATTTCATCATGACATGACATTATCATTTCTCGCTGTACACTTGAAAACTTACAATGGGAACACGGAAACAAAGAAAAAAATGATAACAAGGGAGTGTGTTAAATTTTGCAAGCAAGCAAAGGGAAAAAGTGAAAATTTCAAAGGAAACGTGGAAACTAGTGGGAGACCCTCAAAACCCGCACGGCCTCTTTGAGATATTCATTAAAATCATAAGCTCATCCAACCTCGTTCCCAGGGTCTTTTAGAGTGAGGGAAAATGCCTTGGCACCGGCTGCCTTTCAAAACAACGAATCGTGGTTTTTGAATAAATTAAGGCGATAACTGTATATGCGAATTTTTTTCCAAAATGATCGATACATCGAAGTGTTTTAAAAAATACGTAATGCAGCTTCTTTGTTAGGCGTTAAATTTTACTCGTAGGTAAATCTTTCTCCACGCAAATATACAGATATACGGCTTAGGGCAAGGTACTTGTTCCTATGTTCCTTTGAAAATTTTTGCTTTCTCCCCTTGCTTACCTGGAAAATTTAACCATGGTTCCCTTCTTCTTAAATATTCCGTGGTGCCTTTTTCTCTAATTATTTTTTGCTTTGTTTCCGTGTTCCCACTTTACAATTTATAATGATCACTTGTTCCCCGCAAACAACGGGAGATCCTTTAAAAACTGCAAAATTACACCCTACAAGTCAACTCTTTTAATTATTTAAGTATACGTCGCTGAGAAACGCAGATTTCTCTGAGCTTTGAAATCAACGCAAATATTTTTTAGCTGCTTTGCTCAACGTCATCCTTTTATAACGCTCACTATATCGTCAAGTTGTTCATCTCACACGATTGCTCATGTAACATTTCGGCTAATTAAACTCTATGCTATAATTACCACTGCCGAGTCAATGTCCTTTTTGACACAAATAATGCCTCTAATCATATTTTTTCCGCATGTGACAATTTTTGTGTTATTTACTGCTTTGTTGGTCCGAACTGAAACTATCCACTGCAATTTCAAAAACAACATGAGTGCATAGAATTCCAGATGGCGCTTTTGAAACGCTGGGGAAAAGTTTTAAGTACATATAAAGTTTTCTTCATTATTAATGGCAAATAATTTTATTTCTTACAATTTAAATTCAAGATGTATCAAAATTTAAGTTGTGCCACCCTGGACAACAAGCAATTTATTTAGTTGTGATAACTGCAACAGTCCTAGTTTCTCTGCTAGATTAAGTCAAAAAGGAGTGGTACTTTTTTGGACCACCCGGTATGCAACTGGAGAATATATATGTGGCTTACTTGTGTTCTTTAATAGAAAGTCAGTGTATAACACAAGAGTAAAGATACAAGATGCCCCACTCAATAAATAAGTGAATGCATGAATTTAGTTGTGTATTTTCATGTGTGCTATGAAAGTTTGCAATGTCACTAACATTCCTAGCATTTTCTGTGCATAACTACATAATAACATTTAGTATGTTAATGTCTCAAGACCTAAAACGATTAAAATATAAGTATAAACGCATCCAGGCATGCGCAATGTCTCATGGGGCAGAGTGCTGAAGCGACCACGAGGGCAGTGAGCTTTGCAATATTGCTAAAGTCACCCAATCAACTCTGCACAGAGTGCTCAACAACACCAAAGTGAAGGAGTGTAATACTATTTGCAGACATGCATGCGTCGGCGTTTATGCCTTGTCAGTGCAGCTTTGTACATACCTAGATACGCGGTGACCCATATATATGCACATGCGAGTGTACTAGCTCACCAGTCGCATGTGACACAACACGGGGACATGAATTCACCGTACCATCGAGAAGTAAACGACCAACAGAACACTGGGTGAGAGGCCACAACGACGTAAGGAATGAATAATGTGCAGTGGTAATCATTTTAATTATTATCGCAGTATAGTCTCGCCATTTTAGTTTGTTATTAAGTATGATACCCAGGACATTAAAGGAAGTAACTAGTTAAAGGGAATGTTCTCGATACAAAGCTGGGAATATCATCTTCATCCTGAACGATGCTAATCATCATCTCTTTACATTTATTGGCATTTAGTTTCATATTATTATTCCTGGCCCAGCTTCGATTGAACTACTGTAAGGTCCGATAGTAATGTTAAAGTGATATTTATATTAACGATTTCAAACAAGGTAAAATCATCCACATATTTCCAGTGAGATGTATTCGAGGCGGTCAATTCAAGGTGATTGAACATTACGATGAATAACCGAGGATCAAGTTTGATTAATTCCTTGGAGAAATACGTCATTGACAACGCCCCACCTGGGTCGGGGATTATTAATCCTAACCGATTATCTACGGTCTGTAAGGAAGCTACAAATCCATGGTATCAGACCTTCTAACAACAAGAGATGGAAGTTTAGAAACGAGGATGTTGTGATTAATGCAATCGAAGGCCTTCTTATAAAATCAATAAAATAAATGCTTAAATAGTAAGATAAAACGAGCTCCACAACTTTTAGTAATTCACGACAAATGCAGGATTCTTGTTGCTTAAGTAAAACAAATTCGTCTTTCTTATATCTCTTAAAAGACAGTTTATTTTGGAAGGGTGACTTGGAATCACTGAAAGAATTTATAAAAACCGATTTACAAATCAGCGGAAGATAGTCGTCACCTCGTGGAGAAACAACCCAACTTATTAATCCCGAATTCTGCTTAAAATGGCACGGTCCAACAGCGAAAAAGATTACAATAGCTCAAGACAACGATGAAGAGCAGTTATTAGTCACTTTAAAGAGCTACGCCACTCTGCCGAAGCCAGAAGACGAGGAATACCGAAATAATTCGATCCACCACGTGGCCTGTGTTGTTATTGAGGACAGTTTCGACGACGATAGTTGTAGTGAATGTGGGCACTACAAAGAAGAAATAAACAAACTAATTGCTTTGGTAAACGAAATGAAAAACAGCAAGACGAAAATCGGAGGATGAAGAGAACCATCAGAGAGAACCGAAGCGGAGATAAAATCCCTTATGAAAAAAAAACAGCAACATGGTGGAGGAACTACGAGTGTTGAAGACCAATGTTGAACAAAAAAACCCGACAATACAGCCATAAGATGAGTTTTGG
Organism: Muricea muricata; assembly: GCA_963855995.1. NCBI lineage: Eukaryota > Metazoa > Cnidaria > Anthozoa > Malacalcyonacea > Plexauridae > Muricea > Muricea muricata. The sequence continues at coordinate 118,364,071 of OY979716.1, forward strand.
ATACTAAGCAAAGTGAATGGACTAAAATTGAACAAACTGGACATAAAAAACGTAATGTGTCTATTAATGAAGACATTTACAGCAAAACTCAGAACTGGTTAAGTTTCAAACACTCTCTGATGAAAATATTACAAACAATGTTACATGTTAGTAATATGAATCAAGTGGTCGATGGAGTTGATGCCCAATTAAGTGAATACCGTGCTAAACAGCAAGCTAAATTCAAAAAATCAAATACCAGCAAAAAAAATCAAATGCATTCTTCCAAAGCAAAAGACACTAGACAGAACCCAAAAATGCCAGGCAAGTCATCCATGAAAAACGGTTGCGATCTAGTCATAGGCGACTCCATGGTCAAGAACATTGACAGCAAAAAAATGACTAGAGCTGCCAAAAGAAAAGCAGTCTGTCACTCCTACAGTGGTGCAACTGTAAAACAGATCAATGAAAAACTTGAAGAACGTCTAAAAGAAGATAATTATGATAAAATTATTATCCACGTTGGAACCAATGATCTTGCTCGAGCACCACGTACTACAGATGTCAAGAGCGTGGAAACGTTGATAACTAAGGTGAAAGGTCAAGCCAGTGAAGTTGCTGTGTCAAGTGTTGTAAGAAGGTATGACAACAAAGCTAGACTAAACACTATTACCTATTATAATAATTTATTGCACCAGTTATGCATTGTCCATAAAATTGCGTATATAAATAATGATTAAATTGATAAACCTATGCTAAATAGATCTAACCTTCACCTAAACCAGAAGGGAGACAGAGTCTTAGGAAGTGCCTTCTGTGCTTTTTTTCAAACCAAGGCATATCTCAACTTCACCTAGTAGTCTTAGAAATTGTCATTTTTTATGGAAAAGTTATGGCCGTCAAAAGAGAGACAATTTTATAAACACCAAGCATATGAACCGTGTGTTAATGAATTAGGTTATAACGAGCTAGCAAGCAAAAATATGAGCCGCAATTTTTCATCATTCCTTAGTTCTATTCCCGGTGGAAGAGGTTTTATAATGATCTTCTTGAATATCGACACTCTGCGTGATAAAATTGACGAAATACGTCATTCAATGATCGACAAAAATATTGACTTAATTGCATTTAATGAACACGATTGGACCTGAGTATTCCTGATGGCCTAATTCAGTTAAATAGTTATGAGGTTATTAGAAAAAATCGGTACCGCAACGGAGGTGGAGTTTGTATATACCTTAGCAACTCCATCAGTTATAAAATATGATCAGATCTTACTCCTCCTAAATTGGTGGCTGTTTATTTAGAAATTATGAAACCGCATAGCAAGCCGTTTATTGTCGCTACAATAACCGACCACCAAATTCACCTGCAGAATTTTTTGACCATTTTGAAAAGCTAATTAAACAAATTGATGATGAAAATAAAGAAATATATATCTTAGGAGATTTTAATTGCAATTTATTAGAAGAAAAAGCACTTTTCAATGCACCAACAAACAAACTAACCCAATTGATAAAAGAGCCAACTCGAATTCCCATGAAATCATCTTACTAATATACCTGAGAAAACTTCACACTCTGGTGTTATACACACTGGAATCAGTGACCATAGTTTAATTTATGCTATCAGAAAGACTAAAGCTTTTCAGAAGACCGATGATTGTGTTGAAATAAGAAATATGAAAAATTTTAATGAAAGTAAGTGCATTGAAGAACTTTACAAGCAACATTGGGAATACATATACTTCTTTTGCACAGATCCGAATGCTGTGTGGCAATTATGGAGAGAGCTTTTTCTAGAAATACTAAACAAACATGCTCCATTACAGCACAAAAAAATTAAGAGTAATAAAGTTCCTTGGATTACAAACAAAATCAAGGAGATCATCACTATGAGAGACAATCTAAAAAGAAAAGCAATTGTCACTAAATCAGAAACTGATTGGTTAAAATACAAAAGAGCTAGAAATAAAGTAAATATTGAACTAAGAAAGTTTAAAAGGAATTACTATTCCACAAATATTGCTGAACAAAGATGTAATCCTGAAAATGCATGGTCTATAATTAATAGCTTGCAGGGCAAACAAAATAAACAGTCAAAAATAAATAATCTTTTAAATAATCCTTCGAAAATTATTAATGATAATAATTCATGAGGAAAATACAAAAGAAATTAATGCTTAATCGATGTCTCTACCGTTTGATAGAACACTGATTAATAAAACATCAGTGTCTTTAAATGTGATAGAACACTCATTAATAAAACATCAGCGTCTTTAAATGTGATAGAACACTCATTAATTAAACATCAATGTCTTTAAATCTGATATAGAACACCATTATATTTCATCTACAGTAAACGTTTCACAACTACACTATCCTTTCCACACCAAATAAAGTCAATTTTACACACCAGAATATAGTTACTGTAAACCTGAAAAGTAAACCTACTTCTTCGAATGTACGTTTACACAAACGTTATTGCACAGACACAGCACCCCGTGTTTCTCTCGCTCATGCAAATTATACTATTTGCAGATATGCATATTATACTACATGCACTATTATACTACATGCAAATATGCATTGAAGGTTTTCATCAGGTCAACCGTGAAATGGAGCAAATACAAAAGAATAATATTATCAGTTTACCTGCCGCTTATTTTCATTGCCATCAACTCTCAACGGAATGCTTGCTAGTTTGTGGACAATACTAATGAACTGACGATTTTGAAGCCATTTACAAAACTCGTTAATAGGGCTTTATCGGTGTAGAAAGCCGCTCGCCTTCGGCTCGCGTCTTTATACACCAATAAACCCCTCCAACTCGTTTTGTAAATAGTGCAAAAGACATCGCAGAGGGCTTTGATAACTATTTCGCAAACATTGGACCAATCCTAGCAGAAAAATTCAAACATCAGTATGTGATCTGAGACCTATGTCAAAAAAGCTCCATCAGAATTTACTGCATTTCAGCCTACAACAGTTAACAATGTTTATCAGCTACTAAATGGTTACCTAGCAACAAAGCAACTGGCCTTGATAAAATATCATGTAAAATTATTAAGATGGCTGCACCAGCCATAGCAGATTCATTAACATATATTTTTAATCAATCTGTTACTCTTTCCTCCTTTCCTAATGACTGGAAAATGGCAAGAGTTATACCTCTCTACAAAGATGGTCACCGAATTATACCTGGTAACTACCGACCAATTTCAGTTCTGCCTACTATAAGCAAAATAATTAAACGAATCCTGTACGATCAACTCTATAATTACGTAATCGAATTTGGATTACTAAGCAATGCCCAATTCGGTTTTAGAAAATCGCATTCCACAGCAACAGCCCTTCTAGACTGTACTAATGAGTGGTATGTGTATATAGATAAAAAATTGTTTAACCTTGCATCCTTTGTAGACTTAAAAAAATGCATTTGAAACTGTCAATCATGATATTCTGTTAAAAAAGCTGCAACGTTATGGAATAAAGGGCCCAGGTCTTCAATTGTTAAGGTCAAATCTCTCAAACCGACAACAAAAGTATCAACTGGTAATTTTGTTTCGTCCAAACAGCCGATTAAATGTGGTGTACCACAAGGCTCTATTTTATGACCCTTGTTGTTCTTACTATATATAAATGATCTACCCGAGTGTCTCACAAACGCAAGATCTCACATATTTGCTAAAGACACGAATCTTACAGCCTCTAGCAACTCCATAGCTGATGCTGAAATTGCAGTAAATTCTGATCTAGAAAATCTAAGAAACTGGTTGACAGCCAACAAGGTTAGTCTGAATGGACATAGCTAAAACAGAATTTATGCTGATTGGCTCTCCACAAATGAGAAGAAATGTTTCAAATTCTCAACCAGTTAATTTAATCGAGAACAAACAAATCAAACAAGTCAATATGTCTAAAACTCTAGGAACAACAATTGACCATCATTTAATTTGGAAGCCAAACACTGAAAACATTTGTAGAAAAATAACATCAGGCATCTTAGCTCTACGTCGCGTTAAACTGTTTATACCTGAATGAAACACACTTATTCCATATACAATGCTTTGGTACATCCCTACTTTAACTACTGTTCCGAAGTATGGGATGCATTTGGCGAAGTACAATCCAAGCGTTTACAAAAGCTCCAAAACAGAGCTGCTCGGATTATTTCTGCTATGAGCAATGATGTGCATCATCCTATCGCTTTACGTGCCTTGGGCTTGGAACCATTGGATATCATGAGAAAGAAGGCCAAAGCAAGGATGATGTACAAAACTTTAAACAAAATAGGTCCAAAGTCTCTAATAAACCTCTTCACTTTTAAAGATGTTATAAAAAATTATAGCCTTAGAAATATTTCAAGTGGCCTTTGTCTACCACAACCGCGAACAAATAGTATGAAAAACAGTTTCATGTTTGATGGCGCTAAATTATGGAACTCTATTCCCAATGAAATTAGGGAAAGCAAAATTATGGCTCATATTTTTTAAACCCAAAACTACTTGTATATAGTTTATCAGTGTATTGTATTACTGTTCTTGCATGTTCTTTAATTTTTGTTGTAAAAGTAAATTCTTCTACTTGAAAATAATTCTCTATGTAGCTAATTTTTTACCACCTTTAATTTGTAATTTTGTTCTTTGCACGCCTCCTGTGGGAACCAGCTTCGGTTGACAGGGTTAGCGTGGGTAAATAAAGCTTTTCTATCTATCTATCTATCTATCTATCTATCTATCTATCTATCTATTAATCAGGTCAGACGTGGTGGAAGAACCTTTTTAGGCAACTAAATTGCTTTGGGTTGATTTTATCTTGCACATCCTCGATCATCCACTGCACCACAAAGCCTTCCAACGTTTTAGACAGGGAACATGTAAGAGAAATAGAACGCTATCCATCTTCAGAAGTTACCAAGGAAACTTTAGGGATCGGTGTAATAAGAACATCCTACCAGATATCAGGAAATTCACATATAACTAAGGAGGTAATAAAAATATTGCAAACAGGATCTGCCACTTCGTAAGCAAGTCTCTAATAATACGATTAGGGATGTTATCAGGTCCATTAGATTTTGCGACTTTGAGTTTGAGCATCTTCGTGCAGACCTCCTCGGAGGTGAGGGAAGGTACAATCTCGGGAACAGAAAGATAAGTAAGCAGCGAGGATATATCCAGCCTAGGGAGATCATCATTAACACGCAAAAAGTATGTATTTATATTTAACACTTGAGCAATGTGTTTACCCGATACAGCTACACCGTTACGAAGTATTTTAATGCTATTCGATATTGATCTTTTTTGTCTGACATCTGATTGATATGAGTCCGCCACTTCTTTGGGTTACTGTTTTTAAGGTTTTTCACCTTATTTTCACAATACGCACGTTTATTTCGCCTTACCTCATTCCGCACCTTAATACGATAATGACGCCAAAGATCTTTGTTGCCTGAGTGGAAAGCTTTCTGTCTTAAGTTGACAAGATTTTTTAAGTTGGGTGTCATCCATGATTTGTCAGTATGATGGATTTTAACAGTCTCGATTGGAAATATACGATCAAAAGCAAAATTTAGTTCTTCAGTAAAGGAATTCGCCAACATAGAAGCAGAAGTGGTTTCTTTGACATCAGCAAGCCAGTTATGTGAAATACACCATGTCCTGAAAGCTGCACATGACGATTGTGGAAAGCGACGAATTTTCCGTTTAATTGATTTGTTGCCAGTTTTTTCCTCATTATTTACTGTTATTTATTTGGCGATGCAATGGTCAGATAATCTAAGGGGTGCCATATATAACTATAGGTGTACGGTAAAATTCTTGCAAGTTTGTAACAATGAGATGTAAGGTACTCGTTGCACGCGTTGGAGGTATCAACAATTTGATTTAAATCATGGTGACACAGTATGTCACTAATATTTAATTATTATTAAAATCACACAAGATTATGACACCGCAGTCTGGCTGAGTAGATAAGTCCCCGTCGATATTGTAGATAGATGGTACAGCTTCTGATTATCTATCTAGTAATTGTAGTTGTACCATTTCGTTCGTTCGTCTTGGTCTTTCAGCCAATCGGTTTGCTGATACAGAGCAAGCGATCGAAAATCTTGTTTCTATGACCCTGTTTGTTTTTTTTTCGCGGGTTTTTTGCTTTCTTAACTTTTTCTCTAATACGTCGATGAGGCATGTAGAGTAAAGCCTCTGGGGATAGATTGACGTTGATTGTGCTCCCAGATAGAAAAGCCTGATTATAGGGTTTATTAACATTATACCTGGCGTGCTTTTATTTGGCTTATCTAGACCTCCTCGATTTTTGCATTGAGGTTACTTGGAGTTATCATCATGTATCTTTGATTGAACTGTTTGTCTTGATTTTACAAAATAAACTAGATTTAGATAATTTCTCGATTCTGCATTATTTATATGGGAATAATGGCAAAGGGGTAGGGGAAAGATTGATTTGCGTCTGTGATTAGGCTATTATTTGAGGCGAATTCCTTAATTATGTGTTCCTCCGATTCACTTGTTAAGATTTGGAGGTGTCACGGGAGTAGGTCGTTTTGAACTGGCATTGTTTTTAGTTAAGCTTTTTTTTAACAATAAGAGGCAAATTATTCTACTGGAAATTAGCAAGGGGCAATAGGAAGTCAAAAATCGATTGTAGTGTTGTAATGCTGCTTTTTATGTCCTCAAGATCGGTCTTAGTATCTAACTTCGTGAGCACTGTTTTTGTAATTCCTCGATGGCCCTTGAATTGCGATTGACTTTTTCTCTCAAATTTGCTACTTCAAAAATTGCCTCATTGTTGAATACAAGATCCTTACCATTACACTGTTCAGTGATTAGGTGGCTTTTATTTCATGCCGTCTACGATCGACATGTTATTAACAGATGGTATAGTTGTTATCAAAACAATGCAGAGTTGTACATGTAGCTCTTTTTTGGTGGCTTCATTATTGTAGTGTTTCAATCACTATAGGTTATCCTATCTCCACCAGGGGATCGCCAAGTACCTTCGATCGATGTAGGTGTACTAGTTCAATGAATTATTTAAAGGATTCAAAATCTCCCGTCCAGAAAAGTTTTAAATCACTGGTCATGATCAAACAATCAATTACTTCACTAGCACTTCTTTGTGTATGAGGGCTAAAAAATTGATTTATCCAAATTAAAATAGTTAAAAATCGAGTAAAAAATTTTAAAATTTTACTGAGCTAAAAAATTGGTTTCCGCCATCTTGCAGTGCTTCCACACCCTCCCAAACATACTGCTTTAGACTTACTTAGCTTAGATAACAACGAAAAATATGTCGAATTACCTACTGATTTTAATTAAAACCATCCAAGTTCACGTCAATGAACGCTTAAGTAAAGTTTTCTGAAATGTTTTCCGATCATAAAATTTATTTTAACACGAGCTTTGATTTGTCGCCATAAGTCCAAGCATGTTTTGCGATGTTGGAACCGTATTTAAATTGTCCGACGTTTCTTTTAAGTCCTTTTCTTCTCGTTTGTGAGGCTCTGCCGGTCTCATCTATAAAGCTCCAGGTGCAGTCTTTGCAATTGACCTTGTATTTGAGATTTGTCTGTCTTTCGGGAAGTGGCCATAGTCTGTCCTTCAGTGACGGGAATTGTTGCTCTAAAGTACGAGCGGTTTCGTCTTGGTTATGGTGCTGGGCCATTTTTAGTAGTCTTTTCATGGGTTCTGTTGAGCTCTTAATGTAGGGGAGGACTGCGTATCTGGATTTGACCTCTAGTCCAACATTTTCAAAAAAGCATACAAGTTCTTCGGGAATTAGCACAAATTCTGTTTTTCTTGCGCGTCTCTTCCCTACCTCGTCCAATGTGTGGGTCAATGGAGTTGAGTAAGTTTTAGAAATTGGCGATCGCATTTGTTTGGTTAAGCTAATCCCTCAATTTCCTCCATATAGAGGTTTTCCACAATAGGACTAACGGGTCTACCCATAGCGCAACCGTGAATTTGTTTTACGTCTCATTAATATACTTAAAGCATGCACCCTTTTGACAAAATGAGGCGTAGGAGTTTAATAATATCATCAATTGGCAATTTAAACCTTTTCTCACTGTGTTGCCTTTGTTTTATTTTTTTCATCGCATGTATGTTTTTTGAAAATTTCGAATCATAGAACAACTCTACCTCCAGTCATTCCCTACATTAAGGGCTCAACTGATCTCTGAAAAGGCTACTGAAACGGCACGGCATCAGAACCTTAAAAGAAGCACTCCGTACTTTAGAACAACATTTTCTATCTCAAAAGATCAAACAACACTAAAGTAGTTCTATGGAGAGCAATTGTAACACGAGTTAGCTCCTTAATAAGTTACTGGAGGCCATAGACCTCCGCAATATCGTTTGAGAGGCGTAATATAAATTGCTATAACCTTGCATAAATACTTCACATCAATTCAGTTGTAGAAAAATCCAATAGTTAAGACATCAATAAAATTATTACTTAGGAAGACTAAAATTCGTCCAAGTGTTCAAATAAACCAGTAATATTTAAGCTAGCTATTTTAAAACGAATTGCTGGTATAATGAGGGCAACAAAATTTTTTAAAGACTCGGGCGAGACAATATCCATATGAGAGACAATAACCGTAATTGGTTGGAAGTCAATGACTGTTGATATGTTTAGAAAAATTTGTGGATAAAATATTACACTCGGCCCGCGAATATTGAGATGCAGACCACTGACATTCAAGTGTGAGGTAGTGATACTATATAGAGTGAGAGAGAACTGAGCAGTTGTTTTGGCTAGCATAGGTGTTTAAATAGGAATTAATCTTATCATTTACAATCTTATCATTTAATAATCTATTATCCGACTTGCAAGTCAAGCTTGAGATGAATGTTGCCTTCGCATGACATATATACATGGTTACTTCGACGTTGGATTTCGAATAGAAGTAAAAGCATATTTTTATATCTGTCAAAAGTATATTTTGACTTGCGATTTTAAGAAACAAACTTTAAGGTTTAAGAGCTAAAACGTACATATTAACAATGTACTAGCCTTTAAAATAGGAAAAAAATGTACAAGTCACGGAAATATTTATTACTTTTATCATAAATCATGAAAATACAAAAATACTGAAATATTTATTACTTTTTTCATAAATCATGGAATTACAATAAATATAAAATATTTACTTGGGTCGCCGTGGTTGCAAACCAACCGTATTCGTTAAAATATTCTCCCTCCGCCCCTGTCAAGTCGCCCAAGAGGATTGTGCGCGTGAATTTCAAATTATTTTCACGTTGCACTCGCAGCTCTGATCCTCAATGTTTTGTGGGTAGTTTTTTTCTTCTTTCGAGAGAGACTATATCTTTCAATGTTTTGATTGGGACTATTGTATAATGAAGCACTGTTGCATTTTGTGATGTATATACACATGAAGACGAAGAAGTGGCATTGATCGCATACAAAGTCGGCGAGACATTGTAATGCCAGCAATTTTGGCTAATCATCCAAGAAAACAAAATTGGAAATAAAATACACTACGCTACTTCAAAAGTCGACGAAACTTTGTGATATATTCCTTATGGGGGCGGGTAATGCAATGCATTATGTTTGAACAAAAAATGTTAATCCTTATGAAATCTAAAGTATTTATATTTAATTGCGCATAGTTTTTCATACTCTGACATGTTTTAGGAAATAAGAAAATGCAATTTCTGTGAGGTGTATTTGTGAATATTATATGGGGATAAGGGTAAAGGGGCAAGGGAAGAGATTGATTTGCGTCTCTGAGTAGACTGTTTGAGGCGAATTGCAACCGTTAGGTTTCATCATATGTTCCTCCAGTTCACTTGTCAAAACTTTGGATCGAGGTGTCACGGGAGTAGGTCGTTTTGAACTGGCATTGTTTTTAGTTAAGCTGTTTTCTAACAATAAGCTAAAGGCAAATTATTCCACTGAAAAATAGCAAAGGGCAATAGGGAGTCAATAATCGATTGTAGTGTTGTAATGCTGCTTTTTATGTCCTCAAGATTGGTCACAGTGTTTATCTACGTGAGCACTGTTTTTGTAATTCCTCAATGGCCCTTGAATTGCGATTGACTTTTTCTCTCAAATTCGCTACTTCAAAATTGCCTCAGTGTTGAATACAAGATCCTTACCATTGCACTGTTCAGTGCTTAGGTGGGTTGTATTGTCGTCTTCGACCGCTATGTTATTAACAGATCGTATAGTTGCCATCAAAACATTGCAGAGGTGTACATGTAGCTTTATTTTGTCGGCTTCATTATTGTAGTGTCGCAATCGCTATGGGTTTTCCTTTCTCCACCCGGGGATGGCCAAGTACCTTCTATCGATGTATATACTAGTTCAATAAATTATTTGAAGGATTCAAAATCTTCCGTCCAGGATAATTTTAAATCACTGGTCATGATCAGACAGTCAAATGCCCAAATTTGTCTTGGTGGCCGTGATATGTGGTTATTATTATGACAACAATTAATCAACAAATTTTCAGTCATCATTCAATCTGTATTACTCTGACACTTTTTGTCCGAATGCTTCGAAAACATTTTTTTAATTTTTTAGTATGACGTCTATTTTTGAAATAAATATGAGGAATTGAACAAATATTATTACATTGTAATTAAAAGAAAAATAAATTTGAATAGGAGTGTTTATAACAGATAACATAACTGTTTCTTATTCTATATTAATCACTGATTTTTAGGTTGTGCTATGAAGACTACCAGAGGAGATTGCTGTGTTTTTCCTTCCGTTTACCAAAGGAAAAGTTTTTACTCTTGCACAACGGTAGATTATGGATATAAATTATGGTGCGCAACAACAAACAGTTATGACAAAGATAAAAAAAGGGGAGATTGTCAGGGTAGGCATTATTCGTTTTGTTCTGCATTTATATGTGTAAACGAAGTACAACATGGGCCTCTTTTAAGGATCAGTAACTGGGGGTGTTTTGCAGGGAGGGAGGGGGGAGGCAACTAAAAGTTTTGCTGCAGTCGCCACTGTGGGTTTCACTCGTTAAGCTGTTTTTAACTCTCTATTTTTTAAATTTTTTTTATTTTTTTTCTCTATTTTTTTTAATTCTAATTTTTTGGTATTAAGCATTCTTCAGTTTCAGTCATGTATATTTTGCTATTTCTCGTAAAATATCTTTTGTATAATTGTATTACTCTGAGAAAAGCCGTGCCAAGTGGCCAAAAAATTTACATTTAGTTTTTAGTTGAATCATATTAATACAGTTATTTAATCATCTTCGATTCGCAAATGGACTTCGAGCTGCGGTAAATAACCAAAGTAAAGAAAGTAATATTATTATTATTATTATTATAATCTTTATTAGGGTCAATCATATTTTTACAAAGAACACACAAAATACACATATAAAAAACTCAGACACTGATACTATATAGACCCTAAATGGGCAAGGTATAAACGAGACAGGAATAATCACTGAACAAGGACCACGTACATGACAAGTTAACATCATAAACAATAATAGAGCCAACAATACTAAAGTATTTACGTTTAAATAAACATTTAAAGGAGTTAAGACTAGACACAGTGTCCAAACATACATCTTTGCTTACATTGTTCCATACTTTGACGACACGATTAAAGTAAGAAGGTTGAAAAGTGCTTGTTCTGCAAATTTGCCTTTGTAGGGTGTACTTTGAGGTGTTACTCAGCCGAGTTCGCCCGTGAGTGACAAACAAGACATAATTACTGGCATCGACATTCACATACCCAAACATAGCTTTATACAGGAATACCAAGTTCTTAACTTCCCTGTCGAAGGTTAAGGGCAGAAGGCCCAAAGCCGACAGTCGTTCATTGTAGCTAAACTCTCCCTTTTTACTCATCATGATCCACCTCGTAGCCCAACGCTGCATTCTTTCTACCCGCTTTGAGAGTTGGACGTTATTTACGTGCGACCAGACTTCCGTTGCGTATTATAATTGCGATTTTACAAGAGATAAATAAACAGTTCGTCTTGTTCTCACGTTCTGTAAGTTCAGTACATGTTCGTTTCAGTACACTTAATATTTTGTTGGCTTTGGAGATAACAGAATTAACGTCAAGTTCCCATGAAAGTCATAAATTAGTTATGTTTTCTTGCGTGTGATGGTGAGAACTTTGCATTTTGAAACATTGAAACGGATGTTGTTTTGCATACTCCAAGAATTCAGGTTTGGTCAACGATTGTTGTGAACATTTGCAGTCATCAGTAGATGACTGCAATTTAGTATCGTCAGCATACATGGCTGTTAACGTTTCAGTTCTATGTTGGACAACGTCTGGAAGATCACTAATAAAAATAACAAACAACAATGGACCACGAATACTTCCTTGAGGGACTCCAGAAGTGACTGGTGACAATGTTGAAGCAACACCTTCTACAACAACTCTTTGAGTTTTACCACTCAAATAATCTTTAAACCAACCTAAGACTGGTCCTGTCACACCATCGCCAAGTAGTTTCTCGAGAACGATTGTGTAGTTCACCGAGTCGAAAGCCTTGGCGAAATCAAGATATAAAATATCAGTCTGTGTATTCTTGTGTAGATCGTATCCAATTGTGTGTAGTGCTGATAGAAGTTGAGTCACACACGAGCGTTTGCAAAGAAAACCATGTTGAGTTGGGCTAACGAGATTTAGAATGTGGTCGTAAAATCTAAAGGGCACACAGCGTTCCAAAATTTTACTGACGATTGACAATAACGAAATGGGCTGATAGTTTTCGGCTGGCTCTTTTGAATCCTTTTTATGGATCGGTACGACATCTGCTGATTTCCACTCGGACGGAATCCAGCTGGATTGTGATGAGAGGTTGAAGAGAGAACAAAGGCTCGGGGCGATTTATTTACTGCATTCTCTTAAAAGACGCGCAGGAATTCCGTCAGGACCACTTGCTTTGGACGTGTTAAGGTTAGTCAGGCAGTTAGCGACGTCGCATTCACTAAGCTCTATCTCCCGTAGTTGAGACTTAGTTCGCATTTCGGATGAAAAGAAGGTGGAGGCTTGATGTTGATTAGGTCTTGAAGGTTGGAACACAGAAGAGAAGTAAAAATTGAAAAGTTCAGCTTTGTCTAAAGGTGTTTTAGCCAGTTTGCTCTAGTAGGAAATTACTGGAGATTGGGTTGATCGATGATGGAAAACCGCCTTATGGTAACTCCAAAAGTTAATTTGAGTTAAATTAACTGAATTTTGAGTAGGAAGTCGCGGTGTTTTCTTTTCGCAAGATATTTGATAGTTTGGCTAATTTCGCGTAGCTTTTGTTTGCGTTACTCTGTTCGACATTTGCGATATTTCTTTAGCACAGAGTATTTTTTTCGTATGAGAAGTCTTATTTCTCCGTCGATCCAACCTGGTGAATTAGCGTCTTTAACAGTTTTAACGGGTACAAATTTATTTACAGCCTTTACAAACCAATCTTTCTACTGCAGCCAACATTCATCGATATTGTCGGATGAAAAGGCTTCAAGAGGATTGTTCCTTAAAAAGCTTCGAAGTTCATCAGAGTTTCCTGGTTATATTCGAAGATGTTTCGTGTGACTACATGAGGACGATGGAATGCTTACTGAATTTGAAACTCAACAATGTACTGATCAGAAGGAAAGTTAGATTGCTTTGGCGAACACGTCATTACATTCTTGATTATTTCCGGGCAGTTACATAGCAACAGATCGAGCGTATTACCTTTAACGTGAGTGGGACCAGTGATGAATTGTTGCAGAAAATTATTGCCAATTAAATCGCAGAAAGATTCTTCCAGATGGCTACCGCTGATGGTTGGGGTTGGATAATCGAGTGACCAGTTTATTGCCGGAAGATTAAAGTCTCCAATCAGAATAACACAACAAGACTCAGGTGTGTCTTGAAGAGATGAATTCAGTTGTTGTACGTCAGGACAAGTGTCAGGAGGACGATAGAAAATGTATAGTAAGGTTGATTTGCAATTGTTTAGGGCAAGTTCGACAACGACAAACTCCATGTTTTCTTTTTCAAGATCAAACCGACGAGTTGCATGTAAGTTGTTCCCTGACAGTCACAAGTACACCACCACCGATCTTTCCCACTCTGTCGCACCGGAAGATGAAGTAACCAGGCAATAATTCACTACTTAAGATAGTCGCGTTTAGCCATGTTTCACAAATACACACAATGTCATACGCTGCACTGTACAATAGATGCTGCAGAAGTGTAATCTTGCATTGTTTGGATGTGACGCCCGTATTTGATGGAATAAACGCCTTCAAACTTCTTGCGTTAAGGTACAGAGCATTTAAAGCCTCCACTTGACTTCTAAAATAGTGTGCTCGGGCAGGATTCATTTCTGCAGTCTTCGTTAATGGAACGAAGGTCCTGCATTTGTCGCAACATCACCAGCAAGAAGAATCCTGCATTTGTCGCAACATCACCAGCAAGAAGAATCCTGAATCAGAAGTTTGAATCCACGTTCTTCATTTTTGACTATCTCTTCAGTTTAGCTTGTTCTAATTAACACCAATTTGATTCTGAACTGATTTATTGTTGAATGTTCTAATTTTACACCTTTGATTTCGCCAACATGCAGCTTACGCGATCCGTTTGCTTGCGTAATTTATTCAACAGAAATTTTCTGATAGATGTGCTAAAAAATTCGCTGTACTTTAAAATTATTGTCCGAGCCAATTAAGATAATATCAAAAAATTCACCAGGATCTCTGCACTTGGTTCTTACCAACCAATTTCCAGCAACAAAACTTGAAATTGATTGTGCAAAGAGGTTATTTTGGGCTATTTTTACGGAGAACTTTTTGCGTGTCTGCACGCGTACGTATCATGTCCCACATATACATGCTATTTGAGCACCCACTCGCCCACGCTTCCTCTTTATGTAAAAATGCGTGCATGTTTTTTAAATTTATCCTCCACCAGTAATTTAAGAGTGCTCAGTGATAGATTAATTAAAAGTAGATCTTTATACGTATTCATTTACCGGAGATAACATGTTGTGTTTCAGGGCAAATTGACCATGGCGGTAAACATGGCATTATGCCTAAAGCCGATTCCGGGACGAATCTTCTGTTGCAATTTCTGGCGACTTTAACTTTCCCAAAATTCAATGGGACGAGATGGACAAAACGAATAGTGTTAACGAACTTCTCTTTGTGGAACTGCTAAATGACCACTTCCTAAGCCTACTCAACAACACGTCTACACGCGGTAACAATGTATTAGACCTGGTGATTACAAGTGTCCCAAATCACGTTTATATGAAAGATATTTTATCTCCAGGACAATCATCTATCTTTACTGACCATGATGCTGTTTCGTACGATTTTACTGCTTTCATTAAAGCTCCGCGGAAATCTGTTAGAACTATTTGCGACTACGCGAAAGGAGACTTAGATGGTCCTCGCGCTTCATTGCGAGCAGCAGATCTTTCTTCATTAATATCAGATTCTGATAACATCGACTATAATCGGCAACGATGGAAGAGCACCTTTTTTAAGGTAGTTTACGCTTTTCTACCCGAGAAAAAAATCAAAGGTCGAAATCCGCTGCCGTGGTTAACAGCGACATCCTTCATAAGATCAAAAAGAAGAAGTCTATTCGGCGAAAACTGAAAGTTAACCTTACTAAATACTTAAAAGAGAAATACAGGAGTCTCCGTTCTGAAATCAAGAAACTATTGCGTGAAAGCCGTGAGATCTACTTTGGCTCAATCGACAGTAGTTTTAAAGTTAACCCAAAGCGATTTTGGTCAGTACTAAAGGAAACATCTAAATCTGGTGACATTCTTGACCGTGTTCCATGTCTCCGTCACCCACTACTACGTCCTCGAATGGCAAACGCAGTTTCCACAATCAAGCACATATCGACCAGTCAAACCTCTCTTCCCGACTAATTGTTGATAATAGCTGACTTCTTTAATACCTACTTCGCCTCCGTATTTATATCTAAATACCGGTACCTTCCTGACAAACATCTAAACACGACAGTTGATGCAGATTTAACTGAACTCACCTTAACAGAGCTACAGGTCGAAACTTTGCTAAAACCTTGGATATTAACAAAGCTACAGGATCGGATGAAATCCAAGCCTGACTTCTAAAAGAAACTGCCACAATAATCGCTCCCTCCATCTGCAAGCTATTTAGCAAATCATTACAACAAGGAGCAGTGCCACTAGATTGGAAACTTGCTAACGTTGTCCCCGTTTATGAGAAAGGTGACAAAGAATACACAGAAAATTACAGGCCAATCTCTCTCCTACCAATTATTTCAAAAGTTTTAGAACGGTGTATTTTCATGAACATTCGACACCACTTTTCTCAGATAATTCATGATGGCCAGCACGGATTCCTTCAAAAAAAATCTTGTATGACTAATTTGTTAGAAGTATAGAATACGTCAACGCGTGCCTGGACAAGGAAGGACAGATAGATGTGTTGTACCTTGACATGTCAAAGGCGTTTGACCGAATTAACCATAAGCTAAGCGCTTGATGCAGAAATTAGCAAATTCGGGTGTTGATAGTAACCTAGTACTTAAATGGCTTCAATCGTACTTGACTGATCGTCGTCAACGTGTAACTGTACTTGGCGTAACATCGAAGCAATTGCCAGTTTGTTCGGGTGTTCCACAGGGGTCAATACTCGGTCCTGCATTGTTTCATTTTGAAGGACCTACATCCAGTCGTGCTGCAATTTTTGCCGATGACACCAAGATATTCTCCTGAATAAAATCACAAGACGATGTTATTGCTCCTGAAACTGACCTTGGAAGCCTAGAACATTGGTCAACGGTATCTGGGCTGTCATTCAAACAATCCAAGTGCAAATGCTCAAATGCTCACGCGAAAAAAAGTGCCAGTTGCTTCCTCGTGCAAGTTGGACGACTCTCTCGTATCCAAAGTACTGACAGCAAACGAGATCAGGGCGTGTGGGTATCATCTGACTTAACGTAGAAAAAGCAAGTATACGAGAAGGCAGCGAAAGCCAATAAGATTCTGGGGTATGTGCGAAGGAACACTTTGTTGAACACTACTAAATACATTTTAAATCTACCGTTTAGTAAAGCCGTTGACTATAAAACGAGGTTATAGTCTTTAAATCTTCTTCCTGTTAGTTATCGACACGAATACTTGGACCTTATCCTGTTTTTCAAAATTACACATGGTTTGGTAACACTAAATCCCAACGTTTCGCCAGCTATCCTCGTCACTCGTAGAACAACCCGATCAACGTCATCCAACTCACTGAATATGTAATCCCTAAATGCAGAACTACAACCTACCAAAAATCTTTCCTCGTAAGAGCGTGTCGAGTTTAGAATTATCTTGCAGATAAACTAAACATCACTATGGATACTAGCCTTACTGCATTTAAATCAAATTTGCTCAAGTATTACTTTACTCCGTTCAACGTTAACTATGATCCTGAAACTCCCAAACATTTTAAAGTGTATATCTTAAATGTACAGTAATTGTGTTCGTAGTCTGCTACATCCAATATTGTGCTGCTGTTGAACTGTGTGAACATGTGTAATGATTGTTAACAAGTTAATGTAGTTTTGTGTCGGGCCCGCAGTAACTGGTTAATCGTTGTTGCGGTCACCCAGCCGTGTTCATCTTTGATTGTAATATGTGTGTAATATGTATGTGTGTAATGTGCATGTTTCGTCCTGTTATTATGTAATTATAAATTGTTATTATATAATTATTCGTGTTATTATGTAATTCGAAAAGCTTATAAATTCAGAATTAAATTGAAAGTCCCAAAAGGACCAGGTAGTGCCGACAATGCTCTAACTTCCGAAAGTCAATACTTCGTCATCAGAAGGAAAAATTGTCTAAGCATGATATTTTACCAAATGCACCATGACTGTTATATACCGTATAACAACGTGTTTAAGAAGTTTTCGAAAAAAAAAAACTCGCCATAAGTGTAGTAAATTTTAAAGTGCCTATGACACGAAATTTTTTATTGCATAATGAGAAAGAGTATTTAAAACTGTAGTACAAGCTATTTTCAACTTTTCCGCTGCAACGTTTTGTTGATGAGATATTTCAGTTTGGATTTTTTGTTTTGTCGGCTAATGACGTCATACTTTGCATAATGAGGCATCAGAAAGTAGATTATAAAGTTGTTTTCCTATAAAGGGACGACGTGCAACAATAATGACATGCTTATGTTTGTCCTTAATCTACATATCCTTTCAATATTACGAGAATTTTGCTCATTGAAGACATATATTGATAACTGGTATTCAACAACAACTAATTATGCAAAGTGTGACGTAAATTACCATCCAAAACAAAAAATTCAAACTGAACAATCTCATCAACAAAACGTTGCAGGGAAAAATTTTAAACGAACTTGTATTACAGTTTTAAATACTCTTTCACATCATGTAATAAAAGTTTTGGTGTCATAGGCACTTTAAGTAAGAAATACGTGCAGCAATTGGCGCAACTATAAATTTAACTTTGACAAGCAGTAGCTAGACCATCCCGCATAGTCACAGCCATGAAAATGGAACAAATTAAAACACTAAAAATTTTGACATGTATAAAAGTTTTAAAGCTGGTTTTCGAAACAAAAACTCGTAGTAAAGCGTAGTAAATTTATCCAAACACACAATGGTCTTGAGTATCTTATAATTCGTCACGTTTTATTTGTGTATTTATGCTTTATTTCATGGGGCATCTGTTCGTGATTGATTTAGTTGTCAAACTTAGGGAACTATATTTGAGAACTTACGAAGTATGTTTACATGCGCATTGATCTCTATATATTACTGAATCTACAACACTGTCAATCTGGTAAACACAGTTCAAATACACCTCATATTTTCTTTTTACTAAGTCTGTATTGTCTGCGTTCAAAATACACAGTTTCTCCTGCAAGCATAGGCGGAAGCTCTTTCCAACGTTGGAATAGCAAGCTGTCCGTTTGAGGATTGACCATTGGATTAAAAATTCACGTTCTCTTTCCTTCAAATCCCACACGTATTTAGAAAGTTCCGTACTATTTCTGTACTCCATTTTGCTGAAAGACTTCTTATGATTGTTAAAGTGTTCCTTGAAAGTGTTTCCCGTCATGCCGATGTAAACTTTAGGCTTCGAATTGCTTTTAAAATCTTCTGCTTTGTGAACCGCTCATTTTGCTTGGCATTCATTTTACATGGGGCATTCCAGGCGTTTTCTACAATTACTCAATGTTTTGTTTTCAGATAATGCAGGACTATTTTTTATTATAATATAAGTAGTGCAAAATCTGCAATGTGATTGGTTACTGAGCGTGCATTATAACACAACAATGCACGCAGCACGCTGGTTTTTGTGGGTAGCCGCGCATGCGCAGCTAACCACTATGTTATAGCCTGAAAAGTGTCCGTATGGATAAATGTCCACATCTTCGGCGAGCGTCGACTTGACGACAATCTTTCGGGACATGTCGTAAAGCACATGGAATTGCTGAAAAAAACATTTCTTGTTTACAAGGAGCGAGCGTGGAGACTTTTTGACAAATACCGCCGTGTTAAACTGAAGGTAAGTGCCATTTTGTCTTTGAAATAATGAGTTTTCTTATTCCAATCGCTGATTGTGTACTCTGATGGAATATTTTGATTTAATTTAAGAGCGTGCGAATAGAATCACACAGTTCTTATTTAATATTGGCGTTATACGTGTACATTGAACTGTCCACATGTCTCATCATATTCGTATACAATTTGTAATTATTCAGTTCGAATCCTGCCTTCATTTGTCTTTAATTTGATATTGTTTTGTTTTTAGGCTAGCTGCTGCCCATCTGTATGTCAGTGTTGTTGGGAACATTAGATCAATGCGATATCAAATCGACGATAAGACCACAAAGATGAACCATCGATATATTTGCCCTCAAACTTATTTGGTATTTTCATGCAGAATTATAAAATGTTCATTGGAACTAGAGATGCCAAACATGCAAGTGGCAAGTACTAAATAAGGGAAGCACCATTGAACAGCTTGACAGTTGACACATTGATACAGGACAAAGGGAGGAAAATAACAAAAAATTCTGGCAACTATTATTTGCAAATATGTTTTAGAAATGATGTGATTCAAATTACCTGATTCTCAAATTGATAAACGATGATAAGATATAACTATTAAACCTTGCAAACAAGCTAGCATCCATTCTGGATGAGTGATCTCGTACTTTTATCTCCAAACAATTAGTGGTGATACAAGGGGGATTCATACCAGCTCTTTGCTTTGTTTAAAGAGTTCACCACATCGTGTTTGCCAATAGCGAATAACTGAATGGTACAAACAAGCTGTGCATTAATACTGGAGCTGTGAAGATTTAACAACATTTCTTAAATCCAAGTTATTAAATATGGAAGAACAAATTTGCAAATTAAAGCTATTGTTTGACATCATATGTAATAAATAGTTTGCTTGTATTAGAATAAACTAGTTAGTAGCTGGTTAATTGAGCAATCTTCCATTCAGTGCCAGACACTTCATGAAATATTGGGGGGGTTGCAAGTTCCAGGGGCCTCTTAAGATTTATATGTCCGTCCCATGGTAGGGGGATCTGGGGGCATAGCATCAGGAAAATTACGCAGCATTTGCGTAATTTGGGAACGGTATTTTACAGAATTCCGAAGGCTGTGAAGTATGTGGAAGACATGATTTTTTCATGGATTATTCTCAATTGTAAACGAATGTGAAAATTTAAACAGAGAGAGGGACATAAACTATTATGGAAATTTGGGGCTGTATTTTCTCCATACAACAATTGTCTTCAAGTCTCGAGAGCCAGATCTGACTTCAAGACCTTACCCTGATGCACAATCTGGTTATATTATATATCTAAATTGTACTGAATAATAAGTAATGATTCCACTTATTGAAATGAAAACTTTCTTGTGCTTCCACTTTTTAAAACTAAAGCTTCAGTAAAAATTATTGGGGGGTCTTGCACCCTCCTTCACACTTCCCCTCCCCCCAGTGTCTGCCACAGCTTCCACTACCAATCAAAATTTAAAATTGGAAAACGTCTGAAAACTTATTGTTATTTCCATTAAATGCTGGCTTTATGTCAAAATATACTTTCATGTGTACCACCATCCTGGAATCTTAGTTATATTTTTTTCCTTCTCTATTTTCTTCAATTCTGTATACTTATGATCAAAACATTCTCTTTATTTTTGGTGTACCGGTACATATGTTGTCTGCATAGTATACTTGTACTTTATGTGACTAATTATGGTATTAATAAAATCTACTTTACTAGTTTAGCTTTGTGGTACTTTGTCATAACTGTGTCCAATATATATATTAGCTAGTACACTTTTTTGGCAAGAAAGATTACAACACTGGAAACATATAATTAAGCATAGCAATTTGTCGCAATTAACCATTGAAATGCTTATGGTACACCAGTTTTGAACATTAAGTTGCAACGTAATCTAGGAATTAATTTCAGTTTGTATCAATAGTGGACTTTGTTACATAAAACCCCCAGAAGTCTACTTAGCGGGTGGTTTGAGCATAACCTGGAAAATTGTGACCACGGGTTTTTAACACTCACAATAGACCATTTTCGAGATCTTGCCAGATAATATTGGAAACAATGGAATCCTCAAAAAAGGTAAATTTTCAAGTGGGACAATCAGAATGGTAAAAAAAATGCACTTGAAGTACATGTAGCGTCGCAAACTTCGAAATAACTAGCCTAGTTCACTGGTCTTTTTGCGGCTACCCACATGTACGCTACGCGTACCTATTTTTTTGTTTTGTCTCCTGTTTCCCGGGATACTGTGACCACATTTAGAGTAGTTTTTTATGCACAAATTATAATATAATGTAGAAAAAAACGGCGTGAAAATAAAGGAGAAAAAACAGATTGAAAACAAAAGAAAACCGGGCAAAGCCGAACGATAAAGTTTAAAAAAAAAACATTCGTAGCTGTTTTCGCTGAGTACGAATTCGATTGAACGACTCGACAAAACTTTAAAAAGGCAGCGAGAAAACACAAAAAACAGTGAAAAAGTGCAAGAAAACTACAAAAACTAAACTAATTTTATCAAGAAAGTACCTTAATTGTTATCGGGACAGAAACTCGTTGACATATCATCGGCGAAACACGAAAAATATATTCCATACTTTCAGCAAACAGAAACAAAACAGGACGACGAAAAGATCCGATTCAGTCGACTTTCTTGCCAAAAATCTCATGCCATATGCAGCAAAACAGCTGTAAATTACTTCTTGTATCAATCCTACCCTTTTTAAAGCTTTTTTAAAATCATAAATATCGAAAATCTGTTTGTTTTTGCTTAAAAAGTTCACTTCCTTCACCGGCCGCTTAAAAATGTAAGCTTGTTGCTAAGCAATGAGCAAAAGCATTTGCGTGACGTCAATCCTAACATGTAAGGAGAATTTTATCACCAATCTGTTTGAAAATATTGTTTGCTGTGCAATAACGTTCTTATATTATAAAAGAAATAGAAAAACTCGTCTTGTGCGTTTATAGTGTGATAATGCACTTGGGAAATGTTAGGAGAATACTCGAGAAACGTGTAAAACACTCGGCTACGCCTCGTGTTTTATACGCTTCTCTCGTATTCTCCTAACATTTCCCGCGTGCATTATCACACTATAAACGCACGCGACTCGTTTTTTATTTCTTAAATAACAAGTGTAGTGTTTGTGATCACGTGGACAACACGCGATGCATGTACAGGGTTCGAGTGTTTAACAAAAAATTCTTATTATATATGTTGAGGAATGACGCTTTTGCAGTTTTTCATGCAGCTGTACCTCACTACATAAGTAGTTTAAAAAATTCCAATTAAGATCATTGACGACGTATGCGACTAGACCACAAATTTCCTTGACCTAACCCTTCATTTAAAAAAAGCAAGTTTTCAACCTTACCAAAAACCCAACAACGATCCTCTTTTCATCGATAGCCGATTTAACCACCCACAATCAATCGTATAAAACAGATCCCAGCCCTCTGCAAATTGAGCAAACGCATTTTGAAAAATCCATCCGACCAGCATGTGTTCTCAACAGCAGCACCCCTATACGAAAACGCATTGAATCAAAGCAGTTATCCATTGAAGTTGAAGTAGACTTCATGTTGCAACGCAGGTAACCAACGTAAGCGAAGGCATCGTAATATAAATTGCTACAGCCCAGCGTACAGCAAAAACGTTAGAACAAATGTGGGTAAGAACTTTCTCGAGCTAGTCGACAAACACTTACCGTCATCCAATCCGTTACACAAGATCTTTAATTGTAACACGAGTAAAAGGGAGTTACAGCTGCATGAAAAACTGCAAAAGCGTCATTCCTCAACATATATAATAAGAACATCTTATTGAAGAATAATCGAGCATCATCTGAAAACAAAACATCCAGAAATTGTTGGAAACGTTGGGAATGTCCCTTTCAAAATGAATGCCAAACATCATGCATGGTAGGGTTAACAAAACAGAAGTTATATTACAAGCAATTTTGAAGCCTAAAGTTGGCATCGGTACGACGGAAAACACTTTGAAGGAACACTTTAACAACAATAAGAAATATTTCAGTAAAATAGAGCACAGAAATAGTACGGTACATTCTTAATACGTGTGGAATTTAAAGGAAGGAGAACGCGAATTTTCAATCCAATAGTCCATCCTGAAACGGGCAGCTTGCTGTTCCAGGGGTGGAAAGAGCTGCAGCCAATGCTTGCAGGGGAAACTATGTATTCTAAATTCAGACAAGACAAACTTGTTAAACAGAAGATATGAGGTGTTTTCAAACTGTATCCGTCAAAAGCGTCACACGCGCAAACAATTGATGGAAATCCTCGCCATCAAGTAGGAACAGTTAATTGAGCATGCAACTCGTCGCCTGAAGGTTGTGAAAACGTAAAACTCTTAGTTAAGAAATTTAGTTTAAATAATAATAATAAAAACTGCATACGCAGACACTTTTAAGCTATGACAAAAATTACAATTGGTTAATAGCTATAATTCTTTTGTCATAATGCAGTTCCATGCCAGAATGCAGACTGGTGGTCAAGTTTCAACAAACAAGGCTGGTCGAAATGTCCTGACGCTTCACGTTACATAAATGGTTTGTTAAGAACTAAAGCAAGAAATGCAAGGGAAGACTGGGCAGACCTTCTGCAAGAAGTCAGTTGCTGCAATAATGGCACGTTCCATTCTACATGTGTGTCAGTCGACTGGGTTACCAGTATGAGTAGGTAATATTTGTGATCTCTACGCTGAGTATTTTCTATTTTTTGTTCAAAGTTGCATTCTTTTCTAATTATTGTTTCTTTGAAACGCATCTATATAAATGAGCCAAGTTGAGATTTTAGCGAATTGTACTTTTGAAATAGCAGCTAGTTCACTGATTTGATCAAAATTAATTTTTCGTCACAGCTTATTTAGAAAAAGTGAAAAGTGGCAAATTCAAAATCCCCTGTTTGAAAAATCAAAGCAATTCAGATGCGAGAATTTGCTAATTACGCACTCTGCTTTCCCTTAAAGCTTGGCGGAATTGTAACTTCACCTTTTCTATCTTTATTCCATGCCGAAAGCTGGCGCACATGTCATCTGTAACGTCGCTGGCATAGCTTTGTGAGCACATAGCCACACACCATTCAAACTCGTAATTATCAAAATATCTCAACAAAACGCACATTTTAAGGCCTATCTACCCGAAAAGGTTTGTCGCATACGATTCATACTCTGGTATATGTGATCGAGTAGAAAACGTCAGACTTGCCATTAGCGAACGAATGAAAATCGGACATCAGCGCTCGTTTCCATACGCTAGAGTAAGAAGTGTATGCGACAAATCGTATCTTGTACTTAGACCTTTAGAAACCTAAAAGGCAAAAAGGTTTTACAAGTTCTCACCCAAAAGAATTCCGTTACGCTCACCATCTCGATGCGTTGCCTTGTTTTTCCGACATCAATCAGCAAATCACTTAAATTCATTTTCTGGCCGACTGTCTCATTTATTATTATTATTATTATTATTATTATTATTATTATTATTATTATTATTATTATTATTATTATTATTATTATTATTATTATTATTATTATTATTATTATTATTATTATTATTATTATTATTATTATTATTATTATTATTATTATTATTATTATTATTAGAGTTATTATTAGAGTTACAGTGCGTAGAATATTGAAAACTTCTGTTAATCCTGAAATTCAACAATTATATACAAAGACATCGTCGCAAAATATTGTCACCGATGATATCATTGAACGAGCGGCTGCGGGTATTTCCGAACAATATGAGTTGAAAAATGTGGCAAAGAAGAATGTGGAAAAGGAAAACCTTGCCAAAATTTGGTCTAATTTTGTTGAAATGAAAGAACAATGTGTGATTATCACCTCTATAACGGACTGTTGTTACAAAATGTTGATCAAATTATGGCATGACATTGTCTGCCGAATGCCGAGCAATATAATATGCTTTGCCAGACGGTCGTTGATCCTTAGCCTAGGAAATAACTCCAACTTGAGACGTTGGAACATTCGTGACTCTGCTGGGTGTGATTTGTGTCAGAAGATGCAGACTCAACTACATGTCTTTTCAAATTGCAAGGTTGCCCTAGAGCAAGGCCGGTATACTTGGCGGCATGACTCGATCTTGCTTACTATAATCCACCATTTTAAAGCCATAGCTAATGAAGATCTTCGATTATTTGCGGACTGCCCAAATTCAGGTACAATGTGTAGTTCAACCTTATTTCAAACGTCAGGACCAGATCTGGTGGTAGATCTAAAAGGCTCTGTCTATGTGGTCGAGTTAACTGTTCCCTATGAAACTAACTGTAAGAAGGCTAAACGTCGCAAAGAAGAAAGATACAAACACTTAAGATCTGAGTTGATCATGACGTGTCGTACGTTTGAAGTTATTACACTTGAAGTTACCACTCTAGGTTTTGTGTCAAAGGATATTGATAGATTTGGCAGACTATTACGAACATTTGATCTGAATGATGAACGCATTATTAGAAAGTGCATGGAGGTAGCTCTTAGAGCAACATTTTATATTTATTGTAGAAGGAATAAACCTTGGAATAGTCCAGACTTGCTGAGTTTCTATTAGCTGCTATCGATATACATGTGTAGAGAATGGACCTATCTGCTTAAAATAGTGAACTGTTTCTCTTATATTTAGATTAAATTGTAAATCTAATGATTTTGTAACTTCAATTTCATTAATAAAGATTTCTACTGTTTTAAAATTATTATTATTATTATTATTATTATTATTATTATTATTATTATTATTATTATTATTATTATTATTATTATTATTATTATTATTATTATTATTATTATTATTATTATTATTATTATTATTATTATTATTATTTTAATTTAACTTCATTGACAATAATATTCTACAGCCTATACATTCCAAAAAGCTTTATGTTGACCTTCCTGGATTTCTCAACTCTTCAATTGTAACTGGTGACAAATATCGGCCTGATTTGCTCCTAACGACGAAAGACAACTGTTTGTATATTATTGAATTAACTGTGGGATATGAAACTAATCTTAGAAATAATAGTAAACGTAAACAGGCTAAATACATGAATGTTATTAAGGAGCAAAAGAAACATTTTAAATCCGTTCAATTCATCAATCTTTCTATTAGTGCACTTGCAGTTTTTGACAAGGATCTTCTACATTTTTGAAAATGCTCAATGACCTTGATGTTAGTGAAACTCAAACTAAATATTGTATAAAGAAAATCATTAACATCTGCATTAGAACATCTTACTATATCTTTTGTTGTCGCAACAAGGAATGGAAAATTCCCGATTTAATGAAATTTTAAATATTTAATATCATTTGTGTATATATAGATTAGATTATTGTGTGTTATAGAGTATAATGTTGATTTCAAGTAGCCAATTGTAAGTTACCTGTAAAAGTGAGATTTACAATTGTTTGTACATATATGTCAAAAAGTTAATAAAGTTTCCATTATTATTATTATTATTATTATTATTATTATTATTATTATTATTATTATTATTATTATTATTATTATTATTATTATTATTATTATTATTATTATTATTATTATTATTATTATTATTATTATTATTATTATTATTATTATTATTATTAACGAATTTATATACAGGATAAAACGCTATCAGTTATGTGAAAATTCACAAACTGTTATTAACAGAGGTCCTGCGAACTATCAACATAAGAACTATGAACTATATACATATTTGAATTAAAAATACTCAACATCATCAAGCCTTAAATAGGCATTTAACATAAAAGCTTATCACGTTATCTTTTAAAAAGAAGTAAAGTCTCCGATCTTCGGATATTTATCCGTAGTTCATTAAACAATTTCCCACCGTGGAAATAGAATCCTTTCTTCGCTATTACGAGATTTACTTTTGCGAGTTTTATACAACACCCCGTGTTTCTAGTTGCTATTGTAGAATCAATCACTGACAGTAAAGTAATTTAAAAAGTTTTGACAAACATCCTTCTTTAAGCATCTAAATGTTAGTGCGCAGGATTTCGTCTTTTGGATAGTTTCCACTGACGGCATTTTACCTGCCACTGGTTGCTTCGAAGCTCCAAAAATTATTCTGGCCGCTCGTTTCTCAAGACTGTAGCCGATTTTTCTGCGTGTTGGTGGCGCATGTACAGACCAAAGAACAATATGTCAACACAAGAATTACCATTGACCGATATGTATCCAAAGACGCTCTCACAGAAAGGAAAGATCGAGTTTTCGCCAGCAGTTTAAGATATCCAGAAGCTTTTCTGTACGCCTTGTTAACATGATCATTCATATTTAAACTTGGCCTCAAATGAATTGCTAGGTATTTATAGCATGACGTGAAAGAAATATTCGAACCATTATATTCTAAGTTTATTTGTTGGTTATTCAAATTACTCAGCGGCTTTTCGGTTCTAAATAGTATCGTTTCCGTTTTCTCTTTTTTTAAGTTTATCACAAGTTTATTATCTTCAAGCCAAGACGTAATGTTCGTGAAATCTACTTGTAGCTTCTCTTCTATTCGTTCCATATTCTTGTGAGAGTAATAAATTACTGTATTGTCCGCATACATCAACAAGTTGCAGTGTTTCAATGATGCTTTTATGCCATTAAAATGCATGATAACTTATAAAGGGCCGATAACTGATCCTTGTGGAACTCCAAAGTTGACCGAATTGAACGAAGATCTTTCACCATTCAATGAAACACATTGCTGACGGGTAAATAGGTAATTTGTAAACCATTTTCTCGTTACGCCTATGATTCCATACCCTGGTACAGTAACTTCGATATAATTAACGAGTGGCTAAGAGTGTAAAACGCTTTACAAAGTTCAATGAAGATTGCTCCAGTTAGTTGACCTTTGTCCATGTTTTCCCTGATATCCTCAAGCAATAGGGTTGCAGTGAATTCAGTTGATCTATGCGGTCGATAACCAAATTGGGCGTCAGATAGAAGTTTGTTGTCTTCTAATTGATTTAACACTAAGTCTTGTGAGTGTACACATTTTCAAGTATTTTTGAAGCGATTGGCAAAATGGTAATTGGTCTATAATTATCGACGTTCTTAGTTGATCCTGATTTGTAGATAGGTACGATTTTGCCTTTTTTCCAATCTCCAGTAGCAATCCCAATTGGAGAGTGATAGATTGATTATGTGAGTTAAAGGTCTTGCAATCACACTCGCCGCATCTTTAAAAAGTCCAAATGGTACGTCATCAAGTCCGATTGATTTTTTACGGCTCAAGTTTTTTAAATTCTTAAAAACTTCACTGACTTGTACTTGTTTAAAATTAAACCTTCGTACTGTATTGTTATGATTTTTAGGCTTATATTTCCAAACAAAATTCATTAGGGGTAAAGCCGCTGACTTTAAACTCTTTGCAATCTCACAAAAGAATGAACAGAATACATTTTCCGTATCATGGTCATTCAATGTTTTCACTTCATCAATCTTAAGAGAGGAAGTGGTATGTTTCGTTAAACTGTTAATGGGAAATACTTCCTTAATAGTTTTCCAAAATTTCCTTGGTTCCGATGCATTCGATTCTAATAGTCCCCGGTAGTATTTCCTTTTATCGTACTTAACACGGTTGTTTACTTGGTTTCGCTTTCTCTTATATGCTGACCAATCAATAACTAAGCTATTTAATAAATCTGTCAGTTTTAGAATTGTACCTGATGATTGGAAGCTAGCAAACATTGTACCTGTATACAAGAAAGCAGAAAAAGATCAAGTTGAAAACTACCGCCCCATTTCTCTCCTCTCTATAATTTCGAAAGTTCTTCAGCGCTGTGTTCTTCGTAACATCCGAGATCACTTGGTATTCTTGATCAACAACTCCCAACATGGTTTTATACCAGGAAAATCCTGTGCTTCCCAGCTGGTGGAAGTGCACGACTATATAGGATCTTTACTGGACGTTGGAAACAAACTGACGTGATCTATATGGATATGTCCAAAGCCTTTGATAAAGTTAACCAACAAATTCATAAACTTTACAACTGTTTTGGCACCTCTGGTGGTTTACTTGGTTGGTTCTCCTCCTACTTCTTGAACAGAAGGCAACGCGTGACTGTTCTAGGGGCTAAATCATCTGAAAAACCTATTACATCTGGTGTCTCTCAAGGTTCTATCCTGGGTCTAATACTCTTTCTCCTTTTATGTTAACGACCTACCAGATGTGGTGAATAATGCAAAAGTAGCTTCTTTTGCTGACGACAGAAAATCATTCAAGTGTGTCGATTCTCATATAGACGGTGCCTCGATTCAAAGTGATCTTGATAATCTGGAGGAGTGGTCGACTTCTTCTGGTCTTGTATTTAATCAAAATAAATGCAAGTGTCAGAAAATTAGTAGGAAAAAGACCATCACCGAATTCCCCTACACTATAAAAAACAAAACCCTCGCAGTAACAACAGAGGAGAAGGATCTTGGCATTTGGGTTACTAGTAATCTGACATGGCCCAAACACACCCTAGATCGATGTGCCTAGATCTGCAATGGAAATCACGGATAAAAGGATTCGCCGTACATTGTATCTGGCCAGCGCTGGGCTATGCCACTCAAGTGTGGTCGCCGCAGTCGGTGGAGCTCATCAACCGAGGGGAACGTGTTGAACCCCGAGCTTCAAAACTAGGCCTCCCATTCATGTGTGACGTATCCTATAAAGGCAGACTCATTTAGACAAAACTTCTTCCCCGCTCATATTGGCATGAATATTTAGACCTAATATTTTTCTTGAAAGTTATTACAACGCGTGTCGGAAATTTGGTGGACTGACAATTTATTCCGGACTGCAGGAATTTTAAGGTCAATGTGTCTAAATGCCACATTTTAAACACAACATGACCCTTTCAGACACACACTGTGGCTTTTAAACACAATATGTCCGTTTGGTATGCAAATTAAACACATCCTGTTTGTTTCATGTTGAAAACAAACATTTTGTGTTTAATAGTATCTGAAAACAAACACAATGTGCTTGTTTTCTGTAACACCAGACTAAGATGAAAACTAAGACGGAAATTCCATGCATAATTCAATTAAGTCGATGACAGGCAAACACTTGATATAAAAGATTTATCAACTTCTGTACTTTTGTACCGTATTTTTAGCGCGATATTTATGTTTGTACATTTTATGAAACATTTTGGTGCAATAATTGAATCGAATGAACATCTTAGAAAAATATAGAGGAGATATGAATGGCTTATGTTATTATCTATGTTATAGCCTATAGCCTAAAATAATAGTAATTACAGCATTGAACGAAAAGGCAAACAATTTAAATCACTATAAACGCCAACCATAAACAGTGTCGCAGACTCGCAGTGATTAACCCGCGCTATGCTATTGCCTACATATAGGTACACCGTACACGTAACTATCGGTATATACATTTCGTGGACATTCACAAACCCTTTGGACTTAATATTAAATCCACGCAAACATTCTATAGTCAACACATATATTAACAAGTGAAATGACATGAAATCGTTTGTAGCCATTTGCATCAAACGCGGTCCCGCTTATCGAAAACGGCGCTAAACGAATAAATGTTTACAATATATGAAAATTTACCTTTTTGGCTTTGTTTAATCCACATCCATGTTTGTAGTTTGTGCGCCCTGTTACAGCCAGTTCTTTTGGACATTAGATCTTTGTTCATTTTTATTCCCGACTTTTCTCTGATACTTATGTCAGTGCATAGTGCTGCACGGTGGGCAATCTTGGCGCAATTTTATCTGCGTACGATAAACACTATGCACTGCGGGATAGCAATTTGTTTAGAATGTGGATTTTAAACACAGCCTGACTAACATCACTATTTTAAACACAATGTGACTGAAACGCAAGTCAAGTGCTTAGTTGTTTTTAGATCCAGTTTAACGCATTAAGGCATTGATAAACGAGGACGCTATATCAAAAATACATGTTCGTGTAAAATGCTGCTTTTAACTGCAAATATTTAAACTAATAGACACGTGTAATATGATTTCCTACATGCAGGGTGTGATTAATAGTTGAACATCGTTTGTCTCTAAATAAACTTAATTTCCGATGCAAAGTGTCCAGCAAAATCGGCAAGTCTAATTTCATAGCCCGACTATAGGAGGTTTATTCTGTTTAAGAACTGTATTTGAATCAAATTCAAACATAAATTTTAACATCGTAACGCAAGTCTTACAGCCCTAATCAAGCTTATCTTTCTATGCGTCTCAATGCAAACAAAACGGCAATACGCTTTTTATGCGTACTCGATCGAAGCAAAATGGCTCTATTTATATACAGCTTTCTAGGCGTACTCAATAAAAACTAAATCACCATAAGCCGATACGCTTTCGTTAAGACTGGTGTGGCGGTAACTGTACTGTATTGTGATTGCAAACGTGCGTTCTAACATGCGTATACCCGATCTGTATAACTCGATCTCGAATTAAGTCAGTTTGATAGTCTTGATGCACGTGATGGTGGTTATCGAATAGAGAAACTAAACTATGCGTATGTCATGCCCATTTCGTTTGGATCGAAAACGCACAGAAGTTCATAGAAATCGTACAGCCGTTTTGTTATGTACTGAAAATGGCCTCATTGTCAAAATCTTGATGTGATATTACGGCACAGCTTGCATACGTATTCACGCCATCAATATTACACTCGGCCCAGACGCCATAAATAAACGCTTATCCAACATATCATCAGATAAGAATGCTTTTCACTAATTGCCTCAACTGTTTCTCCATACCAAGAAGCTTTAAGCAGAAGCCGCTACAACTATAAACTACAATACAGCCCCCAATCATTAAAACCCAAACGCTCAAGAAGCATTAATGTGATATGGTTTAACCCTCTCTACAATTCAACAGTATAAGCACCACCAACATTGGCCACAAATTTCTGCAAGCTATCGACGATTGTTTTCTGCGTCATCATCCCTTACACAAAATATTCAACAGAAATACTTTAAAATTAAGCTACAGCTGCATGTATGCCTAACGTGAAATGCGTAATGTCTAGCCACAATAAATCAATAATTAACAAACAAATGAACACAGTGACGGATTAAACGCGTGACCAATGCAACTGCCGCAACAAGGATGTCTGTCCTCTCCAGAATAAGTGTTTAACGACTAACGTTGTTTATCAAGCAACGGTTACGACAAACGATGCAAACGAAAGGCAAACGTATGTACAGCACACAGCGGGAGAGTTCAAGACACGATACAGCGGGTACACTAGCTCCTTCAGAAACTCCAGATACAAAAGCATGCGATGGAGTTGAGCAAACTTATCTGACGTCTCAAAGATAACAACATAAAAGATTCAGTTATATACATAAAAAAGTGGACAAAATTAGCAAAATGCAACAGCTAATTGAATATATAAAACCAAACGCTGTCAACTATGCCTGCACGAGAAATTTCTGGTTATCTACCATCCGAACCTTGTCTAATGAACTCTTATCGAAATGTAAACATCGCAACAAATTGAGCAATAAACAGTTTATTGAAAGCAACGTAATATAATCCGTTTAGTATAATCGCAATGACGTCAAACATGTATATAGTATATCCTAGGCAATGATGTGCGCGAATATTCAAATTCACCTAATGAGTGTGGTAAGCTTCTGCTTGTCATACGAAATGAATTTGTGGTGAATTAAAATTCAAATGCAATAATTCAAGTCTGATTTATTCTGATGATCTCCTGAGCGCGTGAAACTCCGAGTAGCGACAGAAAAAAGTATTCGTTATCCTTCTTGTTTATATATATGTATATATATATATATATACATATATATATATATATATATATATATATATATATATATATATATATATATATATATATATATATATATATATATATATATATATATATATATATATATATATATATATATATATATATATATATATATATATATATATATATATATATATATATATATAAAATAGAGAATGACACAAAAAGTTAGCAAGCTTTGTTTGGCCTATTTATTACTATATAGTTTCGTACTGCGCAATTAACGTAGCACTCCTCAGATAAAATAGCCTCTGTTTGCCCTCAAGCTTCTAACAAACTTTTTAAACATGTACAGATGGTATATATGTATGCTAATCTAATTTCAGGTCAATTAACACCTCAAGTAGTGTCACGAAAAAATTCGTGTTAGGCTATGAAGTTTTCAAGCGTGTCTACACTCTACACGTAGAGAGATGACGCATCGCAATCAGAGCGCGGCTGAGCGGTTTTGCTGTAGTGGCTCGAGTAACCATGGGAAATAATGTCAGCATAATAGGTCATGCGAGGTGGCTTTACACCTATGTATTCTTTATATAATATCATAGTCACCTCGAAATCCTTTGTTTTACTAGTGACGATTAACAACTAAATAACCCGATGCATATACATTAGGTAGGATTAGTAACTAATCGTACCTAATATTTATGAATTAGGTACGATTACCAGCTAATCGTACCTAATATTTATGCATTAGGTACGATTACTAGCTAATCGTACCTACCTTCGTATACTTCGTCTTATTACTCAAATTTCACTGCCAAACACGTAACTATAGACCAGCTTATATGCGCAACATTTACATATTTCCTCTCAACTACTCTAAAACATTTCAATAGAATAGCACTTAAACAAAGACATAAAACCAACTATTATTCCATTTTAGCTATAGTTAAATCCCCTAAAAGCGTTCCTATTGTCTCGGTGACAATAATATTACAAAGTAACAACATGGCTTTGCGGTTGCTTAGTGATTAAATGTCCCTCAAGCCTCGGGAGGTTTAGTAAAAGTCCCTCGGCGCTGCGCACCTCGGTGCTTTTACTGAACCTCCCTCGGCTTTCGGGTACATTTAATCACTAATCAACCTCAAAGCCATGTTATTACTTATAATAATGCAACATCCTAAAATTTGGCATTACTATGAGGAGTATTCAAAACATCAGAACTAATGTCATATCATATTTAAAACGCTTTGATGCCCGTCGCGGTTTAAATATGATACAATTAACACTTAATATTACAGTTGTAAAATAGTAGATAGCGGGAATGCAGCAGCACCTGAGACATAATGAATGTGACTTTACTTGAAATTCTGTTCTAGTTTTAATTACAGATGTTATTCAAGACGGTGAGCACACATCAGTGTACATTGTACAATGCCCAGTTTTGTGATAAACACTATGCGCTGCGGGATAGCAATGTGTTTACAATGTGGAGTCCAAACACAACCTGACTTCACTATTTTAAACGCAATGCGATTTAAGATTAATGTATCAATAAAGCCAGTTATTTAATTTGCAGGCCATTGGTAACAAGTGTCCGAACAACGTGGCATGCATGTTTTGTAGACTTTTCTACCTATTAATTTGCGCACAAACGTCTCGAATAACGCAGGTTATATTACAAGTATAACATGCATGTATAGTTTAACTATTGGTCTTGCTTTTCTTCTTGTTTGTGTTTTCCGTTATATTGCCCGCAGCTTTTCGTTTATTTTTCGGCGCACGTATAATAACCTGAAAATTAAAAAATCAAGAATTAAAGTTTTGTGTTGGTTGTGTCAACATAAAACAGGCGGAGATATGGAACATATGTTACACGAATCACGCGAAAATATTTTTACCACTATGATCCAGTTTAATCGGCATCATTAACTAATATGAATAGACACCACTGGGGTCTCGCTGTATGATATAACAGAAAAATCGAAAATACGAACATACATAACTGTCGTGATAATACAGCATGCAAAGTTTTCTCTTAATTAACCCGCCTTATCTTAGGGCATAAGTTCGCCCTATAGGATAGTTGGACATGCGCAATAATTTAATAGGATAATGCACCACAGTCAGCTGGGTCAATATTGCTCTTCACTATAAATACCAATGAACGGTGTTTGTAAATGTGGCCGGCGAAAGATAAAGGTGCCATCAATACGCGTGTTAGCGCGCGTGGTAAGTTTGGGTCTTGGTGCGCGTCCTCCCATGCAACCGGTCAAAGTCCATCGACTATTACTGGAGTCCCGGTGGTTAGGGAGGCTGGCGTCATAACTACGTCGAGGTTACTCCGTGGGATGGGCGTCGGCTATGGGCGCGTTTTGTTTACACTTTTCATAAAGGATTTAAGCAGGATGAGATATCTTTTTAGTTTGTGAAGTCACCATGTAAATTTATTGGCACTGTTAGCACTGATGACGATCATCTAGTATTATTAGCGCATTGTTACCACCGATATTCGAGCTAAACAATCGAAAAAAATAAGTGTTGTTTCCAAAAAGTGAATTGATACTCTTCATGAGGTTGTTGATGATGATGATGATGTTGATGGTGATGCTGATGATGATGGTGATTGTGATGGTGATGGGGGTGGTGGTTGTTAGTGAGGATGGTTATGAGTAACACCCGATGTCATTATAACCTTTATCCCAGTATCATCCGATCATCATCACCACCACGATCATCTCACCACCAGCACCACCGACATCATAACCACACCGCCATCCAATCATCACCACCAGCTCCACCATCATCATCACCACCAGCTCCACCATCATAATCACCAACAGCACCACCATTGGATCACCACCACTGTCATCATCGCCATCAGTACCACTATCATCACCACTACCACCATCATTATTTTTTGTTAAGTAATAGGTAATAGGAACCATATTGGTGTCTATATTTTTTGTTTTTTGTTAAGTAATAGGTAATAGGAACCATATTGGTGTCTAGCAAAGAATAAAAATTACCACCACCAGCACCACCATCATCATCACCACCACCATCATCATCACCACCAGCACCACCATCATTACCACCACCAACACAACCATTATCATCACCAGCATCATCATCACCACCACTATCGTCACCACCATCGGATCACTACCACCGTCGTCATTGCCACCAGCAGCACAATATTAATCACCACCAGCACCACCATCATCACCATATCATCACTGCCACCACCATCATCATTACCACCACTATCATCACCGCCATCACCACTATCACCGCCACCAATCTCCACCAGCACCACAATCGGATCACCACCACGGTCATCATTGCCACCAGCACCACAATCATCATCACCACCAGCACCATTATCATCACCACTGTCACAACCACCAGCACCACCATACATTATCACCACCACCACCATCATAATCACAACCACTATCATCACCACCATCACCACTGTCACCACTACCATCACCACCAGAACCACCATCATCATCACCACCACCACCAGTACCACCATCGGATCGTCACCACCGTACACATTGTCACCAGCACCACAATCATCATCACCACCAGCACCACCATACATCATCACCACCATCATCATCACAACCGCCATCACTACCAGCATCGTCACCAAAAGCATCACAATCATTTTCACCACCATCACCTCAATCATCATCACCACTACCATCTTCATCAGCACTGCGATCATCATCACCACCAACATCATCCATCCAATCCATCAAACCAATCCACCAAATCCAATCCACCAAATACCATCCAATCATCACCACAACCATCATCATCACCCTGAGCACTATGATCATCACCACCACCACCACCACCATGAGTGCTTATTCAAGAAAATTGTTTTAATTTATATTACAGGATGTGACAATTTTTATTTTACGAATTTTACTTGCTCTTGAAAACGAAGGCATTTGCCGGGATTTTATGTGGCATACAGAATTGCTGAAAACCTAATTATCATCATCATTACCATCATCATCACAACTATCCGATCACCAGCACCGCTTCGCAAGTTTAGAACGATTTTAATTTTTTTTCAGTAATGGTGATGATGGTGGTGCTGGTGGTGATGATGATTGTGGTGCTGGTGGCAATGACGCCAGTTGTGGTGATCCAATGGTGGTGATGTGATGATGGTGGTGGTGGTGATGATGATGGTGGCGGTGATGATGATGA
Organism: Muricea muricata; assembly: GCA_963855995.1. Lineage (NCBI taxonomy): Eukaryota > Metazoa > Cnidaria > Anthozoa > Malacalcyonacea > Plexauridae > Muricea > Muricea muricata. The sequence continues at coordinate 118,401,595 of OY979716.1, forward strand.
CTGTGGTGGTGGTGGTGATGATGATGTTAGTGGTGATGATGATAGTGGTGCTGGTGGCGATGGTGACAGTGGTGGTGATCCAATGGTGGTGCTGGTGGTGATGATGATTGTGGTGCTGGTGGCAATGATGACCGTGGTGGTGATCCGATTGTGGTGCTGGTGGAGATTGGTGGCGGTGATAGTGGTGATGGCGGTGATGATAGTGGTGGTAATGATGATGGTGGTGGCAGTGATGATATGGTGATGATGGTGGTGCTGGTGGTGATTAATATTGTGCTGCTGGTGGCAATGACGACGGTGGTAGTGATCCGATGGTGGTGACGATAGTGGTGGTGATGATGATGCTGGTGATGATAATGGTTGTGTTGGTGGTGGTAATGATGGTGGTGCTGGTGGTGATGATGATGGTGGGGGTGATGATGATGGTGGTGCTGGTGGTGGTAATTTTTATTTTTTGCTAGACACCAATATGGTTCCTATTACCTATTACTTAACAAAAAACAAAAAATATAGACACCAATATGGTTCCTATTACCTATTACTTAACAAAAAATAATGATGGTGGTAGTGGTGATGATAGTGGTACTGATGGCGATGATGACAGTGGTGGTGATCCAATGGTGGTGCTGTTGGTGATTATGATGGTGGAGCTGGTGGTGATGATGATGGTGGAGCTGGTGGTGATGATTGGATGGCGGTGTGGTTATGATGTCGGTGGTGCTGGTGGTGAGATGATCGTGGTGGTGATGATGATCGGATGATACTGGGATAAAGGTTATAATGACATCGGGTGTTACTCATAACCATCCTCACTAACAACCACCACCCCCATCACCATCACAATCACCATCATCATCAGCATCACCATCAACATCATCATCATCATCAACAACCTCATGAAGAGTATCAATTCACTTTTTGGAAACAACACTTATTTTTTTCGATTGTTTAGCTCGAATATCGGTGGTAACAATGCGCTAATAATACTAGATGATCGTCATCAGTGCTAACAGTGCCAATAAATTTACATGGTGACTTCACAAACTAAAAAGATATCTCATCCTGCTTAAATCCTTTATGAAAAGTGTAAACAAAACGCGCCCATAGCCGACGCCCATCCCACGGAGTAACCTCGACGTAGTTATGACGCCAGCCTCCCTAACCACCGGGACTCCAGTAATAGTCGATGGACTTTGACCGGTTGCATGGGAGGACGCGCACCAAGACCCAAACTTACCACGCGCGCTAACACGCGTATTGATGGCACCTTTATCTTTCGCCGGCCACATTTACAAACACCGTTCATTGGTATTTATAGTGAAGAGCAATATTGACCCAGCTGACTGTGGTGCATTATCCTATTAAATTATTGCGCATGTCCAACTATCCTATAGGGCGAACTTATGCCCTAAGATAAGGCGGGTTAATTAAGAGAAAACTTTGCATGCTGTATTATCACGACAGTTATGTATGTTCGTATTTTCGATTTTTCTGTTATATCATACAGCGAAACCCCAGTGGTGTCTATTCATATTAGTTAATGATGCCGATTAAACTGGATCATAGTGGTAAAAATATTTTCGCATGATTCGTGTAACATATGTTCCATATCTCCGCCTGTTTTATGTTGACACAACCAACACAAAACTTTAATTCTTGATTTTTTAATTTTCAGGTTATTATACGTGCGCCGAAAAATAAACGAAAAGCTGCGGGCAATATAACGGAAAACACAAACAAGAAGAAAAGCAAGACCAATAGTTAAACTATACATGCATGTTATACTTGTAATATAACCTGCGTTATTCGAGACGTTTGTGCGCAAATTAATAGGTAGAAAAGTCTACAAAACATGCATGCCACGTTGTTCGGACACTTGTTACCAATGGCCTGCAAATTAAATAACTGGCTTTATTGATACATTAATCTTAAATCGCATTGCGTTTAAAATAGTGAAGTCAGGTTGTGTTTGGACTCCACATTGTAAACACATTGCTATCCCGCAGCGCATAGTGTTTATCACAAAACTGGGCATTGTACAATGTACACTGATGTGTGCTCACCGTCTTGAATAACATCTGTAATTAAAACTAGAACAGAATTTCAAGTAAAGTCACATTCATTATGTCTCAGGTGCTGCTGCATTCCCGCTATCTACTATTTTACAACTGTAATATTAAGTGTTAATTGTATCATATTTAAACCGCGACGGGCATCAAAGCGTTTTAAATATGATATGACATTAGTTCTGATGTTTTGAATACTCCTCATAGTAATGCCAAATTTTAGGATGTTGCATTATTATAAGTAATAACATGGCTTTGAGGTTGATTAGTGATTAAATGTACCCGAAAGCCGAGGGAGGTTCAGTAAAAGCACCGAGGTGCGCAGCGCCGAGGGACTTTTACTAAACCTCCCGAGGCTTGAGGGACATTTAATCACTAAGCAACCGCAAAGCCATGTTGTTACTTTGTAATATTATTGTCACCGAGACAATAGGAACGCTTTTAGGGGATTTAACTATAGCTAAAATGGAATAATAGTTGGTTTTATGTCTTTGTTTAAGTGCTATTCTATTGAAATGTTTTAGAGTAGTTGAGAGGAAATATGTAAATGTTGCGCATATAAGCTGGTCTATAGTTACGTGTTTGGCAGTGAAATTTGAGTAATAAGACGAAGTATACGAAGGTAGGTACGATTAGCTAGTAATCGTACCTAATGCATAAATATTAGGTACGATTAGCTGGTAATCGTACCTAATTCATAAATATTAGGTACGATTAGTTACTAATCCTACCTAATGTATATGCATCGGGTTATTTAGTTGTTAATCGTCACTAGTAAAACAAAGGATTTCGAGGTGACTATGATATTATATAAAGAATACATAGGTGTAAAGCCACCTCGCATGACCTATTATGCTGACATTATTTCCCATGGTTACTCGAGCCACTACAGCAAAACCGCTCAGCCGCGCTCTGATTGCGATGCGTCATCTCTCTACGTGTAGAGTGTAGACACGCTTGAAAACTTCATAGCCTAACACGAATTTTTTCGTGACACTACTTGAGGTGTTAATTGACCTGAAATTAGATTAGCATACATATATACCATCTGTACATGTTTAAAAAGTTTGTTAGAAGCTTGAGGGCAAACAGAGGCTATTTTATCTGGCCACTACTAAAAAGCGATACAGCGATACAACGATACAGCGATACACGGTGCCGGAGCCGGAGCCTGGAGCCGGAGCCACGCGTAAATTATTCAAATTAATTAATTATTCAATAAGTTATTGCTTTCAATCACCGCAGGAGACATTAGTAATTGCATTTTCCGGGGGGGGGGGCAAATACTTAAAAATACTTATTATAAAGTGAAAATGCGAAGACTTAATTAAATAGATTTAAATGCTAGCATATGCAAAACAATAATTTGGTATATTTCTTATTGTAGACTAACAGAAATTCGTCCAATGCCCTACGTCGATCCGCGCTTTGTATTTCACTGTTGACAGTAATAGGCTTCGCGCGAAGTCGCGGTGTGAAAAGAGCAACTGTGGATATTCACTTTAATGTTACATTAGTTCAAGTGTAAATTCTTTAAGGTATTATAGTCTGGTAGATTTCAAAATACGTAAAATACCAGCTTCATGAAAAAGCAAAAGACACGGGATATTAAGGCAATGCTGACTAATAAAGTCGAGGGTTTGAACTTTGACGAGTATTTCTTTCCCCTCCCTTAGGTGTTCACCAAATGCAGACTAAAATTAAGTGACTAGGAAATCTCAGATCTTGCAAAAAAACACAGTAGGAAAACACGCTGATCGCTTGTTTGTACCAAATCATCAATCCGCGCACGCTCACATTTCAATCAAAGCAATGTCACCGTATTTCGAATGACAAAATCCCGTACACAACACACAAAGCGACCGTTGAAAAGGTAACCCCGTCCGCTCGACAGAAGTGATCGTTCAACAAAGCTCACTTACATAGTATTGATATATATTATGAAATTTTTGTGCCTTTGGCTGACCGCTTAACAACGGTTAACCGCTTAATACGGTGCCACTTAATAAAGGTTCCACTGAAATAGGATATGATGAGATAGTTGCGAAGCGTTAAAATCTATTGTAATCACTGGTTGTTTTCGTTGTTGAACGCGGATCAAAGCATCAAACCAACTTTTTGTAACCTTTAAATTGGCATTTGCTATCTTTTTATAAGAATATAAGAATATATAATATAGAACTCTCTATTAGCGAGAGTTGGGTTACAGGACGTTGGATCACCTAGTTTGTTCCTAGATTTCTTGCTACGGTTCCAACCAACCCAACTCCACAAACAAGATAACTTTGGCTTTACATGCTGCAGTTTTGTCCAAAACAAGTAAACATTCGTTTTGGTTGTTCGCAAAGCCTTAAAATAAATGGCCATATTTGTAAACCACCTCATGATTTGGTTATTGTTTCCAACATGCTGCGAACATTTGTGCACAACAACGAGCAAATGGCACGATAAGGAAATGTTTATTTCCATCTCAATGAGAACTGTGTAAGGAAGAAACAACAATTATTTTACATGTCCTACTTGTTTGTCCCCCATGATATAATACCATACCTTGAGCCGGCTCACGTTCACTTACTTAGCAATCATGGCTTTAAATTCTAAACGCAAGAATATTAACTGGAATTATATAATATTTAAGACCTAATTATATATATAACCTAATATGCTGTTAAAAATTATATGTGTTTTTCTTGCTGTTATTTTCATAAACTCTTAAATTTGCTTTGTGAGTACAAGTGTAATTCATTCATGCACAGTTTACTGACTACATACAGGCGACTTCTCAACTTTTACTAGCACGCTAGGTCGTGGTCGTGCCTCTTATTAAAGTGTGAGCACGCTCACAAAATATGTTTGCCACAACGTTTCACGAATATGATATGCGTTTCACAAATCACAATGGCATTCTTTAGCACGCCAGCGTCACTTACGAAGGCTAATTTATGATTAATTATGCTGATAGAAATAGAATATTTCTTTCGCTTGAACGACAAACGTCCTTATCGTGATAATTGCAAATTTTAGATAACCATGCTGCATTTTGTGCATGTGGTGTCGACTTATAATGCGCTTATAAAAACATCTAAGGGAGGGGAAGGAAATACTCATCAAACCCTCGACTTTGTTAGTCAGCATTGCCTTATCGCATGTCTTTTGCTTTTTCATCAAGCTGGTATTTTACGTATTTTGAAATCTACCAGACTATAATACCTTGAAGAATTTACACTTGAATTAATGTAACATTAAAGTGAATATCCACAGTCGCTCTTTTCACACCGCGACTTTGTGCGAAGCCTATTACTGTCAACAGTGAAATACAAAGCGCGGATCGACGTAGGGCATTGGACGAATTTCTGTTAGTCTACAATCTACATGAATATTATTGTCAACCACCTAGTATGTGAAGAAATATACCAAATTATTGTTTTGCATATGCTAGCATTTAAATCTATTTAATTAAGTCTTCGCATTTTCACTTTATAACAGGTATTTTTCAGTATATGCCCCCCCCGGAAAATGCAATTACTAATGTCTCCAGCGGTGATTGAGAGCAATAATTTCTTAAATTATTAATTAATTTGAATAATTTACGCGCGGCTCCGGCTCCGGCTCCAGGCTCCGGCTCCGTGTATCGCTGTATCGTTGTATCGCTTTTTAGTAGTGGCCATTTTATCTGAGGAGTGCTACGTTAATTGCGCAGTACGAAACTATATAGTAATAAATAGGCCAAACAAAGCTTGCTAACTTTTTGTGTCATTCTCTATTTATATATATATATATATATATATATATATATATATATATATATATATATATATATATATATATATATATATATATATATATATATATATATATATATATATATGTATATATATATATATACATATATATAAACAAGAAGGATAACGAATACTTTTTTCTGTCGCTACTCGGAGTTTCACGCGCTCAGGAGATCATCAGAATAAGTCAGACTTGAATTATTGCATTTGAATTTTAATTCACCACAAATTCATTTCGTATGACAAGCAGAAGCTTGCCACACTCATTAGGTGAATTTGAATATTCGCGCACATCATTGCCTAGGATATACTATATACATGTTTGACGTCATTGCGATTATTGCTGCCGAGCGCCAGCGAGGCAGCACACTATTCTTGACGTTACACGAAGTTCTTGCTTTTTCGTGTTCAGTTCCCCGGCCGAGTTATATTTAGTCGAAATCTCGATTTGTGCGGTGGAGATGTCAGCAATTCCGGGGGAAAATTAAGTATTCAGGTTGGTTTTTAAAATGAGGGGGTTGGCCCCGAAAATTAAGTATTCAGGTTGGTTTTTAAGATGAGGGGGGTGGTCAACAAAATTCGGAAATTTGACCAACAAAAGTCGGAAAAAACTCGGAAATTTGATCAAATCTCGATTCAAATTGAAAGCTGAAGAAATATTACTAAAATTGTAAGCTCAAGAAATATAACAAACGTGTCAGCTATAGCCTCAACAAGAAACATTACAAACGCCTCAGCTATAGACACAAAGTCCGACTTCAATAATGGCAACGAGTGTTTGTGCGTCCGACTTCAAATTGATTAAATGTCGATTAAAACTGAAAGCTCAAGAAATATTACAAACGCCTGAGCTATAGACTCCAGGGTCCGACTTCAAATGGCAACGAGTGTTAGTGTGTATATTCATGTACTCATGTTGTTCTGCTCAATTAATTCTTTTATAAAATGTTAGCTATAGACCCCAAAGTAAGCAATATTACTATATTGTCACCTATTACTATAATACTATTGTGTCACCTATAGACCCAACGAGTGTTTGTGTGTATACTGATATGCTCATGTTATTCTGCCCAATTAATTCTTTTGTAAAATAGTAGCTATACAGACTGCAAAGTAAGCAATATTACAAACGTGCCACCTTTAGACTCTAAAGTCTGACTTCAAATGGTGACAAATGTGTATGATTTTGGTGTAAAACTGCACCAAATTTCATTTTGGTAAGGTCGTTTTTGATAGTTAACACACTTATCACTGAATTTCAATCTCCAAAGTCTGATTTCAAATGTGGATAACTTTGATTAAGATTTCAGTCTACGATTACAAAAAAATATGTCCACATGCACATTTTCCTTGGGCTAGAATGTATTGACAATGTCAATTGAAAATTTTCAGTCCATGATTACAGAAAAATATGTCCACATGCACATTTTACTAGGGTTAGGATGTATTGGCAATGTCAATTGAAAATTACTGAATAAAGATGACAGAATCAAGATGAGAAATTTTAGCAGAATAAACACAAATTGGCCCCCGGCTATGTAAGTCTATTTTTTAAAAGACATCTATTTGCTTTCTTAAATTAAAGATTTTGCACTGCAATGCATTATTCGGAAACTGTACAGCTGCCATTTTAATTGTGCTATCAAAGCACTATCTGGAGGACTCAGAGTTGTTAGGGTAGGGATTAAATATTCAAGTTCTGTGCAATTAATTTCTTTTAGAAAGTGTCAGCTGTAGACCCCAAAGTAAAAATATTACAAACATATCAGCTACAGAACCGTCCATGTATTCATGTTCTGCCTAATTATTTTTTTTTCTAAAATGTCAGCTGTAAACCCCAAAGTAAAAAATACTACAAACACATCAGCTATAGAACCATTCATATATTCATGTTCTGCCAATTAATTTCTTTTAAAAAATCAACCTGATGTCAGCAGAGCCCCTCAGCATACATGTAAATTGGAAATGCCTTACATAAAAATATTAAATGATTCCACTCTTGAAATACTTTATAATGACTTTTTATTTATGAAATATAAACATTTTCCCCATGACAGTTGCCCAAAATCACACTTGTTGCAACAAGTTAAGTACATAATTTACTCAACTTTGCAAACATTTAATGAATAAAAGTATTGACTTCAAATACTTTTTAAAGTAACGTTAACTTTCTATTTACAAAAAATAAACTATTTTCCATTTCAACTATTTTAAACAAATTAAATTCATTCATACAGTGTGTGACTGTGTGTAAAATTATGTTAAAAGATTAGTATAATCAAGGCGTAGATCGTACGGCAGCACTTTCCTTGCGATAGTAACTTCTAGTACTAAACGGATTATATTACGTTGCTTTCAATAAACTGTTTATTGCTCAATTTGTTGCGATGTTTACATTTCGATAAGAGTTCATTAGACAAGGTTCGGATGGTAGATAACCAGAAATTTCTCGTGCAGGCATAGTTGACAGCGTTTGGTTTTATATATTCAATTAGCTGTTGCATTTTGCTAATTTTGTCCACTTTTTTATGTATATAACTGAATCTTTTATGTTGTTATCTTTGAGACGTCAGATAAGTTTGCTCAACTCCATCGCATGCTTTTGTATCTGGAGTTTCTGAAGGAGCTAGTGTACCCGCTGTATCGTGTCTTGAACTCTCCCGCTGTGTGCTGTACATACGTTTGCCTTTCGTTTGTATCGTTTGTCGTAACCGTTGCTTGATAAACAACGTTAGTCGTTAAACACTTATTCTGGAGAGGACAGACATCCTTGTTGCGGCAGTTGCATTGGTCACGCGTTTAATCCGTCACTGTGTTCATTTGTTTGTTAATTATTGATTTATTGTGGCTAGACATTACGCATTTCACGTTAGGCATACATGCAGCTGTAGCTTAATTTTAAAGTATTTCTGTTGAATATTTTGTGTAAGAGATGATGACGCAGAAAACAATCGTCGATAGCTTGCAGAAATTTGTGGCCAATGTTGGTGGTGCTTATACTGTTGAATTGTAGAGAGGGTTAAACCATATCACATTAATGCTTCTTGAGCGTTTGGGTTTTAATGATTGGGGGCTGTATTGTAGTTTATAGTTGTAGCGGCTTCTGCTTAAAGCTTCTTGGTATGGAGAAACAGTTGAGGCAATTAGTGAAAAGCATTCTTATCTGATGATATGTTGGATAAGCGTTTATTTATGGCGTCTGGGCCGAGTGTAATATTGATGGCGTGAATACGTATGCAAGCTGTGCCGTAATATCACATCAAGATTTTGACAATGAGGCCATTTTCAGTACATAACAAAACGGCTGTACGATTTCTATGAACTTCTGTGCGTTTTCGATCCAAACGAAATGGGCATGACATACGCATAGTTTAGTTTCTCTATTCGATAACCACCATCACGTGCATCAAGACTATCAAACTTAATTCGAGATCGAGTTATACAGATCGAGTATACGCATGTTAGAACGCACGTTTGCAATCACAATACAGTACAGTTACCGCCACACCAGTCTTAACGAAAGCGTATCGGCTTATGGTGATTTAGTTTTTATTGAGTACGCCTAGAAAGCTGTATATAAATAGAGCCATTTTGCTTCGATCGAGTACGCATAAAAAGCGTATTGCCGTTTTGTTTGCATTGAGACGCATAGAAAGATAAGCTTGATTAGGGCTGTAAGACTTGCGTTACGATGTTAAAATTTATGTTTGAATTTGATTCAAATACAGTTCTTAAACAGAATAAACCTCCTATAGTCGGGCTATGAAATTAGACTTGTCGATTTTGCTGGACACTTTGCATCGGAAATTAAGTTTATTTAGAGACAAACGATGTTCAACTATTAATCACACCCTGCATGTAGGAAATCATATTACACGTGTCTATTAGTTTAAATATTTGCAGTTAAAAGCAGCATTTTACACGAACATGTATTTTTGATATAGCGTCCTCGTTTATCAATGCCTTAATGCGTTAAACTGGATCTAAAAACAACTAAGCACTTGACTTGCGTTTCAGTCACATTGTGTTTAAAATAGTGATGTTAGTCAGGCTGTGTTTAAAATCCACATTCTAAACAAATTGCTATCCCGCAGTGCATAGTGTTTATCGTACGCAGATAAAATTGCGCCAAGATTGCCCACCGTGCAGCACTATGCACTGACATAAGTATCAGAAAAAAGTCGGGAATAAAAATGAACAAAGATCTAATGTCCAAAAGAACTGGCTGTAACAGGGCGCACAAACTACAAACATGGATGTGGATTAAACAAAGCCAAAAAGGTAAATTTTCATATATTGTAACTGATTTATTCGCTTAGCGCCGTTTTCGATAAGCGGACCGCGTTTGATGCAAATGGCTACAAACGATCTCATGTCATTTCCCTTGTTAATATATGTGTTGACTATAGAATGTTTGCGCGGATTTAATATTAAGTCCAATGGGTTTGTGAATGTCCACGAAATGTATATACCGATAGTTACGGGTACGGTGTACCTATATGTAGGCAATAACATAGCGCGGGTTAATTACTGCGACACTGTTTATGGTTGGCGTTTATAGTGATTTAAATTGTTTGCCTTTTCGTTCAATGCTGTAATTACTATTATTTTAGGCTATAGGCTATAACATAGATAATAACATAAGCCATTCATATCTCCTCTATATTTTTCTAAGATGTTCATTCGATTCAATTATTGCACCAAAATGTTTCATAAAATGTACAAACATAAATATCGCGCTAAAAATACGGTACAAAAGTACAGAAGTTAATAAATCTTTTATATCAAGTGTTTGCCTGTCATCGACTTAATTGAATTATGCATGGAATTTCCGTCTTAGTTTTCATCTTAGTCTGGTGTTACAGAAAACAAGCACATTGTGTTTGTTTTCAGATACTATTAAACACAAAGTGTTTGTTTTCAACATGAAACAAACAGGATGTGTTTAATTTGCATACCAAACGGACATATTGTGTTTAAAAGCCACAGTGTGTGTCTGAAAGGGTCATGTTGTGTTTAAAATGTGGCATTTAGACACATTGACCTTAAAATTCCTGCAGTCCGGAATAAATTGTCAGTCCACCAAATTTCCGACACGCGTTTTACTGACATTGTATCGATATCTCAAAATTCCTTACCTGAACGTATTGCACCCATAAGAGTCATAAGATCATCTGCTAATGTCAACGCAATCTCATTCCGTCAACGAAAACATAAAACAACAACTTATAATCGATCATTCTTTATTCGAACAACTAGAACAGGGAACTCTCTCCCCGAGCATTTAAGGCTTATTAATTAATAATCTATCTTTTATTCAATTTAAGAAAGGAATATTAGCACACTACGTGACTGCATTACGATCCTGCTACAACGTTTGCTTCAATTAAAAGGCCTTTTGTATTTGGAAATATACACTCTAAATTTTCGCTCTCAAGATCAAAACGACGAATGTAAGGAATTCTATTTCTTATATATACACCAATTCCACCGCCTGTCCCACATGGCCGACATTTTTGTTCATAGGAATATCCCGCTATATCAAACCAACAAGCCGGTGTATCAATTGTAGCGAACGTTTCGCTGACACTGAAGATGTTTATAGCATTAATCCCAAGAATATGAGATATAATATCTTTCTTACCAAATAATCCTCTAATATTCTGATGCAAAATTTTAAAACCACGGGTATTTAATAAGCTTTCCAATTCAGGCAATCGGTATTCCTTCTCTCGTACATCCTGTTCTTCCGATCGGGTCCCATGGACGCCATTAGCTGAACATGGTCGGCAAACATCTGCATTCAAACATCTCTAATGAAAAACTTTACTACAACCTGAACACAAAGTTTTATCTGTGTTTCTTGGAAAGCATTTCGTACACTCAGAACATCTGACACGAGGCCCAGGGCATAGTTCTACATCGCCTGCTAATATCAGCAGAATTTGTAAAAGTGACTTCGGTGGAAGTCTGGCACAATTTCCTCGACAAATATTCCAAACAGACGTCGTTAAATACAGATTATTTTTCTCTTCTAAAAAGTGCTCGAAATACTGCTCTGCATTGCAATAAAGGCATTTAGAGCTTGCATTAGTAAAAGAAGGCTTTTAACTCAAATAGTAATAAAAACTGTGAGAGCATATTTTATTGAGACCGCCATATGATGAATGATGATATACTTATGTATAATTATATCATGAATGATGATATACTTATATATATTTTTTGACTCAACAGTCAAAAAATAAAAAAAAACATTTTAGCATAAAAAATTGTTCATTTGCATCCATAATGTTTGGAATGTTTAAATTTAATTTACGCAAAGCTCAACTTCGTGTGGTTTTTACAATTACATTTTTAAAGTCGTATACTTTTTATTTAAGTCGTATTTAAATGCACGTTTACCATTTTAAATATAAAATGGAACAAAATGGTGGAATTAAAGCTTGTATTGGTTTTAAATTATACAAGAGCGACGACAGTGGCGGATCCAGGGAAAGTCAAAATAAATTATAGCTGCTCAATTTTAAATTCAAAATAACTTTATAACAATGTCATAGGTTATGAATTTCAAAAGAATGAAATCTAACCAATGAAGCTGCTTTGAAGGTATTTTAAAATGTAAATATATCCTAGAATGAGCTGTGGTAATTTATTTTAACTTACGCTAGATCCGCCACTGAGCGACGAAACATTAAACTGACTCAGTTTTGATTATTTGAAAATATTAAAAGTTTGTATTTTAAACCACCAATGGTTGCGTTACAAATGTTGAAACAAACGCGTGAAAATACTTGCGGTTTCTGCTTGAACGAAAATATTTCTGTAAGCAAGTGCATTACTTTCAGTTGAGTCCCAAAATTTCTTTTGAAATCAACTCTAACAAAAACTGATTTCACAAGCAATTAGTCACGCAGAACTCCTCTTCCCAATTAACGTTCTAGCGCCGGATCTGGCACTTCATTTTATACGTACCACGTACTTTCCTCTTCACGTGAAACAAATGTTTTGTTCAGAAAGTTTGAGTTAGATTTTTTCTCACTTCTTATAGTTATAATAGCTGGAACACATGTCCATCAGGTTTCTATCTCTCTGGACTTTATCGCACAGATGATAAAGAAGGATTACTCAAATTCATTGAGTATGCGTGGTGTTGCAAGCCTACAGGGGCCTTAAATTCCTATAAAATCTGTTATGAAGAAGACGTTTCATCACGATTTAGTTGGAATAAATTGGGAATGGTGAAATGCAAGAGATCTGGATATTATATCACTGGTCTTTATAAATCTGACTGTGACTACCTGCGCTGTATTGAAAAATTCAAATGTTGCAAACTACAAGTTGCAGAAGGTTGGTGATATGTTAAATATAGTCATTCTATTTCTAATTTTATATCATTGCGGAATAGTATTTTGTTTTTTTCTATTTATTTTTTTAACTTTGCGCAAATTAGTGTGCGCTGGCAAGCAATGAATTTTTCAAATAATGGACAAAATGGAAAACATGTCTTTTGGTTTTAGCCTTACGAATACGCAGTGCAGTCCTTACGTAAATATTAAGGAAGCATATTTGGTTTTGTTAATGTTCCTGTACTTCATCTTCCTAGCAAGTGTCATGCGTGCATGAACATGTCGCATACATCAGAGAAAAATTCGGCGACAAGGAATTCCTAAGAAGATACACCCTTTCACTGTTTAATGTGTCTCTCTGCTCTCTACATTCCTGCCACACATGTACACGGTGGCAATCATCGGGCGACTAAAAAATCAGTTTGTTAATATTTTTGGTTATTTAATTTTTGGAACCTCTAAAACATAGAGCATATTGTCAGTGTGCACCTATCTAGATAGCTCTCATGTAACTATAAATTACAAACGAGCTGATCTGCTGGTGATGATAACGTGCTTCCTACTTGCTTGCGTGTGCGCTTAAATTAGCCTGCAAGTAGTCTGCGAAACTGCATGCAATACCGTGTTGCATGTCACGTGGATTATTTTCAAAACTCAAGGGCTTTGGTGTCATTAGCTAAAAAGTTTAACTCATTTTTTTCTGTATCATTGGCTATTTCACATTAAATTTGTGATTTTCCCAAATATTTTTTCTCTTTTAAGTAGAAATAATTGCCATTTTTAAAGTTGTTGCCGAAATGTCAATGTATATAATTATTGTGTTTTGTGTTATGGCGATATTGTGAAGTATAACGACACAAAAACTTTGCTTGTAATGGAGGTGCTTTAAAAGTTAGGGAAGAACTAAATGCTCTTAATTTTAGCGTAAAATCGAAGTCTCATCGTGGTATGTTAATAAACACTTGACAACGATCGAGGCCGAAGTTTCCTCTTTACATCTTCCCCGAAATCTATTCAGTGGAAGGACCTCCCCCCCCCCCCCCGAAGTCATCAACGTTAACGGACATTTACATCTTAAAGTGAGGTTTTAGGTTTTAATTTTTTAAGCTGAACATCGCGAATTTCATGAAGCTATGTGGTACTCCAGCACACCTTGCTTAACAACTATTCTACCTCTTGTTTTCATCAATTGCTAGAAAAAATGTTGCTTGAGATCACAAAGCTGTGCACTTTTTTTGTGCCGTTCCGCGAGTGTGACGCCCAAAAATTTATTCAGTAACTACATTCTTGAAGCCACATACATACATAAACTTCTTGAATGTTTGTTTTAACTGCATGAACGTACATCTACTGGAAAACACTTACTCAAATATAGATTTCAAAAACAAACAAGAAATGATTATGTCTAAAATTTCTAAGTAATTTTTAACTATTGATTATTTTAGGGGTTTATTATTTTTGTACCGTGTCAAAGTAAAACATTGCGAAAACTTACCAGAATATTTTGATGGCGACTTTACAAAAAATTTATGAAGTACATGATCATCACACTAGCAATTCAAAAACTGGCATATTCATTACCAGAAATTAATGAGAAATAATCTGTTGTACTAGAATTACATTCATGCAATAACCCCTCGTATTTTCAAGTCAAAAACTCTATGAATTTTCAAAACATTTGATCATAACAATAAGATAATCAAGGCTAATAATTAAATTGAAAAAAAATTACCAACTTTGTTGTTGTTTAAAAAATGGTCAAAGTGCATTTACCTACATGGTTAGATTACTGCTACAGCTATTACAGTGAGCTTAGTGAGATACAAAAATAGTCGTAGTTATACAAAAAAAATAGTGATTCCAAAACGTTAGATTTTTGTATTTCTTGAAAAACTGCAAAACAATTGATAAATTTACACGTTTTATTTGCAAAAATCAGTTGGAAATAAGTGCAATTTAGGTATGTTATCTTAGGTTGTATAAACGTCAATTTTAATTAAAAAATTGTGTAGGGAACGTTATGAAATATTTGCGTAATGTTACCAAGAGTAGCAAAAAACTTGGTCATGAATTTTGGTCAGTTTTATACAACCAATTATTCACTAAACAAAGAATAAAACATAATCCTATGATTGGAATCTTGATACCCAGGATATGGATTAAAACAAGCTAGACGAGGATGAGTTTGTGATATTTCGATTTTATTACAAAGTCATCATCAGACAGACTAAAGTTACAATATAATTACACACAGTCTTGTATAAAAATTATCACATCACGTCATTACAATGGAGTTTGTCTGCAAGAGTTTGACTACTGAGAAACTACTGAAAAAGTTCATCAGATGGGTTGGAAAAGAATTAGGAGATCTGGATAAGCTTTTGCTGCCTTATAGACCTGAATGAACCTTTAATCTTTTAGACGAAATTTTAAAAAAATCGAAACAGGAACAATTACCACACCTTGAAAGAGCATCCTAAACATAGTAAAATTGCGAAGTTTGGTTGTAAAATGTTGTAAACTGTAGAAAAATAGCCAGGCAAAGTTGGCAAATTTTTTGTAGTTTTGTATCATCCGTGAGAAATGAATAAGATATCAACAGGGTGTTATTTTCCACCCGTAATACAAATAAATACCAAATTTGCCAAATTCGCAAGGCTATATTTTTGATATTTTAGTACAATTCACAACCAAACTTTGAAGATGTAGTGATATTTTTGCCTCTTTCGATTTCTTTTTTAAATTTCGCCTAAAAGGTTAAAAGTCTTTTAAAGAAGGGGAAGGAACTTTATGCGTAGAGCTTCAAGGAATAAGAAAAAAGTGCATGTGCTAGAGTTTGCGTTGAGAAGGATTGTTACATTGTGACATACCAGGTTGGTCACCTCGTCCTTCCTTTGACTGTTGAATCTAGAAAACCCCGTTTGTGTCATCATGCTCGGTTCTTCAATCTGTAGATGCAAGATAAACCTTTCACCCTTGATAGTCTCCGTGACTTACCTCGATACGTCTCCTGTGATTCATACCAAACTGTTTTGGATGATAAATCCGCCTACAACCATATTCTGCTGTCAGACGACAGCCTCACCTTTGTGGGTTTCTAATGGGGAGGTTGCTATTTCTCTTATAACACCTTACCTTTTGGCTGGAAGATATCCCAATATATGTACGATACTACAGGTCTCACGGCAACTCACTTTTTTTGTTCCATTCGCATTCCGTGTTCGCTGTATATTGATGACAGACACAGTGGTTAGCTTCAGGTTCCTTTCGATGCAGGCGCATGTATACGTTTGCTAACCCAAGAGGAACGCCGTTTCACTGCCGCTAACTCTGCCATCATTTTCGTCGCTTACTATCTGATTAATCTGGGATACTTCTTGGGTTTGTCTAAATCGGCCTAGATCGATTCTCATCTCTATGAAAGTTGCACCTTACCTGGGTTTCCTTGGTGATTCTGCCCCCCTCCCCCCAAGTATTTCGTTTGATTCCCGATAAAAAGCGAAGGTTTTACAGCTTGTAAATGACATCTTAGGACAATCTACCGTCAGTGAAAAAACACTCCAATGGGTGGTGGGGAAATGTGTTTCTTTTTCCCTTGCAGTCCCAGCTGCACGACTGTTTATGCCCAGGAACATGACTTCTGTTGTTTCTACAGCCGCCCGATCTCCCCGTCATATATCGGTAACGGGTCCGCTTAAGGACGAAATATCTCACTGGTTATTTCGTGAATCATGGGACGGTTCGCTCCCAAGGCGCGACGAGGACCACTTTCGCTTGTCTATTGCGACCGATTCTTCTGCCTCTGGCTGGGGTGGTTTGATCTTACATCCCATTAAACGAGAGCTGTCGCACTACTGGACCCCAGATCAGATTGCTTTGGACATTTCTGCGAAGGAGGCCATAGTGATTCACCAAGTTCTGGAGGCATGCAAAGACATCTTGCTCACGTTGGAATTGATGTTCAGGTTCATAACCAAGCTATTATACAGGCCTGGAATAATCATGATCAGGGTACACGGAGTTCCTCCCTTAACGATGTGCTTAAGTGCTTATTTTTTTACCACCGTTGAGTTGAACGTTTTGCTACATCTCCATTATGTCTGCATACGGGATAACCCTGCTGACTTACCTTCACGCCATTTATCCACCATCGACAGTCTTAAATTCAACGTGAATTCGTTGGCGATAATGGACACACTTGTGACTTTGTGGCTCTTCCATGGAACGTTGTAAGCGAAACCTTGGATAATGCTCTCCCTTTCGTCGCACCCGGTCGGCGTTAAATCATATCGAGTTAACGTACCATGACGTCACGGTTTTTGCAGTACCTGAATTTAAGAGTCTAGAGGTGCTTGAAAAAAAATATTTTTGCATTAATATTATTGTCAATCAACCCCAAAACTAACCCTAACCCTAACCCTGATCCTAACTATAAAGAAAAAAACTTAGAAAAAAAACTTTGACTCAAAAGTATAAAATAGTCGTCGCAGGGATTCGAGCCCCAAACTACGGCGTGGAAGACCTGCACCTTAACTACTAGGACACAGCACAAGAACGAAGAAACCGTGTTTGAAAAATATATCTATAGTACTATTTGAACGTGTAAATAAATATAAGAATTAATGACGTCATGGTACGTTAACTCGATATGATCTAACGCTAACCGTCGCACCCTAGCCTTCGGCAGGTGCGGCAGGTTTCAATTTACTTGCTCAGGACTTGTCGCGACATGACTCAATTTTGCACGACCCTGGCTGGAGCTGGTCACGTGAACACCCAGATTTTTGGTGGTAAATGCAAAAATACTAAGGGAGGTGTGGTTGAGGTGCAGTATTTAAATTTGAGAAAAATATAATACATGAAGTTTTTTCAATTACTATGTTCTGAAAACATCGGATATCAACACCATTGCCAGAAATATTATTCTTAAATCACAAAAATAGAGTGTAGAATTACATTTTGAGTGATTATGGGACTTAGATCAAATTTCAAGCCACTGTTCATTCAATTCGCGCCGATGGCTAGCAAAAGCACGCCAAAAAAGTTTTACGAAAAGCTCACTGGATCGATGGTAATTTCACGCTGCAGAGCCTGTAATTCTGTTACGGAACCAAATTACAGCAGAAATTTGTTTCGGTACTCGAATATTTTACGTAACGCTGAGGCAGCTAAAAGCCTTCCGCATTTAGTTTGTCTTGCGACGAAGATTAAATAATTCCAGCCTACGTTTGAATTCTCGCCAAGAATCGCTTTGGATGAACACAGTTCAAATACACCTCATATTTTCTTTTTAACAAGTCTGTATTGTCTGGGTTCAAAATACACAGTTTCTCCTGCAAGCATAGGCGACAGCTCTTTCCAACGCTAGAATAGCCAGCTGTCCATCTGAGGATTGGCCATTGGATTGAAAATTCGCGTTCTTTTTCTTTCCAATCCCACGCGTATTTAGAAAGTTCCATATTATTTCTGTACTCTATTTTGGTCAAAGACTTCTTATGGTTGTTAAAGTGTTCCTTCAAAGTGTTTCCCGTCATACCGATTAAACTTTTAGCTTCGAATTGCTTGTAAAATCTTCTGCTTTGTGAACCGCGCATTTTGGTTGGCATTTGTTCGGCAAGAAGTATTCCAGGCGTGTCCTCAACCTCGCAAGCCAGGGTTTTATATTCGCTAAGGCGAGGAAAAACCCTGGTTACCGCTGGTCACGTGACTAATTAGCATTTCATCGCCTCAGGGGGTGAGGGAGAATATCATATTACATGCTTCCACTATACACCAGAATTTCTCTTTTCGCTCGCGGCTGGCCATGTTGGATTACATTGTTTTTTTGTCGTGTTTGGAATTTGCTCTTTTAAATAGTGCATACCAAAATGCTATTTTAAAGCCAAAACAAGTTATTTGTCTAGAGAGTCTATATTTGCAACAGGATGTGATGTGTGTTTTGCCAACGGGCTACGGCAAGTCATTAATTTTTCACCTTTTGCCAATGCTGTTGTTCGCTAAATTGAAGTTGCGAGGCGATTTACTTCTTGGTTGGAGATCAAAAGGTATTCCTACAACACTGGTTGACTCTATAGTTATCGTTGTATCACCACTCAATTCTTTAATGAGTAACCAAATATCTCGTTTGGGTGTAAGTGGAATTAGAGCGTCTGTCATGAGTATGAAGGAATCGAGGAAGGGACTTGATTCACACGATGTTGATAGTATTGACGATCAAGTTGTTGATGTCGATTTCAGTCAATGCGAGGAAAACAAATTACGTGACGGACATTATCACATTGTTTTTGCTCACCCGGAGAGTTTAATTTCCAGCAAATATGGACGGGAATTATTGTTGAGCAAACCCTATCAAGAAAATCTGGTTGCCACTGTTGTCGATGAAGCTCACTGTATCATTGAATGGTAAGTACATGGGCCCAGTTCCGTTAATAACTCAACAAAGTACAATCTACTCATGTAATGGTGTTATTACACAATTTTACTGTAGTTTGTTTTAATATATTGCAGGGGAAGCGAATTTAGAAGGGATTACAGCAAGTTAGGAGTGTTATGTGCACTTTTCCCAGATATCCCTTGTATTGCTATGACAGCAACTGCAAGTCGAGCAGACATGAACGGAATTACAGATTCTTTGGGGTTAAAGAATTGCAAATATATCATCGGCAACTCGAACAGGAAAAACATTTACTATCAGAAAGTATTTCGACATGGACAAGATTTTGATGCGACTCAGTCCATTTTGATGCCAATTGCCAAAGGTCTGTTAGAAGAAAAAAATGAGTATCCACTTACCATAGTGTGTGTACCCTTAAGGCTATGTGGATTTGCCTACAAATTTTTTGAGTATGTTCTTGGTATTGAACAATATTTTCCTGTTGGTTCACTTCCAATTCCATCAAACAGGTTGTTTGCACAATTTCATGCCCCACAAACCAATCAGGTGAAAGACAAAATTTTGAAACAACTCTGTTCGACATGTAGCATTATCCGTGTGGTTTTTGCAACAGTAGCTATTGGCATGGGTGTGGATATACCTGATATCCGCCAAGTAATTCATGTTGTTCCTCCATGCAGCATGAAAGCCTATTTTCAAGAGACCGGTCGTGCTGGAAGGGATGGCAAGCCATCATCAGCTTGCTTATTCTACAATAACCGAGATATTGGTAAGAACAGAGTAACAATGCAAGATGACATGCGTTACTTTTGCTCAAGTAATGACATATGCCTCAGAAAATTACTACTGGAATCAATGCACTCAGAACAAACCGTTCTTGTTAAGCCAATGCACCTCTGTTGCAATGTATGCAAGGAACAATGCAAATATTCACAATGTTATAAACAGCATCAACTGAGTGAAGTACTGATTGATGACATTCAAGTGTAGACTAAAAACAATTTTGTAGTTGCATACTATATCACAAGTCAACTCCATACTTATTTAAGTATAGGTTATATACCAACAACATCGGATACAAGATATATTAACCTGACAACCTGCAGATTTCAAAGGTATAAAACTGACTTTATAACAATTGAGGTTTTCTATCTATCTGTTCAATCAATTTTGAAAATACACATGTAGTCCTTACTTTGGTAGTTTAGAAGACAAATTTTTCTCATCATTTAATATTCAAGGTTATTATGAGCCTGGTTATATTCCATGTTACCTAAAAGCCCAACCCAATTTTGATACAACATGTTCCTGTTTGGCATACCATTTATCAGTTTTAACATGCAAGCACTTTCGTCAAGCATTGGATGAAATAGTATATCATGTGTTATTTGACTAAGCATTAGTATGGTATTTACATAGTAAGTAGTCTGCTAGAAAACTTAAGCTACAATGTGCTTTTCTATTGGTACATTGTGATCAGTGGCGTAGCAA
Source organism: Muricea muricata (assembly GCA_963855995.1). Taxonomy (NCBI): domain Eukaryota; kingdom Metazoa; phylum Cnidaria; class Anthozoa; order Malacalcyonacea; family Plexauridae; genus Muricea; species Muricea muricata. Next base: position 118,422,677 of record OY979716.1, read on the forward strand.
ACTCGATAATTGTAGGGCCCATATTCATATATTCGAGTTCACAGACCATAAAAACAAATTCGATTTCAAAAGACAAGAATTGTGCAGAACACGAATATGTCAATATAGGCCCCTTCAATTACTGAGTTTGCTATGCCACTGATTGTAATGGTTAAGGCCGGGTCAAATAAGGATGAGAGTTGGCAGTCATGCGATCTTAATTGGTTAGCCACTGTACCTGATGCTTTTTTAACACAATTGTGTATTTTATTGAAATGAAAACGTAGTCAAAACACTCATCCTGTCATTGTGGCAATTTGCAGGTCGCAAATCTCATTCCTGTTTGACCTGGTCTTTAATTAATCAAATTTTATATACAGTAAATTATTTAAAACCAATTCTACTTGTATTTACAATAGTTTAGATTTGTAGAAAATGCAGCATGCATTTATTACCTCAACAATTTTCATCTGTTATCCTATTAGGTAATTGTAAGTTTTCATATCTTATTATATTAAAGTTTCAGTAATTTCCTCTTGCTTGCACTGTTCTCTTGCTTACTGTACATGCCATTTTTTAAAGATTTTAAAAGTAATTTATGGTTTTATGTGCATGATTCCCAACAACCCCTGACTAACTTTTTGCCTAACTCATTTTATGCTAGTTTACAGACTTGTCAATGTCTAAGTCATACTAAGTTGATGATTGATTAGCTTCTTATAGACAACTATGGAAGAGTTTCTTCATAAATTTAGGGAAAATTGAATTGAAAATCTCAAGTTTACCAAAATATAATAAGCAAAAAAAGTTAGCACTGTAAGCACAGAATAGTAAATAAATAGAAGAATCACTCAAACCTTTGAAGTTTGTGTCTCCACACATGTTGCATTATGCATGTTCATTATGCAGGTTCTCAGGCATGTCAATTGCATAAAAATAGGGGGGGGGCAGAGTGGCCCTACTGTTTATTTCCTATACTGTGCAGTAAGCCAATATTTGTTCAAATAACACCTGTGCTTTAATTTTTGAGTAAGTAAACTTACTCACTTTCGGTTGATTCTGCTTCGTCATTTAGAATAGGGTAGTGCATCAAAATGTTCTTTGTATGCCTATCAATCCATTCTTTAAACCTTTCTTCATCAAATGGATGGACTGGTTCATGGGATATTCCTGCGAACGACTGGAACATTCTGTCATCTTCCTTCTTCAATGGCCTTGTAGCTCTTAAATCCTTGATGATTGCACGTTCATCTTCTGCTGACGACTTGTGGGAGTGTGCTGAAGGCTTTTGATGCACATTTATCTGGCTCTCAAAGGCTTCAACAATTTTTGTCACTCCTCCAGATGCCTTGCTTGCTCTTCCAATTGCTGTTTCTGTTTTGTTTGCCCCCATCGAATTAATTAGTTTTTTCATTTCACAGTTTCGATTCTCCTGGAAAAGGTCAATTTCGATATTCTTGCCAGCACCGCCTTTCCAGTTTACGGTAGCAGCCCATTTGCAACGATGTGCTTCAGCTTCTGACAATAAGACCTGGCATTGTAAAATGTTGATGAACATTTCAATGGCATACTCGTTGAATCCTGGTGTAGAAAAGAAATGGGCAAGCAGCTGTTTCCGCAGGGTAGAGAGATACTCGCCATTACCTGTGGAGACAGCATCCTTCATATCTGCAAGCAACAGGAATGACCGTAGAATGTTTACAGCATAGCACCAAACACCATCTGTTGTTGGAATATCTTCATTTCCAAAAACATATTCATTGAGGAACTTGTCAAGAGTGTCAGTGATGTACTTTTTCTGATATTCTTCATCATGAGCATGAACACTATGAGGACCGTTTGCAGCTGGTTCCTGCTTTTCATCCACCACTTGGAAAAATTCCATCAGAGCTTCAACAACATAACACTTGCCAACACTAAAAAACAGCTGCTCACAATCCTCATAGTGTTTGACATCAACAGTAACATTCCTACGGTTTAGTTTCTCACGGAAAAACCGTAGGGTACCTCTCTCTCTGCCTGAGTTCTTGTAAAGCTTCTTGAATATGGTCTAAAGAAAGAAAAAAATATTTTAAATTGCTTGCACACAAGAAGCCTTAAAATGTGAAAAGTCGAATAATAACCCCTTGTAATTTTAGCAATTACAATACATCTATATCGCTGACTTCAATAATCTGAATTCTGGACGACTCTTGATATTCTGCTCAGTAGTTACATTAACCAATTCTAAACATCAGGTTCAAAAAATTGTGCTGCACACCACACAACATTAAATAAGACCAATAGTAAATACATGTACATATGTACCTTCAAAAAGCTTCTCTTTGTATGCCAGTCAACTATGCAGAATGGGTACAGGTGATCCAACTTCTGTTTAGCCAGATGGCACCCAGCACGAAGATCTTTTGCTCCAGCCATTCTCACACGAGAAAGTTGATCACCATAGCATGGTATTTTCACACCATGCAATGGATCACTTTCGGTGGCAACTGGTGGGGCATGTGATGCAGGTTGATCTGGTCGAGAGGTGGCTCTCATTGTAGGGATGGTGTCTTCACTTGGTTCTTTATCTGGAGAGCATAATCCAGCAGCTGAGTAAATGTGGTATGTCCACTTCTCCAGCTGGTCTAAAATGTCAACACAGTCAGAGTATTTCTTTTCATCTTTCATTAACATTGGCATGGTAAGAACCTCTGACTTTGCTGACATTTCTTTAGAATAAACACACTCCGTGGTTTGTGGCACATATGGTTGAAACATTTTAAATGCTTCAAAGTGTTGAAATAACAGTTTGGCAACAATTACTCTGTATCGACATCTCATTTCCTTCTGATCTTCTGTGTTGACAGCCACAATTTCACGAATATTGCATTTCCTAAGATCTTGTTGTGGACCTGAGTCGGGCAAGTCTCGGTCAGGAACTCTGTTGAAAACAATGCTGGTTGCAACAGCATGCACACTCCGATTTTGCACATCCTGTCGCATATCGTGAGCTTTCTCTTCCCAGTCAATGTTGTCCAGGACAAACACAAACTTAAAGCCAGATTTTACTAATCTGACTGCCTCATCAAGAAAATGTGTCCCAATTTCTTCAAGAATGGCAAACTTCTTAGCTGGTTGAAGGCAAATGCCATACTTGTTCAGCTCAGCAATCAACTGCAGAAAAATATAGTAAAATTAATAATACTACAATAGAAGGAATTATGAAAAAAATTCTAAAACTTCAAGTCTATTTTAATGTTAGAACTTTTTTTTAAAAGCTTTTGTTGCATTTTATTAGTATCTAATCATCTCATGTTAAATGGAACTGTTTTTTATGATTTTTTAAATGATGATTTTTTGCACATTATATTTAGCTTTGTCAACATGCACTCCCAATGGAACTAAAGAAATAGAAAATAGGAAAAGATACAACTGGATACAATGACCAATAGTATTGTTAACCCATAAACATCCAAAACTCTTCTTTTACCTAGTGTGGTAAAATTTCTGGCGTAGCACATTAAAGGGTAAACATAACACATTTGCAAATGAATAGTGTTGACAATCGTCTTGTTAAGAAAATAAGAAAGTCTTCTCAAGGTCAGTCGATTTTGCACTCTCAGTCTGGTGAATTTTTTAAATTGACAATATTCTTTCATCTATTCTTTTATGAGATAAAAGAATATTGTAATTTTTATTATATAAGTTTTGACTAACAATATTCTAACTTTAATTAAAACATTTAATTGATGTCACCTCACCATGCATTTTACTTAAAAGAATCTACACAACTTTGTAGGGGAAAATGCATTTATGTTGACTATGCTAAAGTTTCTCTTGGGGGTGCCTTTCCTTGGAGATGCATGCTTATTTGCATTTATAATGCATATACACTAAAGTGTTCATGCAACAAAATTTCACCCCAAAGTTTTATGGCCTCAGTGTAAAGTTAACGTAAAATGGGTTGGTAACTTCTTTTACAGAAGTTCATCATTTTGCTTCTTTCGTGAGAAATTTGGCTTTGAATAATATGCAAATATCATACTTATGACATCACAGTGCATAATGAGTTTTTAGTGCTGTAGGAATTTCTCTTTTAGTATCTATGATAAATTTCCAAAAGTTTCACTAAAATACAGCAAATCGGAATTCGTAAGTTATGATTTTGGAATTTTGTTTGACAAAATTAAATTGTTCGAAAAATCTATGTTGTTTTAAAACACAATATGCACTGTGATGTCATAAGTGTGATATTTGCATATTTTTCAAAGCTAAATTTCTCACGAAAGAAGCAAGACAATGAACTTCTGTAAAAGAAGTTACCAACCCATTTTACGTTATCTCTACACTGAGGTCAAAAAACGTCGGGGTGAAATTTCGTTGCATAAACACTTTAACATATATGTTACAGTATTGGGGCAGACTTGTACATCAGGAGGAGACTGTCAATCAAAATATTAGACTGGGCAAATATGGATTAGCGACAAAATGTAAGACTTACATTAACAGATGCATGGCCTTGCGTAAGCAGCAAAGAATTTATCCTTTGCACTCTGCTTAATTCATGGCAACGTAAAAACATCATAATGCCATAAATTAAACAGATGCCAGGTTTCTTCTTATCTGGATAAATGTTGGATTCCAACAGACTGCAGAGGATTTTGTTTACCATTGGACATCGACTTTCCATCTCTTTTAAAATATCTGACATCCAACTTTCAGAAGATAAACCGGCATAATCTCTTTGCCTCAGCACAGATGGGTCACTCCTCCTTGCAACCTCAACAAGCTCTTTGTTGGCGACACTGAGAACATGTGATGGTGAAGGCATGGTTTCAACCCCCTTGGGCACTGCATGATCACTCTGAAAAAACATGATATAATATATAACTGGGACCTATGATAACCCTATCAACCAAAGCTGACTTCTATAGGGGCAAGTCAAAGAAAGTACAAAAATATAATATTAAAAGCCTAATATTTAAAGATGCTGTAGAAAGTGGCATAGTAAATTTGATAATGGAGAGGGGCCCATGTTCATATATTCGTTCTGCTCAATATTATTCTTTTGAGTTAATCGATTGTGCTGGTCGTCTGGAAACATGAATAATTTTATGAATATGTGTGTCCCCTCCCCCAATAATCAACCTTGCTTCACCACTGGCTGTAGAGTCTGTTTTGTGCGTCGGTTCTCCTCATAAAGAATTAAGGGGTCCGTGGATATAAACATTGCCCAAATTTTCGCATCTATGAAACTTTTTCTCAATTGAAATTCAATGATAGCAAACCAGTGTCAGAGATTCAGTTTATATTTACAAATAAACAAAGCGTTTCGTTTATATATATATAACATCTTCAAGTTAAGGCTATCATAGTGAAGTAAAAAAGATGAACACACTGTAGCTCATATTAGTCTGCATAAACATAAATACATATCAAATCCTTATTCTGTTCAAGACTTCAAGTGTTTCTGTATGCACAATTAATATTCATTCACGATCATGAAATATGTATTTTTTGTCATTGCGCAAAATATTCAACGAAAGAACTATGAATATATGTTGTTCACTGAACCATTGAAAGTGTAAACTTTAGATCAATATCATATGTAAATATTTCACTTACTGGGATTTCAGTTGAAGTTTCGTCTGCCAAAGTAAAGTCGATACTTCGACGTCGCAGAGTTCCAGCCGCACGAACTTTTGCTGGCGGCTTCGCAACAGATGGAGAGAGTTCCACTAAACGCTTCGCACGGACATTTTCAGCCAACGCCCGTTGCGTATCAGCTATAACCTTTTTGAATTCAATAGCATTCTTGAGGCGTCTCTCACATGGCGCACATATCTGATGAGGCAATGAGCTTTCTTGCCGCAACTTCCCACCGAAAATAATCTCCGCATTGCGAAGAGTAGTTTCGCTTTGTTTCCGAAAGAGATTCTTGCTGTGTTTTGGGTCAGCGACGCAATTACAAAGTCTGCAACGCGAAATGCTAGCCCCAAAATCTTGCTTTTTGTAGAGTTTTTTTGGCGTCTCCTTGCTAGCCATCGATTCGATTGAATAGACTTTCGAAATTTGAGCTTGATTACGGGTAACTCCAAGTGCGAATCTGTAATTTAATACCTCATATACTCCAAAACAGGATGTAATCAATTTTAATGTTTCCTCTACTTGTTCTGAGTTCTATTTTTGCATTTGTTGAAATCAAAATCACAAAATGTTGTAAAAATACCCAGCAAATTGCCATTAAATTTCATATTTTACAAGCGCGCTCCTCTGCCACCCCTCCCTAAGTACTTGTTTTATTTTCCCCCATATTTTGGGGGAAACAGTGTAGTCACGTGACCAGCGGTAACCAGGGTTTTTCCTCGCCTTAGCGAATATAAAACCCTGGCTTGCGAGGTTGGCGTGTCCTACAATTACGCGATGTCTTGTTTTCAGATAATGCTGGACTATTTTTCAATAGGAAGTTCAATAGCATGTCGAGGAATGACGCTTTTGCAGTTTTCCATGCAGTTGTAACTCACTGCATAACTACACTGAGACCCACGATATGTACGTATTCAAAATGAGCATTGCTATTCATTAAAACTTACGAATATCAAAGCAAAGTTGTGGGACGATCTTTACGATGTTGATATTTGATGTTAGTCACATGACTGAAAATATATGGCGCTGTTCTATATTTCAGGCGGACCACGCTATTAGTTTTAAAAATATGATAACACGATAAGGCGTCGTTTTTAACTTAATTGGAAGTGGAATCGACATTCTTTAACCAAAAACAGCATAGGTAACTACAAGAGAATGTTTTAGTTAGAAATTAAACGAACTTGGTGTCATAGTTAAAGGATTTTTCACAGAATACGTGGAACGGAAGAAAAGAGGGATTCTGGACTTCTAAAATGGATAAAAATGGGAGGTATTAGGCGTTTGAAGGAGAACTGTTCGTAAATTATCATGATCAACGTCTATCAACATTTTGAGAAAGTTTGCTTTGCCATATATCTTCAAAACTATCAATGATGCATTCCTGGTAAGCAATAATAATTCTAAAAGAACCTCCACTGGTGTCGTGGAATAAAAGTTTGGAACTGGATTGAGGCAAAAAAGTGCTTGAGAGCACAACAACTCCAGACAGACAAGACAGACAAGTCGAGATCAACATGATAATGCCCTAATGCTGGGAAAAGGAACTTCTGATAAAAGGTTTTAGGTACCTGCCGAAGAAGTGGTGGAACGATCATTTAGATCCGTATTATTAGCAACCAACATGTCTTCATATGTGCCTAAATGTGCAAAAGAGACCTCTGAACCCTATTTCCGCTGTTACCAGCAGAACTCGTTTACTTTACCACTTTTTTGATGACTCCTTAGCCTCGCCTGCAACATACCATCATTGAACATCAATAATCTAACCCATGCATACATTTTCCAAGCTTTATCATGCTGATTTCGTCTGCCCTTCAAAAGGACAAACTTTCGTTGTGCTCTCAATCATTTTTTATGCCTCAATCCAATTCCAAACGTTTATTTCGCGACACCAGTGGAGGTACTTTTGGAATTATTATTGCTTACCAGGAATACATCATTGCTACTTTTGAAGATATATGGCAAAGCAAACTTTCTCGAAAGGTTGATAGACGTTAATCATGATAATTTACGAACAGTTCTCCTTCAAACGTCTAATCCCTCCAATTCTTTTATATTTTAGAAGTCCAGAATCTCTCTTTTCTTCCGTTCCACGTATTCTTTGAAAAATTCTGCAACTATGACACCAAGTTCGTTTATTTTTTAACTAAAACATTCTCTTGTTGTTACCTATGCTGTTTTTGGTTAAAGAATGTCGTTTCCACTAATTCGAATTAAGTTAAAAACAACGTCCTATCCTGTTATCATATTTTTAAAACTAATAGCGTGGTCCGCCTGAAATATGGAACAGCGCCATATATTTTCAGTCATGTGACTAACATCAAATATCAACATCATAAAGATCTTCTCACAACTTTTTTTTGATGTTCGTAAGTTTTAATGAATAGCAATGCTCATTTTGAATACGTACGGCATAAATATCTTATAAAACTAATATCGTGGGTCGAAGTGTAGTTTAAAGAATTCCAATTAAGAATCATTGACGATATATACGACCAGACCACAAATTCCTTGACTTAACACTTAATTTAAAAAAAGCAAGCTTTCAACCTTATTGAAAACCCAACAACGATCCTCTTTTTATCAATAGCTGCTTTAACTACCCACGATCAGTCGTATAAAACAGATCCCAGCTCACTGTCAATTAAGCAAACGTATTTTCCAAAATTAATCCGACCACCGCGCCTTCTCAACAGCAGCACCCCTATACGAAAACGCATTGAATCAAATAAACTATTCATTGAAGTTGAAGTATACGTCATGTTGCAACGCAGGTAACCAACGTAAGTGAAGGCAGAGTAATATAGTTTTGCACAAGCCACCGTAAAGCAAAAACGTTACAACAAATGTGGGTAAGAATTTTCCCAAGCTAGTTGACGAACATTTACCGCCATCCAATCCTGCATGAAAAACTGCAAAAGCATCATTCCTCAACATATATAATAAGAACATCTTGTTGAAGAATAATCCAGTATCATCTGGAAACAAAATTGTATGTAGGAAACACCTGGATTGTCCCTTGCAAAATCAATGCCAAGCATAATGCATGGTTAACAAAACAGAAGTTATTACAAGCAATTTTGAATCCTAAAATTAACATCGGTATGACGGGAAACGCCTTCAAGGAACGCTTTGACAACAATAAGAAATATTTCAGCAAAATAGAGTACAGAAATAGTACGGAACATTCTTAATACGTGTTGGATTAGAGGAAAGAGAACGTGAATTTTCAATCCAATAGTCCATCCTGAAACGGGCAGCTTGCTGTTCCAGGGGTGGGAAGAGCTGCAGCCAATGCTTGCAGGAGAAACTTTGTATTTTAAATTCAGACAAGACAAACTTGTTAAACAGAAGATGTGAGGTATTTCAAAATTGTGTCCACCAAAAGAGTCATGCCAACAAACAATTAACGGAAATCATCGCCAACATCCAACTCGTCATCTGAAGATCGTGAACGTGAAACACTGAATTGCGATTTTAATTTAAGTAATAATAGTAAAAATTATATATAGAAATACAGAAACTTTTAAGCTATTACAAAAATTACAATTGGTTAATAGCTATAGTTCTTTTTTCATACAGCAGGACCATGCTATAATGCGGACTGGTGGTCAAGTTTTGACAAACAAGGCTGGTCTGAATGTCCAAGCGCTTCACCGTACATCAATGGTTTGTTAAGAACTAAAGCAAGAAATGCAAGTGAAGACTGGGCAGACCTTCTGCAAGAAGTCAGTTGCTGTAATAACGGCACGTTCAATTCTACATGTGTGGTGGTTGGCTGGTTTACCAGTATGAGTAGGTAATATTTGTGATCTCTACGCTGATTATTTTCTATTTCTTTTTAAAAGTTGCATACATTTCTAATTATTGTTTCTTTGAAACGCATCTATATGCGTGAGCAAGGTTTGAGATTTTAGCGAATTGTACTTTTGAAATAGCAGCTAGTTCACTGATTTGATCAAAATTAATTCTTTCTCACAGCTTAGAAAAGGTGAAAAGTGGCAAATTCAAAGCCCCCTGTTTGAAGAATCGAAGCAATTCAGATGCGAGAATATGCTAATTACTCACTCCGCCTGCCCGTAAAGCGTGGCGGAATTGTAACTTCACCGTTTCTATTTTCATTCCATGCCAAAAGTTGGCGCACATCTCATCTCATCTCATCTGTACTCAAACTCGTATTTGAATGTCAAAATATCTCAACAAAATGCATATTTTAAGGCCTATCTACGCGAAAAGATTTGTCGCATGCTATTCATACTCTGGTATATGTGATCGAGTAGAAAACGTCAGACTTCAAGTTTCGCCATCAGCGAACGAGTAAAAATCGGACATCAGCGCTCGTTTCCATACGCCCAAGTAAGAAATGTATGCGACAAATCGAATCATGTACATAGGCCTTTAGAAACCTAAAAGGCAAAAAGATTTTACAAGTTCCCACCCAAAAGAATCCCGTTACGCTCACTATCTCGATGCGTTGCCTTGTTTTCCGACATCGATCAGCAAATCACTTAAACTCATTTTCTACCCGAGTGTCTCAGCAGTCAAAAAAAAAAACAAACATATTAGCATAACAAAATTGTTCATGCACACTATATGCAATGAAAATTCGGATCCATAATGTTTGGAATGTTTAAAATAATTTAATTTACGCAATGCACAACTTGGTGTGGTTTTTACAATTACATTTTTAAAGTCACATACTTTTTAATTATGTCATATTTAAATGCACGTTTACCATTTTTATGTATAAAACGGAACAAATTGGTGGAATTGAAGCTTGTATTGGTTTTAAATTATACAAGAGCAATGAAACATTAAACTGACTCAGTTTTGATAATTTGAAAATATGAAAAGTTTGTATTTTAAACCACCAATGGTCGCGTTACAAATGTTGAAACGAACACGTGAAAATGCACGCGGTTTGTTCATAAACGCAAATATTTCTGTAGGCAGGGGCATAAATTTCAGTTGAGTCAAAAATTTCTTTTGAAATCACATTGATTTCACAAGAAATTAGTGAGGTAGAACCTGAACATATAAATTTATGCCCCTCTTCCCAATGAACGTTCTAGCGCCGGATCTGGCACTTCATTTTATACTTACCACCAACTTTCCCCTTCACGTGCGACAGATGTTTTGTCCACAAAGTTTGACTTTATTTTCTCACTTTTTATAGCTATAATAGCTGGAACACATGTCCATCAGGTTTCTATCTCTCTGGACTTTATCGCACACATGATAAAGAAGGTTTACTCAAATTCATTAAGGGCGCGTGGTGTTGCAAGCCTAGAGGGGCTTTAAATTCCTATAAAATCTGTTACGAAGAAGACGTTTCATTGCGATTTAGTTGGAATCAAATGGGAATGGTGAAATGCAACAGATCTGGATATTATATCGCTGGTCTTTATAAATCTGACTGTGACTACCTGCGCTGTATTGAAAAATTCAAATGTTGCAAACTACAAGTTGCAGAAGGTTGGTGATATGCTAAATATAGTCATTCTATTTCTAATTTTATATCATGGCGGAATAGTATTTTGTTTTTTTTTCTATTTATTTATTTAACTTGGCGCAAATTAGTGTGCGTTGGCAAGCAATGAATTTTTCAAACAATGGACGAAATGGAAAACATGTCTTTTGGTTTTAGCCTTACCAATACGCAGTGCAGTCCTTACGTAAATATTACCTAAGCATATTTGGTTTTGTTAATGTTCCTGTACTTCATCTTCCTAGCAAGTGTCACGCGTGCATGAACATGTCGCATATATACATCGGCAAAAAATTCGGCGACAAGGAATTCCTAAGAAGATACACCCTTTCACTGTTTAATGTGTCTCTCTGCTCTCTACATTCCTGCCACACATGTACACGGTGGCAATCATCGGGCGACTAAAAAATCAGTTTGTTAATATTTTTGGTTATTTAATTTTTGGAACCTCTAAAACATAGAGCATATTGTCAGTGTGCACCTATCTAGATAGCTCTCATGTAACTATAAATTACAAACGAGCTGATCTGCTGGTGATGATAACGTGCTTCCTACTTGCTTGCGTGTGCGCTTAAATTAGCCTGCAAGTAGTCTGCGAAACTGCATGCAATACCGTGTTGCAGGTCGCGTGGATTATTTTCAAAACTCAAGAGCTTTGGTGTGATATGCTAAAAATTTAATTTTTTTTCTGTGACATTAGCTATTTCACATTAAATTTGTGATTTTCGCAGATATTTTTTTCTCTTTTAAGTAGAAATAATTGCCATTTTTAAAGTCGTTGCCGAAATGTCAATGTATATAATTATTGTGTTTTGTGTTATGGCGATATTGTGCAGTACAACGAAAAAAACTTTGTTTGTAATGGAGGTGCTTTTAAAGTTAGGGAAGAACTAAATGCTTTTAATTTTAGCATAAAATCGAAGTCTCATCGTGGTATGCTAATAATAAACACCTGACAACGGTCGAGGCCGAAGTTTCTTCTTTACATCTTCCCCGAAATCTGTTCAGTAAAAGGACCCCTCCCCCGAAGTCATCAACGTTAACAAACACTTACGTCTTAAAGTGAGGTTTTAGGTTTTAATTTTTCAAGCTTAACATCGCAAAGTGCAGCAAAGCCCAAAAGCACCTTTAACTATATGCTAATAGGTCGGACAAGAGTATTACATATGTGTTGGTCACAACATGGTCATACAGAATTTCATGAAGCTATGTGGTACTCCAGTACACCTTGCTTAACAACTATTCTGCCTCTTGTTTTCATCAATTGCTAGAAAAAATGTTGCTTGAAATCACAAAGCTGTATATTCACGAGCAGTTGATCAGCTCGGTTTTATAATTTAACAGGTTGCATTTAAAGATTATTATTCTTACTAAGGTCAGATGGTCAGATAAATACGTTTTTGCTATGGCAGTGAACTGACATGTAAGCTAACGTTTTAATTTAGTCACAAGTTAAAATTTCTTTCTTTTTTTTGTGCTGCTTCGCCAGTGTGACGCCCAAAAATTTATTCAGTAACTACATTTTTGACGCAACATAAATACATAAACTTCTTGAAAATGTTTGTTTTAACTGCATGAACATACAACTACTGGAAAACACATACTCAAATATAGATTTCAAAAACCGACAAAAAATTCTTATGTCTAAAATTTCTAAGTAATTTTTAATTATTGATTATCTTAGGGGTTTATTTTTGTACCGTGTCCAAGTAAAACATTGCCAAAACTTCCCAGAATATTTTGATGGTGCCACTACAAAAAATTATGAAGTTCATGATTATCACACTAGCAATTCAAAAAATGGCATATTCATTACCGGAAAATAATGAGAAATAATCTGTTGTACTAGAAATACAGTCATGCAATAACCCCTGGCATTTTCAAGTCAAAAAGTCCATGAAATTTCAAAACATTTGATTATAACAATGAAATATTCCAGGTTAATAATTGAATTGAAAAAAAATTGCCAATTTTGTTGTTGTTTTAAAAATGGTCAAAGTGAATTTACCTACGTGGTTAGATTATTACTACAGCTATTACATTGAGCTCAGTGAGATACAAAAATAGTCGTAGTTATACCAAAAAAATAGTGATGCCAACACGTTAGATTTTTGTATTTCCTTAAAAACTGCAAAACAATTGATAAATTTACACGTTTTATTTGCAAAAATCAGTTGAAAATAAGTATAATATAAGTATGTTATCTTAGGTTGTATAAACGTCAATTTTAATTAAAAAATTGTGTAGGGAACGTTTTGAAATTTTTGCGTAAAGTTACCAGGAGCAGCAAAAAACTTGGTGATGTATTTTGGTCAGTTTTAATAAACCAACTATACACTAAACAAAGAATAAAACATAATCCTAAGATTGGAATCTTGATACCCAGGATACGGATTAAAACAAGACGAGAATGAGTTTGTGATATTTCGATTTTATTACAAAATCATCTTCAGACAGACTAAAGTTACAATATAATTACACACAGTCTTTTATAAAATTATCACATCACGTCATTACAAAGGAGTTTGTTTGTAAGAGTTTGATTACTGGGAAACTACTGAAAAAGTGCATCAAAGGGTTGGAAAAGAATTAGGAGATCTGGATAAGCTTTTGTTGCCTTAGAGACCTGAATGAACTTTTAATCTCTTAGATGGAATTTAAAAAAAATCGAAACAGGAAAAATTACTACAGCTTGAAAGAGCACCCTAAACTTAGTAAAATTGCGAAGTTTGGTTGTAAAATGTTGTAAACTGTAGAAAATATAGCCTTGAAAAGTTTGCAAATTTTCTGTAGTTTTGTATCATCCGTGAGAAATGAATACCCAAGGTATCAACAGGGTATTATTTTCCACCCGTAGTACAAATGAATACAAAAATTGCCAAATTCGCAAGGCTATGTTTTCCATATGTTAGAACAATTCACGACCAAACTTTGCGACTTTACTATGTTTAGGATGCTCTTTCAAGATGTAGTGATATTTTTGCCTGTTTCGAACTTTTTTTTGGAATTTCGTCTGAAAGGTTAAAAGTCTTTTAAAGAAGGGGAAGGAACTTTGTGCGTAGAGCTTCAAGGAATAAGAAAAAAGTGGATGTGCTAGAGTTTGCGTTGAGAAGGATTGTTACATTGTGACTTATCAGGTTAGTAGTATACAATAGGAATTTATGGCTCACATTTTAGGGGATTCCCGTAATACCTAATTAACATTCCAAAAAACTGATGACGTCAGCAAAAACTTTTGATGACGTCATTAATTAGTATATTCAGCAAACATAGTTTAAAAATTTTTGATGACGTCATTAATTAATATATTCAGCAAACATACTTTAAAAATCTTTGATGACGTCATTAATTAGTAAGTATTTAAAAAGAACTAATTACTCCGCCTGCCGTAGACGTGGCGGAGTTATAAATTCGCCTCGCTCAAATTTTCTGTTTCTTTTTTTTTTCGGTGTCAGAAGTCGGTGCTGCCGCACCAGCCGTGTGAGCCGATCTAAACACGGCGTTTAAACTCAATTTCTAGCGGAATATGTTAACAAAACACACATTTTAACATGTATACTACAACATTTTAAGCGCAAGAAGGTTCTAAGTGCAATGATTCTCATGCAAAATGTTTTATAACGACAAATTCTACCGCAAAACTTTACCGAGGAGCGATGTATCGCGATGAAGTTTTGAGAGCGTGTTTCCGTAATTTTCTGTTGTCTTCCTACGTTTAAGGAAATGTAGGAATTTTTACACAAGAATCAAACGCAAATTCTACTGAAATACCTACATACAAAACACAATATTTAAGATGTAATAATTTACAAAAAGGGACAGGAAGGTTCTTTATCAAAACATTGCTCCAGAAATGTTTTAAAACGGCAAATTCTGATAGATTCCATCATTCCATGATTAAGGAGTGAGTCTAGGAAATGTGTTCCTAATTCTAAACACGTTGTGATTTCTTTGAGATAATATTTCGTGCAAAATGATTTATTTGCTTGTGGGATCTCATACAATTATAAAAGGTAAGAGACATTTGACATTCCAATTCCAGAAATACATATGTTAGTCTAAAGTTCCCAACAAATTATATCGTGGAGACTTCAGGCAGTGTGCTGCAGAATTGATTTAAATGATGCTATCAGGTTAATATATGATGATGTATTGTATACACTTTTAGTAAAATTTTCTTTACTTGCAACTACCCAAAAAATGCTATCTTACTAGGACTTTGGGCAGAGTGCCTGGCAAGTCACTCAAACATTGATTTTTTGTTATCTTAGTGATTACAAAAGATGTGCTAGCAATGTCTTAAAATGCCTTGGAAGGTATCCTAATAATAACTGACTTAAAAAGGAATTCGTTGGGCAGAACAGAAATAAGTGAATATACCCAACCCCCAATGAACGCTTTAGTTACAGCCCTGCCTGGCCTTGTGCCCATTTTCGTTTTGGCAGGCGGAGTGAACGCCTTAGCAGGCGTCTTGTTTAATAATAAAGAGAGAGATGCCTGCGTTGAACAAAGGTTTAAGCCGAGTTTCCAAAACATTAGGTGAATTTATGAACTTGACCCACGGTGAATCCGGAACCATATCATTCGCATTCAAGGATTGTTATTCACACTTTGGAGTAACCTATAACGAAGACTTCAAGAAAAATTCCTACCCGTCAACGTCGATGAAAACTTTTCACCAAACTTAAAGCCGTTGAAGCCAAATGCAAAACCTTCTTGGACGAACCACCATCCAAACTTCTGAGATCCCTTGTCGAAAAGGATGAATACGGAACCCTTTACCTCAGACCCAAACCCGGAAGTTTGACCAAGAGATGCTTAACGACGAAGCTGTACTGGTTTCAGGAGTCATCACCATTACCGCAATTTACCTTGGAGACAATCCCAGTTAACTAATTGAAGCTAACTAACTATCTATTGTAAAAGCACTCCCTCGAGAAGCCAATCCTGTTGTTGTTCTTTCCAACTCCGAAGACGATGAATGAAATCGATTAATGTAAAAACTAAGTTTAACCAAAATTAAGGGATGAAGTTTTGCAGTAAATGTAATAAAATGATCACACCATCACGCCATCATGGCGGTTCGCCGAAATTATCCCGGCTCCCGCAAATTGATACTTTTTGCATACATAAATGTCATAATTTGTGGAATATTTCATCCTAAAACAAGTATTTCCAAAAATGTTCCCTCTTGGCAAAGATTTTTTGTGTGCACTGAAGTTATAAGAGCAAAAAGGTTCAACTATGTTGATAAGCGTCGACGAGCTTCAAACCAGCGACCGTTAACGAACACTTTGAAAGTGGTCCTTGGATTACGCTTTATTCTTTATATGTTATACTCGGTGTTTCTCATCAAATTACCAGGAGATGTTGAAATTAACCCAGGACCTCAAGACGATGGGCATTGTTGTTTAAAAGGAGTTGTTCTGAACGCAAGAAGTTTAACAAGCTTAGTTAAAATGAATGAATGTTATTCTTGAGATTATTACAGTAATTGGGATTCTCCAAGCCCCCCCCCCCTCCCCGTCCCCCAATTGTTCCTGGTCATTACTCATTAGCAAATACTTCTACACTCACTGCTATTTAACTTACCAGTAGTTAAATTTATATTATAGCCAAACCAACTTTTCTTTTGTGAGCAATGTTTCAAAAAAGCATCGCAATGTTGTTTGCATAAGATGTGTGTCAGACTGCCAAATTTTAATGCATTAGCTTTTTGGGGCTGGGGTTAATGGAAAATGGCATGAGTCAGTTTTTATGCTCCACTTTGTGTTGCCAAATGCCAAGTTAAAAGTGTGCCAAGATTTCCATTAGACTATTATTGTAATACCATGCCAAATATATTCCCATTTGACTACACCAAATGCACCTTGGATTTCATTTAGTAAATTATAAGCAATGCTAACTTCTATGTGCTCAAGTTTTTACTACAAAAATTACATTTGGAATTAATTTAGGGACATATGTATTTTACCATCATATTATTTTTCCAGAAAAAAATTTATTAGGGGTAAATACTTTATTAAAAAATGTGGTATCTAGTGACATGATAATGCATGGTTATTCATATACTAGTTCTTTGCACTTGGAATATGAATGATCAAAGCTCCTGCATAATAATTTTTCTGTATAAAATCAATATAGCACCATGGCTGATGGGAACTGCCTCTACAATGCTTGCTCTATGGAACTGCCACTTACCGAGATTCATTTATGATGCCTATACCAAGTATAGAGTTGTACAGGTATGAAAATGATCAATACTATGGCAGTCATCCAACAATTAAATTGATACATGAAAAAGGAGCATTCATTTCAATTAGAAATGCTTTTGCTATCTGTTAGTCTGATTCGGCCCTTTACATTTTTGAATCACAAGGCCTTGTTGCAGCAGTTATTGAAAAAGCACAGCTTAATGCACAGAATTTTACTTTTTCATCTATGATTTTTCATCTATTGGGTCATACTACCCTGCCAAAAAAGATTCGTCACCAAGAGAGGAGTGGGATTCTTTGGAAAAAATGTTTAATTGCACTGTGGTAAAGTGAGCCAATGATTAAATTTTAATTATTTTGATGCATCGAATGTAGTGAAAAGAAATTATTTTTGGTCGTTCCACCCAAAATTTTAGACTTTGTGTACAGTATTATAAATTGTATTATTGTTTGTAGCGTTTCCATGACAGTAAATTTCAGCTCAAACCGTTAAAGTTAGCACAGAAAGTTGATTGCAGTTTTCAAATTTAAAAAAAGCGTTGGCAGGCTTACATTATACGGTTAAACTTGCCACTCGTGAAAAATCCAACACTCACCACGCGCAAAGGGTTTGGCTTGCTGAGTAAATGAGTTGTATATGGAATTTAATGCCTAACATAAGAAAGTAGTGTGAATAAATAACCAATTTTGCTATCTTTTTGGCCATTTTGACAGTCGATTTTTGTTTAAAATTGACACGCCAAAACGCAGGAAATAGCATTTGCGGGGTTCTAGTTTTCAAAATTTTCTGGGGGAGCATGCCCCCAAGACCCCCCTAGAGTCTCGTAACCAAGGCGCATCCAATTTTTGGATACGATTAGATTTTATGCTAGATCCTCCCCTGATAACGACCATAATCCCGAAGAGCACTTCTTTATAGATCCAGACATTGTCTTAGAAGACATCGCACTTACTGATGATGAAGTCTTGTCCGTCTTTTCTAATTTAAATAACAATAAAGCACATGGTCCGGACGGAATTCCAGCACGTTTGTTGATAGAAACATCATCCCAAATCGCTCCTTCACTCTGCTCTCTCTTCAGCAAATCCCTACGTTGTGGTGTACTTCCTGATGACTGGAAATTAGCAAACATTGTACCAGTGCATAAACGTGATGAGAAATCCTATGTACAAAACTACCGTCCTATATCGTTGCTTCCTCTTACTTCCAAAGTGCTAGAGCGTTGTATTTTCCATCATATCAAACATCATGTTTTTCAAAAAATTAACCCTATTCAACACGGTTTTGCCCCACGAAAGTCATGCACAACACAATTGATCGAAGTATTCGAACAGATAGGTCGAAAACTAGACGATGGAAAGCAGATGGACGTGATTTACTTAGACATGTCCAAAGCATTTGATAAAGTAAGCCATGCTCAACTCATACGCAGATTGTATGACTTTGGGTTTCGAGGTAACCTTCTTAAATGGTTTACATCGTATCTCAGCAATCGTTATCAACAGACAACTGTTGGTTGAGCGACATCAAGACCTTTAGCAGTGACATCCGGTGTACCGCAGGGCTCAATTCTTGGTCCCTTACTGTTTCTCTTGTACGAAAACCACCTCTCCGATAGTGTATCAAACTCCAACATCGCGACCTTCGCGGACGATACAAAGATCTTTAGAACTATAAACAACATATCCGATCCATTATCGTTACAAGAGGACCTAACTACGTTTGAAGAGAACTCCAGCAAGGTAAACCTGATATTAAACGCTGAAAAATGTAAAGTATTGCGAATAACTAGAAAACACCAGAAGATAGAATATCCCTACAAGCTACATGATGTTGTTCTGAAAAGCACTGCTCATGAACGTGACTTGGGAGTGTGGACGTCTTCCAAGCTGACTTGGACTAAGCATGTCGAGGAGCAATGTATCCAATCAACCAAAATGCTCGGCTACATAAGAAGATGCACATTGGACATTAAAAATATTTCGGTTCGTCGTACTTTATATTTAACTTTAGTACGCTCAAAACTATGCTATGGGTCTCAATTGTGGGCACCACAACCCGTGGATCTGATCAAACGCATGGAAAGAATCCAGAGACGTGCGAGCAAGTTCATTCTGGATCTACCATTCATCTGCGATGTTAGCTACTGTAAAAGATTGCAGCTATCAGATCTCATTCCACTCTGCTATTGGCACGAGTTTCTCGATTTGATATTTTACTTTAAATGTATAACTGGAATAATAACCGTTAATGATAACATTCTACCATCAATTCAAAGCAAAGAAAGAGCAACGCGATCAACAGACCCCGACTGTCTGAAATTCATCACACCAAAATGTAAGACTGCAACATACCAAAAATCATTTATGTCCAGGTGTGCAAGAGTGTGGAATATTCTACCGAAAGAGGTAACAAAAAAGAACATAAGCATCGGTCGTTTCAAGTGCGAACTCTACAAATACTACAAATCAGCTCTCAATACGTACGACGCTGAGAATCCAAGAAATGGAAGTCTGTATGTTTGATTTGTAACACATCTCGCAATTTGTCTGACTCAAAGCAATGTTGTCATTAATTTTAATGTGTGTATGTATGTTTGCTTTGGGAAGCTTCGTTGATCATCACTATCTTTGTTACAAAGATCTCCACCGATCTCCATTTGCTTTTGTTTTTTTTTGCTTGATGCACAACCCATTTATAAGAATAAATAAAATGGCACTATTATTTGGATATTCATCGGGTTTAGACCCCATTGAAGAGGACATTGATATGAATGGGAACAGGATTATAGATCTTCCATTTCCATCAATGGATTCAGAACCCGTTACAAAGGGTTATGCCGATATGCATTATTCAAGCGGTGGAAGTGGTGGAGGTTCCAAGGGACCCAAAGTAGACCCGGGCCCGCAGGGTCCCACAGGACCATAAAGACCTAAAGGTGACCCGGGACCGCAAGGTACCGAAGGCAATCCAGCACCAAAAGGTGATCAAGGCAATCCAGGACCACAAAGTCCAAAAGGACCTAAAGGTGACACGGGACCACAAGGACCTAAAGGTGACACTGGCTCACAAGGACCACAAGGACCTAAAGGTGACACAGGACCACAAGGACCTAAAGGTGACACAGGACCACAAAGAACGCAAGGCAATCCAAAACTAAAAGGTGACCAAAGCAATCCAGGGCCACAAGGACCGCAAGGTCTTACGGGTTCACAGGGACCGCAAGACTCAAAAGGATCTAAAGGAAGCAAAGAGGACCCGAGACCCAAGGGACCATCAGGACCACAAGGACCTAAGAGTGACCCCGGTTCTGGAGGATTATCTGACAATGGTTTTACAATGCAGGGAGACATTGATATGAGTAATAACAAGATCGTAAACTTTCCAGATCCAATAAAGACAAATGAATCATTACCAAACAATATGCAAACAGAGTTTACCCTAGTTTACAATGCAAGATAATATTGGTATGAATAATCACGAGGTTTTAGGACTAAATCCAGTACCATCAGACGGTACGGCAGCCGTATCTAAGGATTATACTGAGTCTAGGTACCTTCCGAAAGATGCAAACATTGATATGAATAACAACCGTATCCTTAACCTATCGTTTCCTCAGACGGACGGCGAACCAATAACTAAGGGGTTCGTTGAAAAATACCATGGTACGGATTACATTAACATTTTAACGTTTAAGGGACAACCACGTTTCATTAAGATAATTCACAGTGATGACACGGTTGACTTACTTAATGGTAAACCCGATGTGAATTTTAGAAAGAGTGTGAGTAGTAATATTCACGAGATATCATTTTCAGTTCGTCCTAAGCTTCCAGCAGGTATTTACACATATGAGATGGGTGTGGTGTCAACAGGACCCAGAGGTTATAATATAATGTTGTGGGGTGACTGTGGAGGGTCTGGATATACAGCCTCTACAAAGTATAAGTATTGGAGTTGGAGTTACGGAGAATAAGGTTAAACAAAATGATGCTCAGGGCGGTTATTTTCACAGATCAACTGGTAAAAGAGTTCGTGTTAAGGGTTCCTTTTTGAACCATCCTAACCGCATTTATGGTCAAGAAATTTCTTACTTGCAGGATTACGAGAATTGTATAACATATGAGTTTGTAATGCAAGAACTAAAAACAACACAACGTGACATACTAGGTAATGACATATTTTTTTGTGTTTGAACCTGACAATAACAATGCTATGAACTTTAATGCTTATACGTACTTTTCATTTAAGAGACTATTGAAGCTAGAGAGTTAGGTTGACTAATAAATAAAATGTTTGATGATAGTGAAGATTATCAAGAAAAGGATAATACAACAGTAAACTATCGAGAAGAGGTGATAAAACTTATTAACGATAGTAGGATTAAACACACGGTAAAATGGGCTGAAAAGGCATCTGACGAGAAGCTCGAAAAAACACATTCAAAATATTTAGCATCACAACTGGACAAAACCAACGAACTTCTTACCGATCGATACACTTATAACACAATTTTCAGGACTGATGGGAAATTTAGAGCTTGTTGACGATGATGCAGCTTTGAAGGGAGATCTTGATGAAATTAAGATTTGTAAAAGAGAGGCTAAAAAAATTGTAGGTTACGTAACACCATATATTCCACTTACAGGATTGGTATATGGAGGTATTTGTGTTGCGGCACACGTTATGAAAAAATCAAAGAAAGAGTAAAAACTGTTACGTTAGAAAAAAATTTGTAACGTTATGACGCGTTACAAGTTCTTTACAGATTATAAATTTTTTATGATGAGGGTTATGATAAAAAATACTGTGATGGGGTACGTTAAGATTAAAAAGGCCAGACAAAAAGCAAAACAAAAGGCCATCAGCATTAAAAATTTTTCACGGCGTGTTAACATTTTTACTAACTTTTATAGTTAGTAAAAATTTATATCGGTTTAACATTTTGGGATTATAACTTGGTGTGTGTATGGACGGGTCGTTAGTATCTCTAACCGGGCATAATCGTTATTTTTTAACGTATCGATAGTTTTTTCCCCTCGTCTTTTTCAACATTTAAATAATTTTTGAATATGTATTTATTATCATCCCTACAGGCATTGTAAAATGTGACGAGTTTTGATATGGTCATTCTATATGGTTTTGCAGTGGATGTTAATTGTTGCGTAACGACGATTGTGCTCAAACCTATATGCCTTCCCGAGAATCCTAATTTAACGAGTTCACTCGTTCTGCTTTTAGCGTCTTTGGAGGCGGCACAGTCGTCCAATATGATGAGGCTGTTTGTACCCCTTGCATAAGCTACAATATCTTGTAGACACCTTTCAACATCATCCTGACTGCATCCCAACGCGAACACTGTACGTCCGGATCATTTAAGTACTTCCAATTTTGGTATGTTTTTCTTGTCTTGAAGCGTTGGACACACAATGAAAATGTAGTCAAAATGGTTTTTGTACTCCTGTTCAAGCATTTTTGAATTCAAAAGGTAGTGTGTTTTTCCACACGCAGTCATTCCTACGATTATCATATGCATTTTCATTGCTATTTTTAGTATTGTGCGCTTCCATTAAGGTTAGTTCCCATAATGTAATGATACCATCTGCAAAAACGAAGACGTGACAGAACAAATCCGTTGTTGTAATTTCAATCTTTTCAATCTCCATCAAAATGCCTGCTTGTGTACCAACCAATTTTCTCCCACTTCCGCCTACATTATCATCATCAACAGTTCGAAAGTCAATGACGCAAGCAAACTTGTCGGTGTAGTACTTTCTGTGAGATACATACTTTGAACCATCTGCCTCTGATGTACCGAAAAACCTAACGGCTTCTCTATACATATCACGTTTGGCGAGACCACTGCTGTAAATGTCGTTTGGGTTACCTTCTACGGTAACGTGGATTCGAGTTAGGTTTGGAAACAAACTCTTCGCTGTCTCCAGAATCCATTTTTGTGAACAGTAACTCCACCGCCTTCATACTTTTACGCGGAATGTTTACATCAATAACTTCTCTTGTGTTGTTTTTACTCCACGGTAATGTTTTTAACAGTGTTGTATAATCATAACCTAACGATCGTCCAACGTTGTATTCACCTCTCACTCTTTCGGCAAGATCTTCACTCTCAATAATTTCACACTCCAAATGCATATCCATGAGTTTGTATTCACCGACCGCTTCATTGGTTTGTGCCTTTATAATTTTTCAGGTTTGGGAAGCGTGATATGATATTCAAAATCACTCATTCCGTACGGTGCATAAGGTCCGTGATCACACAGAATTTTTCCAAGTGGTTTTTCATGCGATCGAATATATTTGCAATAGTCAGATCCAATACACCATCGGTTTTTGCAGTCTTATCACCACTGTCATTCTTTGATATGAGTATTGTTATACTGACGTGACGTTTGTCACGGCCCTCTTCTGTTCTCCAAAGGTCTTTGTAAACCTCCATTAAACTTTTCTCAGTGTTTTGATATACCTCCACACCTTTGTACGTTGACACTAAGTCTATCGACTAGAAGTCTTCCGAGGTTATTTAAGAACCACGACTTGGTATCACTGTTTGCAAATTTAAGTGATAATCTGAACGTGTCCGGGATGATACAATCTAGCGTAAGTCAAAATAAATTACCACAGCTCATTCTAGGATATATTTACATTTTAAAATAACTTCAAAGCAACTTCATTGGTTAGATTTTATTCTTTTGAAATTCATAACCTATGACATTGTTATAAAGTTATTTTGAATTTAAATTGAGCTGCTATAATTTATTTTGACTTACCCTGGATCCGCCACTGTCCTCCGGCATCGCTTGTGTTTTAATAAGTGACGTAACGTTGAAACTTCTTCAACGTTATTGCAACAGCAAAAAGCCAAAGGTTTTTTGTTAAAAACCCTAACTTTTGCTAAATGTTTTGCAGTTGGGTTTAAGAGTCCACCTATAACCAGACCAGCTTTTTTAGCCACCTTGGCAAATTTACCCGTCACCCTCACGCCTCTTTTTATACCGTTTCGTGCTCCCATAATGATCGTGGTAATAATACCCGCAACGGATAAAGCAACCCCAGAAATGCCACCTAGGGTTTTTTTACTCCATTGTTTGAACCTCTCGAACCTGGTTAGGTCGTTGTTTTGTGCCTCTTCCTCCACCATATTTTGCACTATGTCCCTTTCTGGACGTTGGTTTGTTCATAATCTTATCTCATCTGCTTTTAACACGCAAACATCCGCCATCTCTTCGTACAACCTGGATTTTAAAGGGTCAGGTTCGTTTCTTACAAGGTCTCTGAAATACTCCTCCTGTGCTTTTAAACCCCCGTTATTGAGATTGTGATCTGCTGTTTTTGTAATCCCTCTAAATTCTCTAATTTTTTCCTTGTCTATGGTCACGCTGCGTGTTTCTATCGCGGCAACCCTTTCATCAATAAAACTCTCTAAATTTTTCATGCTGTTTCTTAAGACCGAGTTGGTGAGATCATCGTTCACACTTAAATCCGGTAATGTTTCTTCCACGACAGCTGGCGCGGTTTTTTTATGCTCTGCTTTGGATTTTTCAACAAGCTCTCTAAACTCGTTCACTTTAGACAACCTTTTAGCGTTCTCCGTGTACATCAATGTTTTACCCTTTAAAACAATAATTTTAACACCATCAAATTAAGCACCGTTGATCTTACCTTTTTCATTGTGCGTCAGACTTAACTTGTCAAATAGGGTTGTTGCATTAGGTCCATCGCCCTTGTTAATATTTTTTATACCAATCTCCCTAAGAAGGTTTTTTTTATCTTCCACGTAACCCCTCCTAATTACACCAGCCATTTTTCCTGATTTACTACCAACGTCCTTCCTTACGTTCATCGTTGCATCTAGACCATTGATAATGCTAACACTTTCGTCTCTCCGTGCAGTCGGCATCCTCAGCATCAACATTTGTTTCTTCCTGTTGTTGTTCTTCTTCATAGTCGTCAGGTAGGTTAGGATCGAGATCAACAAGTTCTATATTTTCAGCCATATTTATTTATTTTTCAAATAAATAAACAAACTTACATTAAACCATGACACGGGTAGGCATTTTGTTTACTTCGAGATATTCATTTCAACGAAGTATGGCGCTAAAATACCCGTGAAAAATATTGGTATCAATTGGCAATTTAAAAATGTTTTAACATGCGCCAAAGATACGATCTCCGGAGTTACGTTTGAAAAGGGATATTGGTCTTTTAATATGATCAGCGAAAAACTTAGCGAGAATAACATTCAGTTAGAGCGTAACAGATACAACAACACGTGCAAAATACGTTTACCGAGTCAGATAAATCTTTTGAACTTTGGTCCCTTGTTAGGTTTTCCCGTGAACACAATCATACCGTACCGGCAAACATGTGGACAACCTCACCCTCTAACGTTGACGTAAACCTAGGTTTGCGATACGTTATCCTCGGATGTAAATGCGTAGATACTGACAAAAACTTTGACTCAAACGATAAAAAGAGTAAAGTTTTTGCTACGATGCCCGTGACCTTGGAACGAAGTCGTCTGAATTCATCCGTCACATTTTACAATAACATACATTGTTCGGTTTCGATATTAAACGGTGATCACGACGTGTTTGAATTCGATGTTAATACGAATATAGGTAACAAGGTCGGCTTAACCGTTATGTTTGAGTTTTATCTCGAATAGCTCCTCTCGAATAAATAATGACTGAAATTATCAACAAACAGGAATCAAGGAATATTTACTACGATCCCTCCCAAGGTTATCAGTCTGCGGAAAAGTTATACCAAAAAGCAAAGGAGAAAGGACGGTTGGTCAGAGAATGGTTAAAAACTCAAGACACATATACGAGATATAAACCCACTATCAGGAAACACAAATTTCAAAAAATCTTTGTAAAAGTTCTTGTAGATCAGATACAGTTAGATCTGGTGGATATGGGTAAATACAAGAACAAAAACAAAGGGTACTACTAGACACTAACAGCCGTGGAGATTCTTAGCCGTTACGCCTCTACAATACCCGTTTACCGGAAGGATAGTAAGAATATGACAAAGGCCGTCGACCCTACTAGACAAGGTTCGGTAAGTACCCGGATGTAGCCCAGTTTGACGAGGGAAAGGAGTTTTATAACGTTGGTGTTAGGGATCTCCTGAGAAGTCATAGCGTAAACTACTTCTTCAAGAAGTCTGACAAAAAAGCTGCCATTGTAGAGAGGTTTAACAGAACTCTAAAAACTATGATGTGGAAATACTTTTATAGCAAGGGGACTTACAACTGGGTTAACGTGTTGGGTGAACTCACCAATAACTACAACAACACCAAACACAGCAGCATACTTATGAAATCAAATGACGTAAACAAAACTAACGAAAATATTGTGTGGGTCACACTGTACGGCTCGGCTTTGGGTGAGCTACCATTACCCAAGTTTAGGATAGGTGATACCTTTAGGGAGAGTAAGTACAAAAGTATTTTCGCTAAGGGTTACGAGGTTAACTTTACAGAGGAAATATTTAAAATATCAAAGGTATTCAGAGGAGATCCAACCGTGTACGAGATAGAGGATCACGAGGGAGAACCAATTATCGGAAAGTTTTACGAGGGGGAACTATCTGTTGTGAATAAAAAAGACAATACGTATAGGATAGAAAAGTCCTTCGAAAAAAGAATGGTATGGCATTGGTAAAATGGCTAGGGTACCTAGGGTGCCTATAGAAGACATTAAAGACATCAAATAAAAATGACACTCGAGGAAGACTTTCAAAAGTTTGAAATGTCTGACAGACAGTACCATGGTAAAAATTATCACAAGGCGTTAAATAATCTCAGGATAACAAAAAAGCGTCTGAGGGACTCATTTGAAAAGAAGTACCCAAACGCTCACATTAGCAGATTTAGTTTCAACGTCACCCTGTCGAAGACCGGGGATGTGACCGGAAGGAGCGTCTCATTCAAAATCCGAGAGGGGCAGTTCCTAGACATTACAACGAGCACGTTCAAAGAGTGTTATTCCGGAGAGTTGTGTTGGAGTCCTAAAATATGGGACACGGGTGGTACGGTTCAACCCTTCGTCTTAGCGTCTAACTCATTGCCATAGAACGTTAGAAAATTTACCATTTACGTGAACGCTACGAATGGTTTTTTGAGTAATTTTGAAGCTTTGAAATCATCTTGGGAGAGTACGGCAAATGACATCACAAAGATGGCGGTTAACAAAGACGATCCGTATTTAGCATCTTTGTTAGCCGCGTGCATTATTTCACACATAGGGGTATAAGTAGAAAACATTTAACTGGAGACAATAAGGTCATTACGAGCATTGCGCGATATTACGTTTACTACCATAAGAAAAGATATACCGACGATCCTAGAAAAATGTCCCCGTACATCACGAATGACTTAAAAGAGATTATTAAAACAAATTTACCCGTCAAACGCATTTCGACCACCAAATTCGTCCATACGCGAGCAAATATTAATTATTGGTACTCCCATCATCCAAACAAACATAACATCAGAAATTACAAATGCAGAATGACTAAAAATCATACAGGCATTCTTGGTCTTGAATATCAGGAGGTCACTAAGACCGTGAATGACTCTGACACGGATTGGATGTGTTTCATCAAAAGCGATGATCGATAGCGATGGTCTTACCAAAACAGGTCAAATGTTATTGCAGTTAGCTCTCGAGTACTATGTTTACGCTGCATTGGGATCACAAGCACAGACACGATGGGCTATTGTCAACCAGGGAGCCAAATCTTTACAAACACAACAAATTTTTCACAGATTGGTAAAAGATACCATAACCTAAGACGATCCCGTAAAATCCATTTCAGATATGAGAACCGCAACAAAAAACACAAGCGTGGTTCTAAATATGGCAATAACACCAGGTATAATATTAATCCCATCTAATGTTAAGGATTATACTCAAAGAAAAGGTTGCGGGTTATAACACATCTTGACACTTGCAACAAATAATATGAAGTTTGGTGTTAACACCGACGTAAATTACGTATACCACAACATCAAACACCAAAACCAACACCTACTCCTACACCAGAACCAACACCTACACCTACGCCTATACCAGAACCAACACCAATACAACTACAAGCACAACCAAACGACCTAGTATACCTTTTTGTTAGCACCATTACCTTAGGCTTTTTGGTAGCCAGGTATGTCTTGTAAAAACTAGAAACGAAAAAAAATATTTCACAGTCCCAAAAGATTATGAATTTTTTTTTGTTATTAGGAAAGTCATTTACATCAATAGGCGGGTAATCAAAACTCCTGATACAGATTCAATTACACCAGGCACGGCATTTGTATACATCTCCATTTCGTATGACGGTTTGTAGTACTCGTTTAGTGTAGGTTCCTGGTCTTTTCCACCGTTTTTCATACCATTTTTCTTTTGCTTTGGAAAGTTTTTCCATAGCCTCGTTGTGCCTTTTCATCTCTTCTTCGTAACCGCTCTTGTCCAGTTTGTGAAATACGTAACCGGCTCCTGAGAATGCAACCGCGTTAAATAATCCTCCCGCCAATACGCTTGCCATTTTTTTATTAAAATTACTGGCTTTAAACGGTTGTTTTGGAACGTAGTCCTTCTTTTGTAAAAATTTGACTAACAACGCTCCTCCTCCAACTGCAGCAGCTAACTTTAGTGTACCCTGTGCAGAGTTTGATACTCCAAGATCATCTTTTGTTATTTTTTTACTCGCCATCGACGTTGCTACAGGTCCAAGCGTGATTAATCCGGCGTTGTAAATTTCATTCATAATGTTTTACCCTTTATTATTATAATCTTTCAAAGCGGTTACTTTTTTCTTGCTCTTTAAGTGGAACCTCTCGTTGAACCTCTTGTTGAGCTAACTCTTTTTTAGACCAATAATAATATACACCAAACGCTATAAATCCTATACCAATAATGGGGATATAGGGCAAACAAGACGGTAACAAGAATTCTTGTTCTTGTTGTTTCAGTTGTGCTTTACGCGCCTTGGCTTCTCTTGAAATGGCTGCGAGTCTCTTTCCCTGTTCAACCCTTTTTGGGTTTTTAACTTTCGACCGTGGTAACTTTATTTATCCTCCTTTTTATTTAAGCTAGCTTACAAGGTAACTTAAACAAATTTAAGCTAGTTTATGATTTTTCATAACGTTGCAATAGCTATATCGTATTCGGTAAAGTTCTCTGCGAACGATGTGGTATCTCCTCGTCTTCGGTAACTTCAGTATCTTCGGTAACTTCAGTATCATACACAACATTAATCCTTAATGTATTTGACCTGATTAAACGCTCTGCGAACTTTTCTATGTTTAATGGATTTGCTCCATCTTTTTCGATAAATTCTATCATAAATCCCTTTGCAATATCAGATCTAGATGCATTTGTTCTAATGAAGTCATCCAATAACGATATGATAATTAATTATATAATATTATTAAAAATACATTTACAGTATATAGCGCTATTTCCAAAGCTCAATAGCGCTGAACATGAAATTAAGAACATATACAGTATATTAAAATGGTATAGAGTGTATTAGAATTATTAAAAATATTAAGAATCTACTTAATCATAATACTGTCTGAAGAGATATGTTTTTAGTCTAGTTTTGAATATAGATAAAGTTTCACTTTTTCTAATATACTCTGGTATTTCATTCCACAGTTCCGGTGCGGCATATGAGAAAGATCGTTCACCCTAGTTTACTAATCTCACACGAGGTACAGTAAGGAGTCCTTTAGATGATGAACGTAGGTTTACTGATGATATACAGTAATTTAGCATATTTCTTATATAATTTGGAGCTAAGCCATTCAAAGGTTTATACGTAATGAGAGCAACTTTGTAGATTATGCGTTGATTTACGGGGAGCCAATGTCATTATAGGAGTAATATGATCATATTTCTTGCTACCTGTCACCAGCCTGGCAGCACAATTTTGAACATTTTGTAGTCGATCAATGAGGAACTTAGGTAGTCCATATAACAGAGAGTTACAGTTATCAAGTTTAAATGTAATGAAAGCATGAACTAGTGTTTGAACGTCTGACGTTGATAGGTAGTCCTTTATTCTCGCTATTTTCTTTAAAAGGAAAAAACAGCTTTTGCAGATGTTTGTGATGTGTTTATTCATGGACATATATTCATCAAACGTTACACCAATGTTATGTGATGATGTACTTGGCTGAATTGTTGAATTAGATACTTCTATATTTTCTATAACAGGAGATAAGTCATTCTGTGACTTGATTATCAACAGTTTAGTCTTGTTGCCATTTAGTTTCAATCTATTTTTAACCATCCATACATCAATCTCTTTAGCACATATTTCAATCTGCGCTAATGCTCCCAATTTTCCTTCTACTGTTGACTCAAAAGCAAGATATAATTGCGAATCATCTGCTTAAAAGTGAAAGTCTAGACCATTATTTCTGATAATATCTCCAAGAGGGGAAGTGTACCATAAATATAGCTAGTATCGGCCAAAGAACTGATCCTTGTGGCACTCCACAGCACAGCTCTTTAGATGTAGATTTGATATTATCTATTATTACACTTTGTGTTCTGCCATTAAGATAGGACCGGAACCATTTCAGTACTTGCCCATCTATTCCAAATCGTTTGATCATTCGTTGCAATAACATTTCATGATCGACAGTGTCAAATGCGGCTGACAGATCCAATAATAACAAGGCGACACA
The DNA here is from genome assembly GCA_963855995.1 of Muricea muricata. Taxonomy (NCBI): domain Eukaryota; kingdom Metazoa; phylum Cnidaria; class Anthozoa; order Malacalcyonacea; family Plexauridae; genus Muricea; species Muricea muricata. The sequence goes on from OY979716.1 coordinate 118,453,714, forward strand.
CTTATGATTATCAATTGCTATAAGAATATCATTTTGTACTTTCAATTGGGGTTTTTTCAGTACTACGGTGAAATTTATATGCCGATTGCAATGGTTCCTCTAAATTGTTAGCAGCCAGATGTTCTAAGAGCTGAGCAGCAACGACTTTCTCAATTACTTTAGACAGTAGTTTTAAAGTGCTTATAAGTCCAAAATGGGTTATTGGTGATTCAGATAGAGCTAAAAAAGTTAGTTAGTAGGTTATCATTTAGTTTTTTAGTTAAGCGTTTAGTTACGGAGATAACCGGGCTCAAAGAAGCCAGCTCATTGAAAAAGCGCGTGCCTGTGGGAGACTGGATCCCAGGAAAATGTTTATGTAAACTTGATATACAATTACATAGCAATTTTAGTCTCGAAGCTCAAAGAATGCTGTAGTATTATAACACCCGTAAACAACGCATCTTTCCGGCATTTTTTCACCAAAAACTACGGTGACACATGCATTCGCAATAGAACGCGCCTAGCGACTGTGAAAATTGTTCCTGGGACCCAGGTCCCTAAGCGTAAAATTTGGATGCGCACTTTTTTTCCCAAATGTGGCCAAACTAGCACGTTTGACTGCATTATCTCCACAACTAAACGCTCAAAAAAAAAACTAAATTATAACTTACTAACTTTTTTAGCCCTATTTGGATCACCAAAAACCCATTTTGGGTTTATAAGCACTTTAAGTTTGAGATTGGTCGAAAACTTATGTGTTCTTCACTGTTCAACGAATCTTTCTTTAGTTTCGGTTTTAAAACAGTTTCTTTAAGTTTTCCAGGCATACAACCTGACTGTAATGACTTATTAACAATCGTAGCAATTAAAAGTAGAAGTAGGGCCGAAACTAAAGCGTTAATTGGGGGGGGGGTGTATATTCATATATTCACGTTCTGCATGACGAATTTCTTTTGAAATCAGTTGTCGTTACCGTTGATTTCAAAAGAAATTCGTCGGGCAGGACGCGAATATATGAATATGCACCCCCCCCCCCCAATTACGCTATAGTTTCGGCCCTGGGTAGAAGGCTTTTCTTACAACCTTGAAAAATTGTCGCTGGAACTGGGTCAAGTTCACAAGTTTTTTTATCAACTTTATCAATGAAATGTTTGATTACATGTTCCCTGACGTCTTGAAAACTGATAAATTTAGCCCATTGTACATATCTTTCCTCTTGATTGGATTGCCTATCATGGGAGGGATGAGTGACTAATTCATTCCGTATAGCGGTTATTTTATTACTAAAGAAATCTGCAAATTTATTTGCAAATTTATTTGCAAGTTCAATCGTCGAGGATGCAGCGGGATATTGCTTTTGGGCTTTCGGTGTAGTAATTTATGTACTGTTTTAAACAACACTTTCTGAACCAGGAGTTCTTTACAAACCAGGAGTCCTTCATAATATGTGCTGCGAGAGCTGATGAATTTGTTCTGAAAAACTCCTCTACACGTGCTAATGCATTAATATATGCAGGATCCGACCTGATGAATTTTTCGGTTAACGATGCTGTGATACTTTCACGTATCATACTTATTGGATGTTTGATGAATGACATTTATTTATGATGCTTGTAAACAACCTTGCAGTTACCTTGTATTTTACTTAGATTTTGCTTAGATTTGCTTGTAAGCAAATCTAAACAACTTTTAAATAACTTTTAAACAAATTTAAGCTAGGTTATGCACAGCTTTTGCTTTGTCATATTTGCTGTCTTATTTCGCCACTTTAGGCTAAGGTCTCGTATGTAAGGTTTAACAATAATTCTAACCGCGTGAGCCTCCATATGTCTACCAGCTTCATCAAATACCTCAGCTAAAAAATTTAATTTTTTGTTTTTTTCCGCTCAATAGCCATACTATCTTTCCGTAATGCAGGTAGCAAAACATGCCGTATTTGTTTGTACACACCAAATCTGGTAAATGATTCTAAAAATATATCTTTTTTAAGCTTGATGAATTATGGGAGCAGCATCCTTATTTGCATATTTATTTCTTAAAACCTCGTATATAGCAACTTTAAAAAGTCTTTTAAACTCTCTAGTTTCGTGATACCTACCGTCAATGTTGTGACATCTCGACAACATCTTAAATAGTTCATATGCCACCGTTGTTTAATTTCTTTGTGACTTATCATTACACTTTAGATTTATCTTTATGACAAATCCAAAGTTGATTTTATAAGTCTTAACACAAACACACAACTCCTGTGATAAGACTTATAAGTGTCGATACTTTTGAAAATTTTACTTTCAATGCTTTTTTAATTCGTTGTATTTTGGAGGTCCTTGAGATTTTTCGGATTGATTATTCATTTTTACAGTTCACATTTAACACCTATAAATAAATTTTAAGTTACCTTACAAGGTAACTTAATTCTTTTTTAGGTTAAGGTTTCATCAAGTACTTTTTTCTCCTTTTCTTTTTGAAAACAGTCCTTACACACCCGGTTGTGCTTATGTCCACATTTATCACGATTACCGCTTGTACATACAAAGGTACCTTCATCCCAAATTTCAGGTGTTTCATCAGGAAGAGCCATTTTGGGTTTTTTAAAAAAAATTTTATGATAAGCTTTTGTCGATTTGTGCTATCGAGTAATATCCTAATGCAAGCGTTCTGTGCTCTGGATCATCGGGAATTATATACCTTTTGTCGTCATTGGCTGATAATGCCACCTTGGTGATACGCTCCGTGATGACCTCGTGTTTTCTGGACCTCAGTGTGTCACATGTTACATTGTATGTCTTCTAATTAAACACACAGTCTTTGTAGTGATCGAAGGTAATATGTTCCTTTACAACCGTCTTTTTTACACCCTTACACTACCTACTACTAATATCACCTCTCACAGCATACAACTTGGACGTTAAACCAACAAACTCAATTATTTGCTGACCACCTCCAGCTTCATCCTTCATCATCCCGAGAACCTTCTTGTTCATTCCTGTTGGTATTTCACTAGGATTGTCCTTCGGGTAGTTGCTGGTATCAAACCATTTGGGAACGTCTTCAGCAATGTCCTTGTAAAAGTTCTCTGTTTGTATCTCATAACACAGCGAGTCTGTGTCTGTGAACAACAATCTTGCTCTATCCCCATAATTAGGTTTGATGTATTCGTAATGAAATTTATACATTATTTAATGTCTTTGAAATATCCAAGATGGCTTGACCAAGGTAAATGGGTTTGTTTAACATTACCGTGGATTCCTCTATTCTCACTGAGACCAACTCCGAATCCTCAAAGATGAACGGACCTCGGTAGTTTGGGTTTGCAATGAGTTTTTCCAAGGCCTCGGTCTTCTTACCGTTCACGACCTTAATCTTCGCACGGTCCCTAAAGTTTTCCATAGTCTTCTCCTGAAAACAATATTATTCATTAGTTTGTAAAAGTCTTTTTTCAAACTCGTTGGTCACAATCATTCGCGATTTCGTTTTGCTGTCAATGTAATTTGTTAAAAAGTCACTCTCGTCATATGTGATCCTACGCACTGGACGAAAAACGAATTTGCAAAGAGTTTGCCTTGTGCAAACCGGTTGCAAATATCAACGTTGCAAAGGTTTGTACCCATTGCATAAGTGGTGGTTGCCAAGTTTGCACAACGTGGCAACCACCACCTTATGCAATGGGTGCATATCTATGCAAAGTCGAAATTTGCAACAGGTTTGCACCAGGCAAACGTTATGCAAATTTGATTTTTCATCCAGGGACGATGTATCTTGGTCAGTCTCAGACAATGCTTCAAGTAAAACTGAAGAACAGTGTAATGAACCAGATACTGAGTCTTGTTGTTAAGATTTGGGATTACCTTAGAAACAACGTTCACAAAAACGTTCTCTGGGGCAAGCGGATAGTCATTGTGAAGATTATGAAGCTCCTCAGTATACTCGAGGTCTACTTCTAGAGTACAGGACTTTGATCTTAGAGTCATCCTGCATCATCTCTTTGATCTCCTCAGATGTTAACCACTTGAAATTTCCAACAGAGAGCTTTCGACTCATAGCACATCCGTAGAGATAATTCGCGTCAAGGCACTGGATGAACTTGGACGATTGGTGGGGATTAAAGTCCTCCATATACTTGTTATTAGCTTTGGAATACCTGTTGGTTATCGTGGAAACACCTCCTCGGATACCTTTTTGGAAGAGCAGATACATATCCGGATCCGTCAATAATTCCAACTTTATGCCGGTCATCTTGAACATAGCATCCCAGGCAAGTGCTGGAGCTGTGATGTAATGTGCAGGATCCGAAGCATACGTCGATGAAACTCTCAAATACATCGGCTAGCAACAGAACGTCCGACTCGCAGTAGAGTGCTGTATGATCACCTAGGGTTTTACAACCTGTAAAGAACTTTGACTTTGTAGTGATCGCTAGATCACTAGAATTCATGCCCCTGCACGGACAGAAATCGGGCGTTCGCGAAGCGGGTGTAATGGCAGTGTACGTTTTAGATACGTGGGAAATGTAGTTAGACTATGAAATAAAACACATAAAACGTATACGGAATCGCATTCATAACATTGGCGACGAGGATGGCTACTACTCTAGTTAATCCAATGCCGGCGTTCGACCCTGACGCGGAGATTGGAGTGAATTTAGCTCCCAAATGGAAAATATGGCTGCAAGATTTTTAAATGTATCTCGTGGCAAGGGGGGTCACAGAAAAAAAAGAAAAGAGCGCTATTACTTTACCAGCCTGGGCCGCGGGTACGTGAAATTTTTCACCAGATTCCAAATCATGGAGACGATGATGATTTCGATACGGCAGTAAACAAATTAAATGCCTATTTCAAGCCACAAAAGCATCGTTTGTATGATGTGTACCAGTTCAGACAAGGCAAAGCAAGGTGAAATGGAAACACTCGATCAATACTACACGCGGTTAAGAAGTTTATCCCAAAATTTTGATTTCCACGACCGCGAGTTCGAAATTATGGTTCAAATTGTTCTATATGGAACCTCCAGCCGACTAAGAAAACAGGCTTTGCGTGACCCGAAAGTAACACTTGAAACACCTCTTATTACTGGCCGTCAGCTCGAGGGAAGCCACATACAAGCGCGACATGTTGAAGAGAAAGTGCATATAGTTGAACAAGATTCTCCGGTAATACAAGCTCTTAACGACAGTCGTCGTACACGTACTGTAGCGAATAGGTGTCAAAACTGTTGAGGTGAATGGCCTCGCACAAACAACCCATGCCCTGCAAAGAATAAAGAATGTCGAAAATGCAAGAAACTCAACCATTTCGCCAGGGTTTGTCGGTCGGGAATCGCGGTATCCCCAGGTCAAAGTACAGCCAAGCAAAGCCAAAGTCGGGACAACAATATTCGACCTGTTAACACTTCAAATCTCAAAGAAACCAGTAGTGAATCAAGCGACTCTGAATATTGCTATGCGGTAAATGCAAAACAAAGTAAGTCATCTATCACCAAATTAAAAATTAACAATCAGAAAGTGACATTTACCGTAGACACTGCTTCAACCACTAATATCATTGATGAAAATACCTTTAAAACACTGGGAGACATACAGTAAATTTGAAAAAAACAAATATTAAAGCATATCCCTTTAGCTCAACCGAGTCAGTAAAAATGAAAGGGAAGTTCCAAACATTGGTTGAATCTCGCAAGCGCATTACAGTTGCTACGATATATGTCACAGAACAGGATGGTGGCTGCTTACTTGATAACAACACAGCACAAGAATTAGGACTCATAAGCTTGCATTTAAACAAGATTGGCAAGTCAACAAACTTCCGCAAACAAAACAACACAACCAACACTCATCTTATCAAAGATAAAACCATACACAACTTGTTAACTAAGCACAAGCGAGTATTTGAAGGAACTGGGAAACTCCAAAACAGGCAAGTTGAACTTATTGTGGACAGAAGTGTCAAACCAGCCGTACAGCGACAACGAAGAATCCCCTTCCATTTACGAGCCAAAGTCGATGGTGAGTTAAATCGCTTGGAAGCAGAAGATATAATCGAGAAAATACCAGACACTGATGCAACACCTTGGATATCACCAGTAGTTATAGTACCAAAAAAGAAAGACAAAATTCGTTTATGTGTGGATATGAGGGCAGCAAACAAAGCTATAAAACGAGTTTCCACCCAATCCCCACAGTACGTGACATTTCGATGGATCTCAATGGGGCTAAATTCTTCTCAAAGCTAGACATGTCACAGGCTTACCATCAGCTTGAGCTCGCACCATCATCACGGAACATTACAACCTTCATCACACATGCAGGCTTCTACCGATTCAAGCGCCTCAACTATGGCACAAATTCGGCTGCCGAAATTTTTCAAAATACCTTGCAACAAGTTTTACAATGCATCAATGGCGTCCGTAATATTGCCGATGACATTCTGATATATGGGGCAACATATGAAGAGCACAACAAAGCCCTCAAAGAATGTCTTCAAAGATTAGAGCTTCATGGATTGACTTTAAACTTAGACAAGTGTAGATTCCTCAAAAACCACTTGGAATTTTTTGGCCTGTTATTCTCACACGACGGCGTAAGAGGCCCTAGCAATTGTTTGGGGGATCGAACACTCCTACTTATACCTGTACGGAGCTCCATTTACCCTATACACTGACCATAGAGCACTCGAACTGATATTTGCAAACCCCTTGTCTAAACCACCCGCTAGAATTGAACAGTGGTTACTCAGATTACAAGAATACGATTTTAACGTACTGTACACCACTGGCAACAAAAACCCTGCTGACTTCTTGTCATAGCACCCCACAGAGGGTAGGAAACCAAAACATAACATCGCAGAAGAATACGTAAATTTCGTAACAACTGCAGCAGTACCACACAAAATGAACGTTGAGGAAATTATTCAAGCCACAGAGAAGGATGAAGCTCTGATTGCCCTAAAGAATGCTGTCATGTCAGGCTCCTGGGACAACCCTAAAGTAAAGCCTTATAGAATGCTAAAGGATGAGATTACCATCAACCACAACAACAAGATACTCCTGCGTGGTACTTGTATTATCATACCAGCATCATTATTACAAAAACGCACCATACAGATCGCCCACGAAGGCCATCAAGGTCAAGCAAGAACAAAAGCCCTCCTAAGAGAAACGGTGTGGTTCCCTTGCATGGATAAACAGGTTCGGACTGAGTTAGAACATTGCTTAGCTTGTTCAGCCACGGCACAACCTAATCACCCGGAAACGATCAAAACAGCGCAAATGCCTAATTAGTCCGGCAGATAGAGGCCTATATACTTACGATGTCGAGGGACAATTCCATTTTGGTTTTATCTTGTCCCTTTAAGGTTAATAAGCATAGTTCTGAATGTTAGCCGCGTTGAAATTTCTTGGGGGCTCTTGCCAACACGTTTTTCTGCGATATTACTATAAAACTTTATTACTGTCAAAAAAGATGATATTTTGAGTCCAATTTTAGAAAAAGTAACTTGCATCAACAGAAAGCTCGTAAAAAATTAAATATAAGACATTTAAAAGGCCACCTCGACTTTTCAAGTGGTTTTCAAGTTATTGATCCTTCAACCTACGAAAAAATGCTAAAATCGCGCAAAAAACCTGGGCACTAGTATAAAAATATGCTTTCAAAGGCTGATAACTCATTAAGAATTGGAAAAATTAGGGTGGTCATTTAAATGACTTATATTTAGTTTTTTACATGCTTTCTGTTGATGCAAGTTATTTTTTTCTAAAATTGAACTTGAAATATCACCTTTTTTGACAGCAATACAGTTTTATAGTAATATCGTACAAAAACGTGTTGGCAAGAGCCCATAAGAAATTTCAACGCGGCCAACAATATTCAGAAATATACTTACTAACCTTACAGGAACAAGATAAAACCAAAATGAAATTGTCCCCCGATATTGTAAGTAAACATGCTTTTTGGCACCCCTATCTGCCGGACTAAATAGCCCGTGGGATAAAGTTAAAATAGACTTTTATGGTCCACTACCAACTGGACAGTATATCTGGGTGGTAATTGATTGTTATTCACGATTTCCCGAGATCGAGACATTGACCACCATATCAGCTCAAAAAGTCATCCCTAAACTAGATAGTATTTTCGCCCGTCATGGAATTCCCTCACACTTAACATCTGATAACGGCCCTCCATTTTAGGGCCACGAATTCGGACGGTACATGACAGTGATGGGAATTACACACACGACATCGACACCCCTCTAGCCTCAAGGGAACGCTGAAGTAGAGGCATTTATGAAGTCATTGGGCAAAGCCATCAAAACAGCATATCTTAAACGTCGACCATGGCAGCAGGAGCTATCGCGCTTTCTACTCACTTACCGTTCAACACCACACTTAACCACAAACGTTCCCCCTGCTCAATTGCTTTACAATCGTGAAATGAGGGGAAAACTTCCGTCGTTACCGAGAAACCACAAGGCTGTCAGTCGTCACCGTGAAGCCAAGGAAAATCATATCAAAGCTAAGGATAAAGGTAAAGAATATGCAGATCAACGTAGAGCTGCGAAGTCAAGCAATATTAAAGTAGGAGATACCGTTATCGTTAAACAGAAAAATAAAAATAAACTCTCAACAAACTTTGCAACAACACCATACACAGTTATATCCATCAACGGATCCACCATAGTGGCTGGAAATAAAGATCACAGAATCACCAGAAATAGCTCGTTTTTCAGAAAGATTCCCAGTGATATAGCAAGTGGAGAAGAAGAAGAATCGGTCATTTCACAACCTCTCAGAAGAGAAACCAGAACAGGTCACCGTGAAGATCGGACAGGAATGCCAGAACAGCAAGAAGAAGTAATGCCGCCTAGACGTTCATTAGAACAGCAAAACGAGGCAACGCCAACGAGACGATCAACAAGAAATCGAACGCAAACCGAATTCTTCGGGCACCCAATTACCTCTCACGTGATTAATTAGAAGTGCTAACGGGGACAGTGACACTGAATTTAACACTACATAGCATAATAATGTAACATTTATATTTATTCTAGTTGCAGTGTACATTAAAATCAGTTTAGGTTATATTCCACTTTTGCCAAAAAAAAGAGGAGCAATGTAGTGATCGCTAGATCACTAGAACTCGTGCCCACGCGCGGATAGAAATCGGGGGTTCGCGAAGCGGGTGTGATGGTAGTGTACGTTTTAGACACGTGGGAAATGTAGTTAGACTATGAAATAAAACACATAAAACTTATACGGAATCGCATTCATATCAGACTTTAGTATAATTTATATTAATTATTGTAATTTAAGTACACGTGTTGTTTGTCGAATATATGTTGCAAAATGTAGTCGAGTGGAGTGTTTTGTTTGTTGGGATTTCGATCAAATTTTACGATATTTTATTACACAACCAAAGGTCTTGAAAACCTCTTGGGTGTGCTAATAATCCTCATCCGTGATCTCGGAAGGTCTCAGATCACCCGAGTTCACAGCTCCGGCATTCAAAATATTTACCCGTAAATTCTTGAAAATATTTACCTGTGTGTTTAAACTTTAACCGGTCCAAGTTACCAACAAGCTTTTCCAGGGAGGTTTGCATAAAATTCGCGCTGTCCACAAACTTTCATCTGGAGTATATGTTAACGTCCTTATCATCCTTTGTCATCCACCAAAACACTCTTTGCTATCGTTCTTATAGAAAAATAGCCGTGCGGTCTTTTCATACCTCTCCATAGGAACGTACAGAGGAATAATATATGTCTTATTTTCCAAGACATCGTGTCCAAACACCAACAGGGACACGTTGTTACTTTTCTCAAACTTTTTAAATAGCCTCTCCAAACAAGGTGTGGGGAACTCTATTCCGTCCCAGTTGTACTTCTCAGACTGCATTCGTAATATTTTCGTAATGCGCACACCATTATGTTCAACTGGGTGAAGGGATCTCGTGACAGCTCATGTGCTGATCATTGTTCTTAATGTTAATTAACGATCTGGCTTTCAAACTATTTGGTAGCGGGAGGCATGAAGAACCTCTGACAGGGTTCAGCTTAATGATTCTAATGTTCAACCTGACAACTCTTTTCAGTCGCCAACCGCTTCCGCTTTTTAGGTACTTCGAGAACGACTCTAAGATCTTCATGACCATCCTTCGGTATGTATCTTTCATATCCGTTGATGCAAACATAGACTCCTGTTCCGAGTTAAACGATGGTTGCTCCACGTTCGTAACCAACCTAGTGGCTGGATTCATCCTTTCCATTTCGCACACGAGTCTTATTTGAGTCTTGTTCAGCAGGTGGTCTCCAAAAAATTTAATCACGACTTTTTTGACTCTGTCCAAAAAGTCCCTTGGTGAGGTTATATCTTGAGATTCTATATGGTAGTGACCGACCGTACCACCCAATAGTCTTTTGCTTTTAACAATCTCTGGTTCATCTTGTGTGAATAGTGACATCACCTTATCTTTCATCTTCTAGTACGTGGTACTCACGGTTCCCGAATGGTCTCTGGAACGTGACTAACCAACCAGTTATACCACGATGTGATATTTGTCTCAACCACTTTAGGCTCTGGCTGTATTTCGTTGGTTTAAGGATATCTACTCCAATATTAGGAACGTCTGTATCCAAAATGTTATTTGCACTCATCCTTTAATATTTACTATAATCATGTTAAAAAATTCGATACCTCTGTGAGTCACAAAGGAATTCGATTCATCAATTACAAAAAATTCGCTTCTCCACTTGTAACCATAATGCAAATCTGTACCGAAAATATACCAAGCGACTTTGCTGCGCTTGTCATACTAGGATAAATTTTTTCACCCACCTGCACCCGACGTGCGTAAACCCTTGTTCTCTTCGGTTTGGGTTTCGGAGGTGGTAGTTCCACACCCAAAGGTTTGCAAGCTCAAAGCGGTTATGTTTTTGATAGTATTTGATACCGTTTTCTTTACTAGCTTGTTTAAATCTTTACGGTTCATCCTTTGTTATATATGTTTAATTTCATCGGTATAAACTTCCAGGTTGTGAGTGTTAAACCATCTAATGTATCCTGTGTAAATCCCAGTTATCGTAAACTTTCCACTAACCTTAAGCGGCAATTTATTAACTTTTATCACTGAGGTTACCTGATCTTGTGTAAGTGGAAGATGTATAATCTTTGGTCCGTCCACATCGGTTTTCAAAAGGGACTTAAAGGTAAGTTTATTCACAAACGTTGAAACGTTTTGCTCAATATTCTTAAGTTGGTAAATAAAGACTTTTTGAAATTCTGACGAATTAAATCTCAATTATATATAATTCAATCTTCCTTTAAAGTATACCCTGTTTAATGCGTTGGATAATTTTTTTCAACGTAGTAAAGTCTCAGCTGTAAATTCTAATATATCCTTACCTGTGAGGTTTAATGGCACGTTTGGAATTATTATGGTCCCCACTATGTGTACTCTTACCAAATCACCAGCTTTCCTCAACTCTGCAACTAAAACGTTAAAGTCTTTTTTTAACCTTGCAAGTTTAAACTCCTTACAGTTTTCTGACGGTATCGTTGCTATCGCACGGTTTAAAAATAGGCTCGCAACGCGTGCATGTATCTACGCTATACGGAGGCATCAATGTTGCCAATAAGCCTTAGAATTGCTTACGTCACACGGATTTCAATATATATATATATATATATATATATATATATATATATATATATATATATATATATATATATATATATATATATATATATATATATATATATATATATATATATATATATATATATATATATATATATATATAATGTGCTAGTTTTGGTTAGCGAAATACAAGAGTGCTCAATGACATATAGACAGAGCGAAATGTATAATTGTGCAAAATACCTCAAAAACTTACCACTACAGTCTGTTTCATCCAAAGGGGAATCTTCAGGTGGTAGGTCTACCACCTGAAGATTCCCCTTTGGATGAAACAGACTGTAGTGGTAAGTTTTTGAGGTATTTTGCACAATTATATATATATATATATATATATATATATATATATATATATATATATATATATATATATATACATATATATATATATATATATATATATATATATATATATATATATATATATATATATATATATATATATATATATATATATATATATATATATATATATATATATATATATATATATATGTATGTGACAATAGAGGATGAAAGAGGGTTCTACTTTTATTTCGGAAAGTTCGGGAAGAGTATTTCAAATTGGAAATTTCTCACTTGCACCTCCGATAAGGTTGTTTATCTTGCCATATGTGCTGCTTGTGGTTTGCAAGGAGTGGGTTCTACTATAAATTTAAAACTCGACTTGCCAATTACAAGTCTCAAATCAAACATAATAGGAGAACCTGTGGTATTGTTAATCACTTCCTGGATAATCATAATGCTGATCATTCATTGTTAAAATTTATGTTAATTGATCAGCGGCATGGCAATCTTAGGGAGTGTGAGAATTTTTGGATTGGAATGCTGTTAACTGATCAAAGAGGGCTTAACTTCACGCATGATTTTGTCCAACAATATGATTAGTCTAATTATGCATGCATATTTTAGGATAAATGCCATGTGCTGTGGCCATGTTTTTATTCTGAGGAAGGCCATGTCAAGTGGCCGAAAATTTATATTTTAGTTTAAGTCAATAAATCAACCAACTCGTTGTCTCTTTTATATATATATATATATATATATATATATATATATATATATATATATATATATATATATATATATATATATATATATATATATATATATATATATATATATATATATATATATATATATATATACACAAGGTAATATATATATACAAGGTAATTTTTCCCGCATATTTCCCATATTGGCACATTGCATTGCAATTCAATGTTTAACATTGTTGTGAAGGTTGCAAAATCTAATTTTTCAATATTTATAAACTTTATATATATAACCATTATTTAAAGGACAATTAATGGTTGGGGCAATTGTTGTTAGGACAAGGTGTTTTGGTGTGTTAAATTGGTTTTGTTGGGACAGAACAAGTCACAATTTTGTAGTTGACTGCTATAATTAATAAAGGGAATTTACATTGTCTATTTTCTGTTTTGTTTAGAGAGGGGGGCATTGTGATAATGTAGGACAAGCTGTAATAACCACTGCGTAACTCGATCATCTTATTGTACAGGTCTTACAGAGACTGAACTTTTACTATATTACTTCATATAATACAAGAATTTTTTCAGCAACAAAGTTTTCGACAATATTTGTATTAAATAATAATGAATATAAACTCAAGTCCCTATTACCAGCTAAATCAAGCGGCTACACCAGTCGACTAAGATAACTTTTTTCTCAAGTATCAAAAAGAATAAACTTGATAACATATTGCAATGTTATGGAAATTATTTTATCAGCTAGAATTTGTTTTGTGAGTGGCTATTGGGTTGGTCCAGAAAAGTTCCACCTCCCCCCCCCCACGGAGGAAATTAACAATACCCCCTCCCCCTCTCTGGACATCCCATAAGAATTTAAGACATTCTTTAGATGATTCCCCTCCCACCCTCCCAGGACGGCGGAAATTTCCTCTGTGGGTGGGGAATGGATCTTTTTCGGAATGACCCATTTATTGTTCTACCAGCTAAGCAGTCACTATGAACCATTAAAACTTTTACGTCTTTTCCAGATACATAGTGTACTTATATTACATACTTATAATCAGCTGCTGTCATAATCATTGATTGGTCATAATACAGAATTAATGTTGGAAGCCACTGCAGATAATTATTAGTTACAAAGCCTCCAAAAATGTCAACGTTTCTGTTATGCACATGTTGCCAGAGCTCAAAACCCCGGGTAAATGTATAATCCAACATGAATCCATGTATGAAGCCCGTTGAGAGTCATACAGCAAACCAGATCTATACAATATAATTTGCCTTATGGTGATAAGGTTGAAAAACAGCATAGCATATCGATCCACGTAATCAATAATATTGTGTCCCAAGATAAAATCTAATATTTGTAATAGTAGCTCCAGTTTTGTACACATTGTGTGGTATTAATAAGATCCATATGGTTGGTGCTGAAGTTAATTTCTTCTTGATTTACAGGTGAGTTGAAATTGAGATTGTTCATTGTTCTGGAAGCAAGGCATGATATAAAATGCCAAGAACACATTATCCAATGCAACCACACATTATCCAGTGCATACTGTAGTTAAACTTATGTTTGCTGTTGCTGTCATCTGTAAAAAAGCAATGTTCAAGACTTCAAGAAAAATAGTGGTTAAGTAGTAACACTAAAATCTTTTTCTCAGAGCTAATATAATTTTCTTCAAAGGTAATCTACAAGGTTCATGATCCCTCGTGTATCGTGTACTATTTGATTGTTCAGTCAATTTTCTTACAGAAAATCTGCAATTATAGCTGCTATGGACATGTAGTTTTAAATTTACCAGGTTACACTTACTGTACTTCCTAAATGGTGAATCACAGCCTCATCAGGTTTTAACTGTTCAGATCTCAGAAGAGTTGTTTCTGATCTCAGAAGAGTTTGTTCGGATCTCCAAAAGGATTGTTCTGATCTCCAAAGAGATTGATTTGATCTCTGAGGAGATTATTTTGCCCTCCCGAGAGGTTTATTTTCCCTTTTAAAAGCCGTATTCCCTATTGAACATGTTTGCATAAAATCCATATGGCTCCATACAAATCACAAATTTTACTGTTATCAACACAGGTAAAACTAGTAGAATTCATATCTAAAATACGTACCAGTCGAGGATAAATCTGGACAGAAAAAGGCGACCAAATCTACAAGCTTTCCAAGCAAAAACAACGAAAAAATATATAAGAAACTTTCCCATGAGGATGAGATATGTTTAAAAAAACAGCAGAACTCAGAATACAATGACGTAATTTTATAATACAAGTCGCCAATTGGCTACAAGTGAACAAAGAAATTGAACAGAAGTGAGTGAACGGAAATAAGTGAACGGAAATGAGTGAACGGAAATGAGTGAACAACTCGATAGCATAGTATCTAGCGCTTCGCGTAGATACAAAAAGTCATTCTTAAAATAATTCTCGTGTACAATGTAATAATTGTAAAACCCTGTATATTCCCTGTCTCTCTCGAAGTACCTCCGCAAAAAATATAGTTTGTTATAATTTAAATAATACAATATCTTACACTTGGCCTCATCAAATGGTAAATGACCATACATACAACCCATATCATCTGCTATGGAATGTACACTTTCCTCAAGGCTTGCAAGTTTTCGGGTGTTTCTCAACGATAAATATCTTCCAAAACTCATCTGTCTTTATTATAGTGTTGTTTTAGGTTTTATGTTATAGGTTAATCATTTTATTACGTATGAAGTTTATAAAGTACACAGCCCTTCGGCGTGTTTGCTGAATGTTAATTAATGACAACCTCAAAGATTTTTTAAAAGTACGTTTGCTGAATATACTAATTAATGACGTCATCGGTTTTTGCTGACGTCATCGGTTTTTGGAATGTTAATTAGGTATTAGGAAATCCCCTAAAAAGTGAGCCATAAATCCCTATTGTATACTACTCAGGTTCGTCACCTCGTCCTTCCTTTGACTGTTGAACCTAGAAAACCCCGTTTGTGTCATGATGGTCAATTCTTCAATCTGTGAATGCAAGATAGACCTTTCACCCTTGATAGTCTCCGTGACTGACCTCGATACGTCTCTCGTGATTCATACCAAACTGTTTTTGATGATAAATCTGGCTACAACCATATTCTGCTGTCAGACGACAGCCTCACGTTTGTGAGTTTCCAATGGGGAGGTTGCTATTTCTCTTTTATTATATAAGTAGTGCAAAATCTGCAATGTGATTGGTTACTGAGCGTGCATTATAACACAACAATGCACGCAGCACGCCGGTTTTTTTGTTTCTTCTCCTGTTTCCCGGGAGACTGTGACCACATTTAGCGTAGTTTTTATGCACAAATTATACTATAATGTAGAAAAAAAAACGGCGTAAAAATGAAGGAGAAAAAACAGATTGAAAACAAAAGAAAGCCGGGCAAAGCAGAACGATAAAGTTTAAAAAAAACATTCGTAACTGTTTTCGCTGAGTACGAATTCGATTGAACGACTCGACAAAACTTTAAATAGGCAGCGAGAAAACACAAAAAACCGTGAAAAAGTGCAAGAAAACTACAAAAACTAAACTAATTTTATCAAGAAAGTACCTTAATTGTCATCGGGACAGAAACTCGTTGACATATCATCGGTGAAACACGAAAAATATATTCCATACTTTCAGCAAACAGAAACAAAACAGGACGACGAAAAGATCAGATTGTTTGACTTTCTTGTAAAAAATCTCATGCCATATGCAGCAAAACAGCTGTAAATTACTTCTTGTATCAATCCTTCCCTTTTTAAAGCTTTTTTAAAATTATAAGTATCGAAAATCTGTTTGTTTTTGCTTAAAAAGTTCACTTCCTTCGCCGGCCGCTTAAAAATGTAAGCTTGTTGCTAAGCAATGAGCAAAAGCATTTGCGTGATGTCATCCTAACATGTAAGGAGAATTTTATCATCAATCTGCTTGAAAATATTGTTTGCTGTGCAACAAAGTTCTTATATTATAAAAGAAATAAAAAAACTCGTCTTGTGCGTTTATGGTGTGATAATGCACTTGGGAAATGTTAGGAGAATACTCGAGAAACGTGTAAAACACTCGGCTACGCCTGGTGTTTTACACGCTTCTCTCGTATTCTCCTAACATTTCCCGCGTGCATTATCACACTATAAACGCACGCGACTCGCTTTCTATTTCTTAAATAACACCTTACCTTTTGGCTGGAAGATATACCTATATGTGTACCATACTACAGGTCTCATGGCAACTGACTCCCAAAGTATTTCGCTTGATTCCCGATAAAAACGACGGTCTTACAGCTTGTAAATGACATTTTAGGACAATATACCGTCAGTGAAAAAACACTCCAACGGCTGGTGGGGAAATGTGAATTGATGTTCAGGTTCATAACCAGGCTATTATACAGGCCTGGAATAATCATGAACGATGTGCTTAAGCGCTTATTTTTCTACCACCGTTGAGTTGAACGTTTCGCTACATCTCCATCATATCTGCATACGGAATAACCCTGCTGACGACCTTCACGCCGTTTATCCACCATCGACAGTCTTCAACGTGAATTCGGTGGTGATAAGGGACACACTTATGACTTTGTGGCTCTTCCATGGAACGTTATGAGCGAAACCTTGGATAATGCGCTCCCTTTCTTCGCACCCTGGCCTTCGGCAGGTGTCAATTTATTTGCTCAGGACTTGTCGTGACATGACTTAATTTTGCACGACCCTGGCTGGAGTTGGTAACGTGAACACCCAGATGTGTGGTGGTAAATGCAAAAATACTAAGGGAGGTGTGGTTGAGGTGCGGTATTTAAATTTGGGAAAAATGTAATACAGTGCGAACCACGGTATTAGTTTTAAAGATATTTATGCAGTACGTATTCAAAATGAGCAGTGTTATTTATTAAATCTCACGAATATTAAAACAAAGTCGTGAGAACATGTTTGCGATGTTGATATTTGATGTAGACTGAAAAATTATGAGGTTGTTCCATATTTGAGGTGCACCACGCTATTAGTTTAAAAAATATGATAACACGATAGGACGTTGTAAAAACTTGATTGGAACTGGAAACGACATTTTGTTAGCCAAAACTAGCAAAGCTAACAAGAGGAAAATATTTTAATTAGAAAATTAACGAACTTTGTGTCATAGTTGAAGGATTTTTCAAAGAATCCTTGGATCGGCGGAAAAGTGGGATTCTAGACCTCTAAAATCGATACGAATGGGAGGTATTACTCGTTTGAAGGAGACAATTCTCCTTCGTAAACTATCATGATCAACGTGTCTCAACAATTTGAGAGAGTCTGATTTGCCATATGTATTCAAAACTAGCAATGATGGATCCTTGGTAGGCAATAATAATTCTAAAAGTACCTCCACTGGTGTCGTGAAATAAACGTTTGGAACTGAATTGAGGTAAAAATGCTTGAAAGCACAACGGAAGTTTGTCCTTTTCACGGGCAGGCGAAATCAGCATGATAAAGCTTAGAAATTGCATGCATGAGTTAGATTATTGATATTCAATGATGTATGCATCCGGCAAGGCTAAGGAGCCAACAAAGAAGCGGTAAAATAATGGAGTTTGGCCGGCAACAGCGGATCGGAAATGGGTATCAGAGGTCTGTTTTAACTGCAGATTTGGGCGCATATGAAGACATGCTGATCGCCAATAATGCGGATCTAAACCACTCTTCTACCGCTTCTTTGGCAGGCACCTAAAACCATTGAGCAAAAGGTCCTTTTCCCTGTACTAGGGCATTACCACGTTGATTTCGACAGGTCTGTGAAAACATGAAAATTCCGTTGTGCTTTCAAGCATTTTTCACCTCAATTGTGTTCCAAACGTTTATTTCCCGATACCAATGGAGGTACTTTTAGAATTATTATTGCCTACCAGAAATCCACCATTGCTAGTTTGAAGATATATGGCAAAGCAAACTTTCTCAAAATGTTTACACACGTTGATCATAGTAATTTACAACCAGCTCTTCTCCAAACGCCTAATACCTCCTATTCTTATCGAGTCTAAAATCCCACTTTTCCGCCAATCCAAGGATTCTTTGCAAAGTCCTTCAACTATGACACAAAGTTCGTTAATTTTCTAATTAAAACATTGGCTTGTTGTTACCCTTCTTATTTTTGGATAAAGAATGTCATTTCCACTTCCAATTAAGTTTCAACAACGTCCTATCTTGTTATCATATTTCTTAAACTAATAGCGTGGTCCACCTCAAATATGGAACAACCCCATAATTTTTCAGTCATGTGACTAGCATCAAATATCAACATCGCAAAGTTCTCACGACTTTGCTTTAATATTCGTGAGTTTTAATGAATAACACTGCTAAATTTGATTACGTATTGTACAAATATCTTATAAAACTAATACAGTGGTTTGCACTGTATATGAAGTTGTTTCAATCACTATGTTCTGAAAACATCGGATATCAACACCATTGCTAAAAATATTATTGTTAAATCACAGAAATAGAGTGTAGAATTACATTTTCAGCGAGTATGGAACTTAGATCAAATTTCAAGCCACTGTTCATTCAATTCGCGCCGATGGCTAGCAACGGCACGCAAAAAAGTTTTACAAAAAACGCACTGGATCGACGGTAATTTCGCACTGCAGAGTCTGGAAATCTGTACGGAACCAAATTACAGCAGAAACTTGTTTCGGCACCCGAATATTTTACGCAAGGCTGAGGCCGTTTACGGTGGCAAGTTACCGCAAGTTAAAAACCTTCCGCATTTAGTTTGTCTTGCATGTGTACGAAGATTAAATCATTTCAGCGAATACAGAAATATTGTAACGGAGACGCAACAAAAGATTTCTGAAGATATTCGGACAAAGCGTTGTTTAGGATTGTCACTGCCTGTTAATCCACCAGCCAAAGTTCAAGCGACTGCGGGATCACGTAGACGAAGTATTGATTTTACAAAAGCTGGTGGTACCGGCGGACAAACTGAAAGCTCTTCAATACATGTACACGTAGGTAAATTTTACTCCTGTGTTTTTTATCGATCAATGTGCAAGGTTCGTATCTATGTTCTTCTCATAGAATATTTAGTACAATTAATGATCATGTATGAAACTGGATAGCCCAGCCAAATGTTGATGATAGTGTTTATTAATGCATATGTAATTTAGTATGTGAGCAATGGTTTCATTCATTGCTTTCATTTCTGAAATAAAGTCTAGTTATCTGAACAATTACTGAATCGCATTATATTTAACATGTTTAGTAATATATATATATATATATACATAGAATGCATAAAGGTATTTGAAGTGATTGTTTCACTATTACATGTGTCATGTTTAACCTAATATATATGGATAAGATTTCAACGAAAACATAAAATATCACAAAAAGGCCTCCCGCTCACCAGCTCACCAGCTTTTTTTTTTGCTTTTTTTTTTAGTGAAACAATCACTTCAAATACCTTTATGCATTCTTATAAGCACGCTCCGGCTTGTGCACTCTCTATGTACAATAACTCTTGAAGTTTTTACTTCATTTTAATGAAACAAACACTTATAAAATGCGTTTATGTATATATATATATTTACAACTAAATTGTATCTACATTGATTTACTTGACGCACATGGTTTCCAGTTGTGCACTCTTCGTTGTGAATATTACGAAATCTTAATAAATATGCAAAGAATTCCTATCAACTACTCGCTAAAGAACATTGGTATTCCATCTAAAGACCAATATAGACGGCGTTTGATCGAAAAAGTCGAAAGTGTCACACAAAGAATGCGTTGGAAAGCATATTTTTTCCTGAACAAGAAAACAAAAGCAACATCAAATGACAATTTTGGCTTACCATCCAAGGCGTTTGCTCCACCTGTACCACAAATGAAAGCATTCGAAGATGACTTATTGAAACTTACATCAAACATTACGTTTAGAAAGGTTGACGACCCATTTTTGAATCAGATTAAAGATGATATGAAAAACATTCGGACATCGAATAACGTACATGTGTTTGCAGATAAATCGACCAATGTTTACACGACCTCAGTCGATAATTACAACAAATTACTTCAAGAAAATGTCACCAAAACGTATAAAATCGCGGAAGAAAACATAACGGACAGCATTAACGAGGAATTACAAACTATATCAAATAAACTTGGTGTAAGCAATAGGATCGATATAATGGCGCAAAGAAATCCTTACATTACCTTGAAAGACCACAAAGAAAACTTCGGTCGAATCCAAAATTCCGTCTAATCAACCCGACTAAAACAGAACTAGGCAAAGTCAGCAAAGTGGTTTTGGATGACATCAACAACAGAATTTGCAAGATCATCAATGTAAACCAATGGAAAAATTCAAACTCCGTGATTGAATGGTTTAACTCGCTCGAGAATAAATCAAACTGTATATTCCTCTCATTCGACATTGTTGAGTTCTACCCGTCCATAACCCAAGATCTCATCGAAAAAGTAATACAATGGGCCAAGACAATAACAACCATAACTGAGGAACAGGAAACTATCATCCACCATGCTCGTAAATCACTTCTTTTCCACGACGGGACTCCCTGGGTGAAAAAGAACAATGACTCTATGTTTGACGTCACGATGGGAAGTTTTGATGGTACGGAGATCTGTGATTTTGTGGGCCTTTACTTGCTACATCACCTCGCGGAAAAATTCGGTAAGAAGTTTGTTGGTTTGTATCGTGACGACGGTTTGGCGATTATACAAGGTAAAAGCGCAAGAATAGCGGATAATGTGAGGAAGGAACTGCATGAAATTTTCAAAGCTCATGGTCTGAGAATAACAGCAGAAATCAGCCATCAAGCAGTAAACTTTCTGGATATTACCCTGAACTTATCAGATGGAACATTTGCCCCTCACATGAAGCCAAACAGTGTACCTTTGTATATCAACCGAAACTTTAACCACCCACCTGCAATCATCAAGCAATTACCCAAGTCCATCAACAAACGTATATCATCGCTTTCTGCAAACCATTCCTTGTTCGAATCAACTGCTCCTGTGTACAGAGATGCATTAAAACGCAGTAAGTACGACGATCCATTTACATATCAACCTAGTGCCAATTCAAATGAAGCGAAAACACCATCCACATCAAATTCTACTAGACGAAGAAACATCATTTGGTTCAACCCCCCATTTAGTAAGTCAGTCAAAACAAACGTTGGTAAAACCTTCCTAAATCTCATCGACAGACACTTCCCTCCTTCAAACCCTCTACATAAAGTATTCAACAGAAACAACGTAAAAGTCAGTTATTCATGCATGGAAAACATCAAGTCAACTATCTCCATTCACAACCATGAACTGTTGTCAAATGATCTACCAGCGTCCGCCCAATGCAACTGTAAACATGAGAAAGAATGTCCACTCGACGGAAAGTGCTTAGTGAAAAACATCGTATACAAAGCTGAAATAGCATCACAAAACGGAACAGTAAAAACGTACATAGGGATGACATCAAACAGCTTTAAAGAAAGATATCGTAATCACCTAAAATCGTTTAATCACCGTCAATACTCGTTAGAAATTGAACTATCGAAACATGTGTGGAATTTAAAGAACGATCACATAGGATTTGCAATTAAATGGTCAATTGTCAAACGTGCACAAGCTTACGTCCCAGGGAAGAACCGCTGCAACCTCTGTACAGAGGAAAAATTGCAGATAATTAAGTCAAAGTCCCAAAACCTTCTGAACAAACGAACTGAGTTGTTCTCGAGATGCTGCCATCGAAGCAAATTCAGTGCATGGAATTTTAAGCGCAAGAAGATCACGTCAGCAAGCAAAGCGCGAATCAAACTAAACCGTTACAACAGCAGTAGTTTAATCGCTTGAAAATCGCATTAGCGTGAAACTCTAAATAGCGATTTGTAAATATTATTAAGAAATGATATGATATGAATAAATAAATATATATATATATATATATATATATATATATATATATATATATATATATATATATATATATATATATATATATATATATATATATATATATATATATATATATATATTATATGAGTATAGAGATTTACGTGTAGTATTCGGCTGAAATAAAATTCGTATTTCACTGCATACTATATTTTTCACATGTGAAAAAAGTCGTATGAGGGTTTTGATTGGTTGTACGATATTTTTTCACATGTGAAAAAAGTCGTATGAGCGTTTTGATTGGCTGACATTTTCTTACCCAAAAAATTCAACACCTGTTCGCAGGCTAATGTAAACATGGAGTCCGATTTTGTCAACTTACTGAGGAGAGAGATATATGATATTTTCTCAGCAAAAAATCTCGAAATATCATGAAGAAATACATTTGTGGTTTCATTAACATGAAATAAACCTCATGGCTGTATTTTCTGCACGAAAACAAATCATTAAATGGTAAGAAATTTTGTTTTTATATTTCGCTTGTATTTTGTTGTCCGTCAGTATATCAAATATTTGGTATCTCTATACTCATCTTTACACTCATATAATAAACAATTTACTTCATGGTTGGTTCGTTTGTACGATTTTTATTATTCACTCGTTGTGAAGGATCGCTAAACTCACTCGTTCGTTTAACGATCTTTCACAACTCGTGAATAAAAATCGTACGCACTCACCAACCATGAAGTAATCTATATATATATATATATATATATCTATATATATATATATATATATATATATATATATATATATATATATATATATATATATATATATATATATATATATATATACATATAATTGTGCAAAATACCTCCAAAACTTACCACTACAGTCTGTTTCATCCAACATGAAACAGACTGTAGTGGTAAGTTTTTGAGGTATTTTGCACAATTATACATTTCGCTCTGTCTTTATGTCATTGAGCACTCTTTTGTATTTCGCTAACCAAAACTAGCACATTATATATATATATATATATATATATATATATATATATATATATATATATATATATATATATATATATATTACTAAATATGTATATATTACTAAATATGTACTATATATATATATATATTACTAAAAATGTGTGTTACGAGCCATCTGTGTTAAGACAAAGTGGCTACGATGGTATGTCAAGAGATTGTTGGACGTCAGAAGTGTTAGAGGAATTGTCTACCAGATGTCCAGTTACCAACAGCATTCTGGCAGCTCTCCTGGAAAGCAGCATCAATCTAGAAAAGAAACATCTTGCTATCTGCTTAATTTATGGGTTCTTCAGATGTCATGAATTAAGCAGAATTCAAAGAATCAACTCGGTATTGCTTATAGAAGGTCAATCATCTGTAAATGTAAGTCATTCTTAAGTATTTGTCTGCAGTGGAAACAGATGCAATGATAACTGTAAATGCACTTGGGTACATGGTGCAGATTTTAATGCATGGAGTTTAATGTATTATCTTTTTAATTATAAATTCAGCTTTTTTCTCGCTTGAATAAACATGGCATATGCCTCGAGCCAAATATGAAGTACCTTATTCTGGATGATATTGACCAGAAATTTATTGAATATGCTGCAGAACTGGTGAAGTATGGTTATAGATATGTTTATTTCTTGCACAATATAGATTAGAAGGAGAAGGCACATGACATGAGGCAGGAAGTGCAAAACAAGAGTGTTCATGCTGTTGCAACAAGTAACGTCTTTAACCGTGCTTCTGATACGGGATTGCCCGATTCTGGCCCACAGAAAGATCTAAAGGATTACAATGTTCATCAGTTGGTGAATATCAATCCACCGGCATTGTTCTGTTGCCAAGCTATTTTTTGAACATTTTCCTTGTTTTGTTCAAACCATATGTTCCTGAAAGCACCACTTGTATTCATCCCGAAGAAATAGCAATAAAGTCTGAGATCATAACAATGCCAATCATCATGAAAGATGAAAAGAAATACGTAGAAGTTGTAGACGTTCTCGACCAGCTAGAAATGTGAACACACGAGATATATACAGCTGCTGGACTTTGTTCATCAGATCCTAAATCCAGTGATAATACCACCCCCACAATCGGGACTACATCCAGACCAGACCAACCTGCCTCGCATGTCCCACCAGTTGCTTCTATTAGTGATCCATTGTGTGGTGTTAAAGTGCCATGCTTTGGTGATCAACTCACCCGACTTCGGTTTGCTCGAGCAAGAGATCTTAGATCTGGTTGTCATACAGCAAAGCAAAGATTGCACCACCTGTATCCATTTTGTATCGTAGATTGGCATACGAAGAGATGTTTCTTGAAGGTATTGACTATTTACTGTATGTAACCAACGTTTCCGAACGCAAAAATTTTCCTTTAAGATTGTTCACTTACAGACAGTTTTAAAATGTTGACTTTCTGCATGTAGATCATTATAAATTTGCAAGTGCTGAGGTGTGGAACTCAACTCTTGAACAAAGAAAAATACTTTATTCTTATAAAGTTTCAGTTTGAAGTGGGGTAACAAATTCTTTTTAAATGTTCAACCTAATTTACAAGTTTGAATTTCATGCTTGCCAATTACTTTTTCTTGTTGATTAATTTTCCTTATGATATAATTCTTGTAATTAGTTTTGCCTATTTCTACAGACTAGATTAACCTAATAGTTATTGCAGTTAACTGGTCACCTTATTGTATTGATATATTGTTCATAATTCTTCTGTAAACAGTTGTGACATTAAAAATCGTGTGGTATTGTATATAGTGAGAACAAGCTGATCATAATTACAATTAAAAATTACTCGAAAAATGTAAGGAATTTGTTGTTCAGTGCTTTATGTAATGCATAAATGTGGTTTTTTCATTTGTTTAGACCGTCTTCAAGAAACTATGAAAAAACTCGGAGCGAGTAAAAGAAACTCTTCGATTCTTTAGGGAGACGTTGAACCGGAGAAATGTCACTGTTGATGTCAAGCACTATGAGGACTGTCAGCAATTGTTCTTCAGTATTGATACGTGTTTTGTTATAGAAGCCTTGTTGGATTTTTTCCAAATGTTTAAGCATTGTTTGTGTATGTTTTTCTTCCGTATAATTCTACTCAGAAATTTGCGTTGACATTACGCAAATTACGCGTAATTCTGACGCAAAATAGTTCGTAAAAAACCGTCTTTACACATATTTTGTGTTACAGTTACAGAATTTGAAAAAGTAATTTTTTGCATTGTGACGGTCCTCATAGTGTCAATCTCTTGACGGAAGATTACAGAAAATCATACATGCAGAAAGTGATTGACAAATTCCTGGACGAGTTTGTTTTCCTTGAAAATGAGTTCAAAGTATCTGATGGTATATGTTCCTACGAGGTTAACCTCATCAAATGTTTTCTTTTACCTGCTGATTTCAAGGATGCTGTCTCTACAGGTAATGGTGAGCACCTATTAATCCTGATCTCTTCTCAACACATGGATTTAAATAACTGCAATTGAAATGTTTGTCAAGATCCTCCAGTGTGAAGTGTTGTTGTCCAAAGCAGATGGTAATCGCTGCAAATGGGCTGCTACGGTTAATAGGAAAGGCGGTTCTCGTAAAAATATTGAAATGGATTTGCTTCAGGAAAACAGGAATTCAGAAATGAAGAAATTAATTAGTCCAATGGGTGCCAATAAGACTGAAAAAGCTATCGATATACACAACTGATCAATGCTGTGTCAAATCTCTGAATAAATAGTATTATCTTAAGTTTCTCACACAGGATGACCCCGTCATCTCCCTTACCATGGCCACAAGTGCTTTCTTGTTATTAAAAAAGACAACTGGGGAAAAACAACTGGGCTATTGCTAGTAGTTATTGGTTCCACATGTAAGTTATAGCACAAATTAATTGGTTGCACATAAATTAATTGGTTGCACATAAATTAATTGGTTGCACATAAATTAATTGGTTGCACATAAATTAATTGGTCAAACATTTTACATGATTATGTATGTAAGCTGTGTTTAGCTCTATCAATTTATATTACATGCACTGCTACAACAACAAAATAATAACTACACTGTGTATTGAGTCCGGACTTTATGCTAATGAGGACCAGGGATAGACTTTGCCAAACTCTGGCAAACAATTTTTGATATAGTAGATTCTCTTCTCAATTTTCCAACTGAACTAAAAAATAACATTTCAACAATACTTCAAGACTTATGAATAACAGTGTTACTTTCATAATCAATATTTCATACTTTAACTAAAGATCTGGTATAAGAAGCTCTAAGCAGGTGAAACAATCACAGACTTTCTCACAGACATCAGCACTTGTGTTGTGGCTTAGAAGCATTATCTTGTTCATAATCTAATGACTGCAATAACAGTTTCCTTGCTCACACATATATCCTTGCTCATACAATAGGCGCGCATATCATCCTCCATTCCAGTTCTGTTTTTCGCAATGTGTCTGTTGTTATAATATAGGCAGGCTGTGGATAACTTTCCATCTCTTCCAGCACGACCAGTCTCCTGAAAGTAGGCCCTTACTGTACTTCGTGGTCAAATGTGAATGATCTTACGGTTGTTTCGAATGTCAACACCCATTCCTATAATGGCAACAGTTGCAAAAACAACACGAACAATGCTTTCTTCTGAGCACAGTTGCTTCAGGATCTCTTCCTTCATTTCAACAGTCTGTGGAGCATGGAGCTGTGCAAACATCCTATTAAATGAAATTAAAGAACAACTAGGAGGAAAATACTGTTCATCACCAAGAATGTGTTCAAATAGTTTGTACGCAAATCCACATAATCTCAAGGGGATGTAAACAATCTTAAGTGGATAGTTAATCTTATGTTGCAATAGGGCTTTGGCATTTGGTATTAATTAAGATTGATTGTATGGCATCAATATCTTGACCAGATCGAAAAATCTTTTTGTAACAAATATTCTTTCTCTCAGGATTGCTTACAATGTACTTACAACTTTTCAAGCCTAATAAGTCCTGAATACACTTTATATCACCTCTATTTGCTGTTGCTGTCATCGCTAAAACAGACACGTCTGGATACATTGCATACAAGACCCCTAATTTTCCATGGTCTGTTCTAAATTCAAGCCCTCTGCAATAAAGTAAAAGAATAGATTAATTAACCTAAGTTTAGTGCATTGCATATGCCATTTGGTATGCAACATTTCTTCACGAAATAATATTATGAACTGGCTTCTGCAGGATGATGTGAAAAGACCATTTGCAAATTTTTCAATTTATCCAGCAGAACGTATGCACAAGCCATGTACCCCTCATTTGCCTTCCATATAATAAAGACACCCAGACATTTTATAAAATATACAGCAGTAGTTAACAAGATTTCAACAGATTTGAAATGCATCACTGCCTAAATTGCATTTGCTAACAACAATATTGGCAGCAGATGAGAAATTAAGGACTTGCCATTGCCCGTTGGCAAACACACATCCCATCTTTGTTGAGTTAGAACCATACAAAGAACTTGCTTCGGTTTCACTATCCTATTTTTGCACAAGCTATTTAAAACTGCAAACTCTAAGCACGACAAAAAAGCAAGGTAACTTAACATATCGGTGGCTGAGAAAGAAGGAGTGCAAAGTGGAAACATGTAATTTGATACTTTGCATACACCCCTCAGTTACGTAATCAAATTTCTGTGCGTCACGTGACCATCTCCAGCCAGGGTCTTTCCCTGTTTCTCAATTTCCTTGGTAAGTAGTTCAGTGCTATCAATAAAAGTGTAATTCTTAACAGTAATGCGAATGATAGTTGAATAGTATTCATGTTTTGAAATGCCGTTTTGGACTGCCATTATTAGCTTGAAGATAATCTCTACTTCCAACTTTGTTTTGAGTCTTGTCTTTGAACAATTTTGCTCATGTTTAGATTCTGTGTGCTTCATCAGCCAAGTTTTTGTTTTGTATTTCTTGTGAAAAATAATTTCTTGTGAAAAAAGAGTACTTTGCTTCATTTGCTAACTAAAACAATGTTAAAAATCTTACTTAAAATTATTCAAACATATTATTTTAAAAAATCATGCACCCAATGTTTGTTATACACTATGCAGTATCAGAAGCTGCATAATTGCTAAACTATTGTATACTACACACAACCGACCCTGCAAACTTAGACTATTGTTTAATAACCAGTTTGATAGATAAAACATTTTTATCTTGCAATTGTTATCCTTTTATGTAAAATTGATAAATTTGGGATTGCATTTCAGTATTAAACTGTTGTACTACAAACGGCAAACTAGAAACAATAGACAATAGAATCGTCCCCGGACAGGCAAAACAAAACACTAAAATAATTTGCATTTAAAAATGACTTTCTGCGATTAATTTCAATGTAATTTTAACATAATCTTTCTATACTGTCATTCGCCATCCGAGTGATCATTCATTTGTCGGAACAAACCTCTTCTTACCTCTTCAATTGCGATATCATTTTTCTTCTGTGACTTCTTCGTTTATATTAGTATCATCACCAAGTAATTCAACGACAAAATCTAACAAATCCCTCTCGATACCATTGAAACTTGTTGACGTACTGTGGCGCTTGCGTCATTTGCATTGCAAATACGTGCATCTACTTTATTCACGTGACCCGTATTTTTCTTTTGAAAGAGTTTCATTTCATAAACATTACAGTTTTCAAACCAGTCCCTCGCCTTCTATTGTCTATGACCAAAATAGATCTGCATGTCACGATTATTGCCATGTCGTCCTCATTGAACTATAATAGATCTGGAACAATAAGTCGGGGGGGGAGAATTAAAGTTGACTTTGTGTTCACTTTGCAGGTAGACCCAGTCCTTTTAAAGAATTTCGTTACAAAAATATCATTTTTGTATCCGCAAAATTCTTTATTTAAATCTGCTTCTGGAAAAGATTTCTAACATTCATAAATATTTGCACAATGACAGTTGAATTTATAGAATATGTTATAAAATTAGACAAAAATCACGGAAAAATGTTGAAGCAAAGACAAAAATTACGAACAATCTGCGAGATTTTGGTTGCTTTTTCTCAGTGTTTGAAAGTTCAAGTAAGAACTAAGACCTGTAACCACAGGAATTGTTTAACTCCATGCAAAATACATCAGTATGCGAAGTTTTAAGAAGATTGAACGTTTTAGAGTCGAAAAAAATGCATTTAAAAAATATGGTTTATACTACAGTCAGTCGGTCCATTGAACTATATAAACAAATTGCGAAGCCAAATATAACACCACTCGAAAAACGTGAATTTCTTCATGTTTTAATAGGGTTAAAGCAAGGATTAAAAGTTCAGGGTAAAGAACTAGAGGAGTACCTTGTGTTCACTGCAAAATAAGTTTAGGACTGTCTAAAGGTTTCATTATATATTTTTTATTAGCCAAGAGCAAAGCTTTCTTGGACACGTACAAACATTTGTAATTTATTCAAAATATTAAAGTCAAAATGGTCACTTTTTGTTGCAGATAGGTGCAAGACAGTTGGAACTAAACAGGAAACCTGGTTTGAATCCAAAACAATAATGTCTTTCGACAACAGTGTATTTCTTGCCAATTTTTGCTCGAAAACAAAAATTCTCATTCCTCGAAAACCAAATCCGACCTCTCCCCAGTCTTTTTGAATGTTGATTTTTCAGCGCGCGGGCTTCAGCCAATGATAGCTTCAAAACATAGAAGTTATTGTTCCAGATCTATTACAGTTCAATGGTCGTCCTCCATGTTGCTTATTTATGTCAGCTTAGATGCTTTTCTCGCTTCTTTTGGCACATTAGACGAGCATCGCTCTCAACTGTTAATATTTTCTAGGTTTTCCTTTTCAAAATCAGCCAAATATAGCGGAACTGTCATGCATTTGTATAGTAAATAGATAGATAGATACCAACCTGCCCGCCCCAAAATTCGCGTGGGTCACACTACAACCCAGCTAGGCCAGGCTATGCAGCCTGGCTGTGCCGCTGATCAATATATTCCCAATACCTGAAGCAACTGAGCAAGAAGTGTAAATGGTATGAAATAGAGTACTTTTTAAATGTTTATTTGGGAACAACACTATTTAAAAAATTTTATTAACAAAGGTTTGATAAAGTTCTGATCTGCATTTTTAGCGATTAGAAAGTCCATATTTAGCCAGGGCTTCTTTATACGAGAGGTCATATCCATATATTATACCCATAGCCATTTTTTGAATTCTTTCAAGTGGCAGACTAAGATACTCTGGGAAGGCGTCATGCTTATAAGCTAGTATTGATGAATACATGCCACATAAAATTGGATTAACTCTTGACTTGGAGCATTAGCGCGTTTCAATTCTACAAGGAAATAAAGTCTCTTGGCAGCTTTTTTAACAGTAGCATCTGTATGAGAGTTCCATTTAAGATTATTTTGAAAGTGTACTCCTAGTATTTTGGCTGAAGTAATAAGTTACACTATTGATTTATCAATATGATCTGGCTCTCGATTTGTGGATAAGCGAGAAAATGAAATTCTTAACTCTGCATTTCTTTAGATGAAGTTCAAACTTATTCAAGTTTGACCATCTACTTATTTCATCAACAATGGTTTGTGCTTGACTGGCAAGATTTTTCCTGACAACTTCATAGGTAATAGTATCATCTAAGTATTTATATAATCCATCAGCAGATGCTACCTGAAGATCATCAATCATGGCAATTAAGAGCCACGGTCCAAGCTTACAGTAGTTCCCTATGGAACACCACTTGGCGTATGTGACCATTCGGAAAAGCAATCCTCTACGAGTTTTGCTCGTTGATTACTGTTGCTCAAAAAATTGCCAACCCAATTAATAATATCAGGATTTATATGGCCATTATCAATTTATGATCAACAAGATCAAAGGCCTTCCGATAGTCCATTAGAAGCACTCTTACATCATTGCCAGTTCCATCCATTTTCGTTGCTTTGGCCCAGTTATGAAACATGCTGACCAGTGCATGTATTGTTGACGTACCAGGGATACAACCAAATAAATTGATCAAATCCCAATTTTTTAAAAATTGCTGACTTAACATATTCATGCACTATAAAATGTTCCGCTACTTTAGAAAGTGTAGGTGTGAGAGATATTGGTCTTAAGTCTTTTGCGAAATCTTCAATCTTTGCTTTCTTAGGTAATGGTACTACATTTGCATATTTTCCATATTTTAGGGAGAGATCCTTCCGCGATCGATGAATTAATAATCATACTTACAGGAAGAGCTGGCTCATAAGAGTATTCGCGTATTATCCAATTAGGTATATTGTCTTGATCTCCTACTTTTGATGTGTTTATCGATCTAAGAAGTACAGCTGTTTCTTCTGGCGAAATATTAGGCACTTGGGAGTCCGCTATGTGAACGTTGTACGATTGGTCAAGTGGGTCAAAGTGCTTTTGAGGCTGAAGAGAAGCCTAATTGATGTCACTGGCAAGGGTTAACATATCGCTTTTTGTCGTAGATGGGTTCGATAAAAGTTTAATAGCTAGGTTAGTCTGTGATCTTTCTATTCCGCAGATTCTGCGACATTCTTTGCAACATTTCTTAGAGACCTTGTCATGTAGGTCTTTTGCTTTTGCTTGAAAATATTTAGACCTAAAAAGTTTCCGTTCTTTATTGACTAGGTCCCAGTAGAATTTGTATAGGATATTATTGTTTTGTTTGTAAGCCTTTTTTAATAGTATTTCAAACACGAAAATTCTTAGGATTTAGTTCCCCGACGATTTTTGAAAAAAATTCGTACTTTGACGAGGAGGACTCTGCCAGAATGTGTCAAACTCATTGAGCTCTATTTAAATATCAGGAGATTGCGCTTCTATACTTTCGTCAGTTCGGAAGTGAAGCTACAAAGATGGCGGCCGTGTGACGTAAAACGCATCATTTGACATCAAAGTCTACTTGTTTTCTGGTGGTTTACCCTGACCACAGCAGCGACTACCATTTTAAAGTTTTCACTTATATAAAGTTTTCACTCATAATTTTAACAAAAAATAATCTATAAGTTTTCGCATCCGCGGCATCGTGCTAATATCGTTTAAATTCGAACAATGGATTGTCGTTGCGAAGCATACTTCGGGATTTATTAGTATTAATATCAGGTGCAAATGTTCCCACATTTCAAGCTTTTCAACGATATGCGTGTGTACTGCTAAAATATTGCAGAATCGTAGGTATCCGAATTAGACATTCGACTTCGTTTTGTCTTCGAATTTTATTTAGTATATTTTCAAAATCCATTTTCAAATATCGTGAAAATTCCAAGGAATTCAGTCTCGGCATACAAGAATTGAATTCTTTAATTGTTCGCCATCTTGGATATTTGTGTATTGCCCGGTACGTCACAAATGGGATGAAGCGATTTTTTTTCTTACGACACAATGGTTATTATGCTCTCATAACCGCTTGTACGGCAAGTGTTTCGGATTTCAGCACGGACAGAGACAATTTCAAACAATATTTGATTGTTGGTAGGTATTTAGGAGGATTTTCGACAGGCTTATCCCTGTTGTGACGTCACCAAAACATAGTTAACGAGGTGAAAATTAGTCCAAGATTGCGGACAGTTCGTTGATTTAGGTGAGAATATCTCCTGAAGTAAAACAGATATAAAAATTTAGCAATAGGCTTCTATTTGTTGTTTTAGAGTCTCTTTCAAATGAAACAATAAAATTTTGTGTTGTCTTTAAATTTTACCTATTGTGTCCATATTGCTCTATTTTAACTACTTGTCAGGGCTATAACCCTTTTAGCAAAAATTCGCTGTAGCTTCCTTAATATTTAATATTTTTCGCTCGAAAGCTGCAGATATGTTAAGGAAGCAATGGCCTTTTATTCAGTGGTTTTTTGAGGAGTATACAAAGCAGGATAGCATGTATTTTCGCGGCGAAAGGTCATAATCTTTTCCTGTAGTAAAATTAGCCACGCGGTAGTTGTTTCTCTTAACAAGTCAATGATTAATGTAAACACTATAAATATTATTAACAAATTGACCCACATCCAAATTGGCAATTAACAAATTAGTTCCCACCACCCCTCGCTATATTTATACTTTATCGCATAAGAACAGAATATTTTCCCTTCTTTAAAGGTCAAAATGCAGATATGTTGGACATGTTATGTACGTTCTTGATTTAGCGGTGCAGTACGTAAATATTAAATCTAATCCAATGTATTTTATAGACGACACTTCATGCATAGCTGCTTACTGGTGGGAAAGTATGAATAAAAAAGGTTGGTCTTTCTGCCCAGCTTCCTCTCAATACATCAATGGTCTTTTCAGAACCAGGGCAAATCAGAAAAGTGAAGACCAGTTATATCAACTCCGAGAGGCTAATTGCTGCAATAATGGAACGTTTAATTCAGAATGCGTCACAGTTGAATGGTTGAACAACATCAGTAGGTAATATTTGTGGATTGTGTTTTTAACACGTGTTGAACTGTTAGGGCTTTTATCCAGAGTTTCTGGTCAAGGGTGTCGTTTATTTTCTTTATATTTTAATAGTATTTAAAAATTAAAACATGTTTTGGAGTGTTTAATGCGATATAAAACGGGAGGTGTACATGAGTGTTTCATACGAGTGTTTTAAATAATTTCAAAAACTCGTTTATTTAATAACTCACGAGGAAAACACAAAAGAAATGAAGGAGTCTTTGTATGTGTTAGCTATATTGTAAATTCTTTCGTAAACAAAGTAATAAGATCGATGATTACAAAATGGATTTTGAAGCAATTTCGAATATAATAAACTGTCGGCTTTATCAGATAATTCTTGGTTTGCAATCAATCTCTCGGGACGCGGCAGACAATGTCAGCCGCCCACGCCGGCTGGATCCAACAATGGAACTAATAACATATTCTTTTGTGTTATACCTCCAACATGGCCGCCGTGACGTTCAATAAACGTTCAATAAACCATCAATAAACGTTCCGCAGCGCTTCACGTTTTATGTCTGATTAAGAACCCCTGCCCATGTTCAGTAAATATTTCTTTGAACACGATGATGCACAAGTGCATAATGAATATGCGCCCCATACAATTATCGTGTTTTGTAAGCCCCTTGTTAAAGATTCCCTTATTAAGAATCCCGTTCTCAAAACATAATGATTTGTATTTGGTTTTTTCTTTTTTATAGCACAAATACGTGGAATTTATGTCCATCCGGTTATTTTTTATCAGGACTTTACCGTGCACGGAAAACAGACGTACGTGTTAGTTTACACACCATAGCGCACGCGTGGTGTTGCAAACCTAGTGGAGCTCCTAAAGCCTATAAAACATGTTATCATAAAAATATTTCCTTAGTTTTTAACTGGAATCAAGTGGGGATGGCGTCTTGTACCAGATCTGGTTACTTTATAACTGGTCTTTATAGATCAAGCTGTAACTTCTTGCGTTGCATTGAAAAACTCAAATGCTGTGAATTACAAGTTGTAGAAGGTTAGTAAAATTCGCGTGCATAATTCTTTCATAATTTTGTGTCGTTTGACTATTATTTTCAGTAAGGTAGAATTTCATCTAAAATTTTTCCAGAGAACTATTATAAGCAATTATTGAATGAGGTAAAGTAGGATATCGGAAATTATTAAGACCTCGGTTTGTGTTACTGCCTCACCCGAACCAGAACCGAATTTAATAATCGTTTTATTATTTATTTGTATTGATATCGAACTCAGAAAAAACATTTATCTTGTAAACAAGATGCAAGCTGCTGAAGAAGCCATTTGTATTTTCTCGCATTTGACATAAGCAGCATGAATTAATGTGACTTCGTAATGCCGAATATGTGTTGTCAATATCCGAACACATTACGTCATAATATCGAATATACGTTTTCAATATTCAATGGTGATGTCGTAACGCCAGACTTGGGCAACTACCGAAAGGATATGACAATTTTATCCACCGCTTTCCAACCAAAACTTTCAAAATACTTTCAGTAAATGATAATCAACTATATTGCACGAGAATTATTTGTACTCGAGGCAACCAGTTAACTGGATGACCGACTTGCCGACAAATCGCAATCTTTCGCAACAACTGATTTAAGGTGGTCTTCTAAGATTTTATCCAGTTATAACTTCTTAGTAGAGCTTAGACGTTTTCCTGGCGAAACACACGTGGAATCTTCGCAGTGAACAAATTTTTTTAAAAAAATCAACGAACGTTGGAAGTTGTTTTTCTGTTCCTACACCCAACGACAATGCATGTTTTATTGTCACCTCAAATACGACTAGTTCCAAATGAGAAAACAGCTCAATAAATCACAGTCACGCATTCTGTCATTTTCATGCTGCTCTTGCTGTTGTCCACGAAATACATGCGGGGTTCAACGCTTGAAAAAATGTTTTCAAATGTTTTATGACGTTAGAGCAACAAAACAAACTAAACCATAAATGTCTCCCGATTCCTTCGTTGAACGTATTTGAAATCCTGCACATCAATTTACATCGCTCAAATGCTTACAATCAAGTAAGCATTAAGCAAGCAAAGTGACTAAAGTAGCACAAGCAAAATAGTGACTAAAGTAAATATTTATTCCGATTAACAATCTAACAGGACTGACATTATATAGCAGCCTACGTACATAATTTACATATGTCTTACGTACATACTTTGCATATGCATATCGTCACATCCCTTCTTTTTTTTAAGAAAAGAAGAGTAACATTTTATAAACCTAAATAAACCTAACTAAATAAACAAATATATAGATATATTTTCTTTAATTTTGTAGTACTTTACTACCTAAATGTTCTTTAAGTGTCTTCAAATCGAATATCATAGGTCATTCAAACTCTAAATTTAAATTACCATAATAGTTAGTGTTCCCTATGAATAGTGTTAATATTACCAATTTCAATAATAGAAGACATCATAAATGTTTTCATAAATGTTAATATTGTTCATATATTGTTCATATATTGTTCATCCTGCTTGATACCTGTCCTTTCTCTAGTGGGCCTTCTTAACACCAGCTCTTCTTTAGGACTTTCTTCACTGAACTTCGAAGCACATTTTCTTGTATCCGCCTTCTGTATCCATGTGTATTGGTACTTAAACTGCGTTTCTGAAAGTGTTTCAACAGCTTTCCTAAGATCACGTCGGTTACGTGATCCAACTTGCTTGATACACTTTGCCAACGACCACGTCTGCTTACCAGGTAATTTCAGACGAACCAATTCTCCTACTTCCAATGGCGTTAAAGAGTGAGCCTTAACGTCATAATTCTCTTTTTGCTTCAATTTGGCTCTTTCTGCACCAGCCATAACTTTATCCGAATCAACCACGCGAGGTTTCAACAACTCCTTTGTCGTTGGCAGGCGAGCCCTCGTTCTTCTAGAAAACAATTTCGGCGACGGACTAAGACCGTCTCTTTCACTGGGCGTATTTCTAAACTTCAACAAGGCAAGATGAACATCACCTTTCGACAACAAAGCCTTCTTCATCAATAATTTGCACGTTTTAGCGGAGTTTTCGACCTTTCCATTTGACTGAGGATGCAACGGAGATGACGTGAGTGTTGAAATTCCCATTCTCTCTCGAACTCGTTAAATTCTCTACAAACAAACTGAGGACCATTGTCGGTGAACACTATGTCAGGAATACCGTGACGACTAAATTACTATTTTAACTTCTTAATGACTGCTATTGCAGTCGTACTCGTTAAATAATCTACTTCGAAGAAATTTGAATAATAGTCAACTGTTATTAAGTAAGTTCTGTTCTCAAATACAAACAAATCCACTCCTACCTTCGACCACGGCAATGTTGGCGTTTCATGAGAAATGAGCGGTTCCTTGCTTTGTTTTGGCTGATAAGTGTTGCATATCGAACATCTGGACACTAACTCCCTCATTTGACTTTATATTTTCGGCCACTATAAGATTTCTCTGGCTCGTCTTAAGCAGCCTTCGATTCCAAGATGAGAGCTGTGTAAACGCTTAATCATATTTTCTTGCAAAGCATCCGGAACCACGATTCTTGCGGCTTTAAATATTAGACCATCGTGGTAAGAGATTTCACTTTGAACAGAATGGTAAGGAACTACACCAGATGGCAAATGTAGTCTTGACGTGGACCAGCCGTTCTCAACACATTCACGAACTTTCTGTAGCACAGGATCGGCAGCTGTTGTACGCCTGATTTCAGCAATTCTTTCATTGGAAATTGCTAAATCACTCACCAAACAAATTTCCTCAAGCATAGCAAAAAACTCGTTCCATTTTCCCTGTTACAGTCCGCTTGCTCGTTGTTAAGATGCGCACGAGAGAGGGTATCTGCAATCACTAACTGAGAACCCTGTCTATAAGTAATTTTGACATCATACTTTTGCAAACGCAAACACATGCGCTGTAATCTTTTCGGAATTTCATGAAATGGTTTGGACCAAATTTGTTCTAATGGTTTGTGATCAGATTCAATAATAATGGATCAACCATAAACGTATTGGTCTAATCGTTCACACGCAAATACGATTGCTAATAACTCTTTTTCTACTTATGCGTAATTCTTTTCAGCACTGGTCATTGCTCTAGAGATATAATCAACTGGTTTACCTTCTTGCATTAGGACTGCTCCAAGACCACTTTGCGATGCGTCACACTGAACAGTGACTTCCTTGTCTGGATCAAAGAAAGCAAGGACATGGATTGTGATATCATCGTCATCAGTTCATTCCAGGCTTTTCCATGTTGATCATCCCAGTGCCATTGGACATTCTTTCGAGACAACTGCCGTAGTATATCGCTGCAAGAAGATAAATTAGGTAGAAACTTTGAAAGATAGTTAATCATACCTAATGCTCTTCGTAGAGATTTCACACCTTTTGGCACAGGCATATTCACAATTGCTTCTACTTTTGCAGGATCTGGTATAAGACCTTGTGGGGTCAACAAATGGCCAATAAACGGCACTTCCTGGAGGCGTAGCTGGATCTTTTCTGAATTCAACTTTAAATTTCTCTCTCGAGCTCGATCCAACAAGGCAAATAGATTCTGATCATGATTAGTCATCGCCTCCTCGACTGTATCACCACATCCAACCACCAGAAAGTCATCCATTACGACTTCAACCCCGTCCAGCCCCTCAATAAACTCGTCAGCCTTCCTCTGCCACACTTCGGGTGCTGATTTAATTCCAAATGGCATTCTTTTCCAGTAGTAACGTCCAAACGGAGTGTTGAACGTTGTTAACTTGCACGACTCTCCTGATAACTTCACTTGCCAAAACCCAGACTTCGCGTCTAGACTTAGCGTCTTTCTCCATTGGCTTCTGCCTCATCCCCAGGCGCTTGGTAATAGAACGCGCATTATGTAGACAGTTTACATGACGTACTGCGTTGCGGCGCGACCTTGTTCTGTTTCTTGCAAAATACGTCTGTTTCTTGCAAATCGTGATTTTTTGGCAAATTCGGCCCGTTTTTCGTTCTGTTTTCTTCGGCGCCGTTATATTCAATCTTATTTGCGTACTTCTCAAACATGTGATCATAATCGGATTAATTTTTAATGCCGTTTGACCTTTTTAATGAAGTCAATATGGCAACACTTGAGGATGTCAACCAGGCTGTTGAGGGATTATCTTTACAAGGTATGAATATATGACAATGTTTCATGGCAACTTTTTATTTAAAAACGCTACATGAACCGGTCGCTTGTCGTAATCGAATGGATTCTTCAATGCTTCCTCTTCGAAGATCTCGTTGTCCGCCATGACAGCTACAAGATTGGCCAGGCGCTAGCCTTCGCACGCACATCCCATCATCCCTTGCGCACTCACGCCGCAACGCAGTACGTCATGTAAACTGTCTACATAATGCGCATTCTATTACCAAGTGCCTGGGGACGAGGCAGCATTGGCTTGTTATTAGGAGTAACATCAACTTGACACACGTCACGAGGGGCATCAGCACTTGTTGCAACATCACTATCGAAAATTTTGACGAGACCTAATTGTTCGCTCGTGACTAGACTTCAGTGGCACTTCACAATTTTCAACTATCAGGAACTGGACTCTATATCCATGACTATTTCTCTCAAGTTGCAATGACACGATGCCTCTTTAAAAAACGCTCGACTTATTGTGCATCATCAGCACACTTTTCGTTGATTTCAGCTGTCGACCTTCGAAATCTCTCGTAATGTGTTTATATACGCCAAAAGGCATAGCGTTACAGGTTGCCCCAGGGTCAATCTGGAAAGAGACATCCTTTGTCTGATTTACTTTAAAAGTCACAAATGCTTGATGTTTGGGACTGTTTTTTGTCAATGAATTAATATATACTAGATACTCGACATCTTGCTGTTCTTGCGAAGCTTGGTGTACTTTCGATGATCGACACATTTTCCCAAAATGTCCGACTTTCTTGCACACTCGACACCGTTTTCCCATGCAGGGCACATTTCTTTCTTATTCTGGTGACACCGACCACAAAATTGGCAATCTTTTATTTCTTCCGACGTCGGGGTAGTCTCCTTCTGACACTTGGTGGCATTCCTCGAATTTAGTTTAGTGTGCTTTACACTTCCTGACCCTTTGTTCTTTAATCCCTCATTGAATTTTTGTCTATCTCGTCTCACATAATTTGTTTGTGCTTCATCAACGAATATTTCTTTCACTTGATAATGAGTTAATTCACTAGACTTTAAAATCTCTATACACTTGTCTAGATCTAGTTGACGTTTTCCAAGTAATTTTTCTCGCACTTGATCATCTCGAATTCCATAAACAAGTCGGTCACGAACCAACGATTCTCGCAACTCGCCAAAAGCACATGTCTCTAAGAGCTTTAGCAATGTGGTTACTGTATGTATGCATCTAATGTTCGCCTTTGTTTTGGTTCCGCTTGAAAAAATTGTACCGCTTGAATATTTCGTTTCTTGCTGGTACACAACGCTCTTCAAACTTCTACAAGACTTTTGCAATCTTAAAGTTATCGCCTTCACTTTCCCACTGAAATGTTTTGTACATATCAAGGGCATCTCTTCCGATAACGTTCAGCAAAGCAGCGACTCTAACTTTCTCGGCTTTTGTAGCAATTCCTGCCGCTATTTCATTATACGACCATTCTCGCTTGAAATTCTTCCAATTCTCTCCTCTCTGAGCTCGGTCTTCAAGATTAAGCGGTTCTGGCGGTTTTCCAAAGCTATTTGAAGCCCTATCACAGGTTCTTCACACCTGACACCATGTAACAATCATGCAAAACAGTGACTAAAATAAATATTTATTCCGATTAACGATCTAACAGGAGTGACATTATACAGGGTGTCCCAAAAAAAACCAAAAACTATTGAAAATGATCTATTGTTAGAATTTCAATGCCTAGCACTAAATTGAACCCACGAGTGGATAAACTATTGACATAACCGTCATAATTAATAGTAATACGCACGGGTTATTTTAGCCTATTCAATTTGGTTTTTGTCAATATTCCCGTGAGCAAAACAAACGTGCTTTACAAAGATATTTTAATTCTTTAACAAGTGCTAGGGCATTCAAATGTTAACATAGGTGATTTCAATAGTCTTGGGTTTTTTTTGGGACACCCTGTATAGCCGCCTACGTACATAATTTACATATGTCCTACGTACATAATTTGCATATGCATATCGTCACAACAATATCATCTTTTCATATTTTTTATTGATAAGATTTATTCAAACATTGATTTTTGACTTTTTTCAAAATTATACGCGGCTTCAGTGGACTTTTGTCTGAAACTCTGAGGAACCACCTTAAAAATGCTTAAAGATAACAAGCTTGTGACACAAATTAAGCTTAAAGCGGACAGCCATTGTTTGCATGATTGAAAGCAACGAGAATGTTGACAGCTGTATAAATTATTTGTATCTTTGCAATGTTTCTAACAAATGCACATGCTGTAACTATTATTTGCTAGGTAGTTGCAGATGAATTAACCAGTTATTTGTAGCCAATCGGAATTATTAATGCATGTGAAGAGAGTGACAGTTCTGTTTGAAGAAAAACATACACTTGTTTCTAACAGTTCCTTGAAGCCGTTGAAATATGTTATATTAATAGAATCATAGTAGCATACTAATGCAAATGTTGTCATTTAATTGGTTACTCTACTCGCTATCTATTCCACGATAGATCTGGTCTGTGGCAAATATTTAGAGCTTTTGTGCTTCGCTGTGATTGGTCAATTTTACGAATTCTGAAATCGACAAAGAAACATGAACGACAAAGTGAACGTGTAACACTTGTGTCTATTTATAACAATATTTTTCGACTCTACCACAATTAATACATGGTTTATTAAGCTTATCGGGGGAAAAGATCTTCAAAGTTACACCCATATCGATTTAAGCGAAATACGTACGTTATTTAAAACTCTTTCACGACAGGTCCCAGGCGCAGGGGACAGAACTGTCCCAACTTTTAAATTCATATATCTTCACTTCTGGTTGAGATTTTTCGATGAAAATACCACCATTAGATCCGCAGCATCAAGTTTGTCTACGTAGTGTATATTTACTTGCATTTTGAAAACATTTTTGTGGTATTTGAAGCAAATTCTTGTCTGGAAGTGAGATTGCTTATGAATATATTGTCTGTCTGAAATTTTATATGTCTCCAAGTTTTACGGCTTGTAATATCGCCATCGCTTCTCGGCTATTTTTTATCTTTACACCACTGTATAGCCCTTTGAAAATACTATTTAGCCACCAAGTTTTAGCTCAATACAGAGAAAAACAAGAAAGTTATAAGGAAAATATAATTCTAAGCGGCCGCGTAACCGACAACACAAGGCTATTAGTAAAACCAGGAACACCGGAACACCGGAACACCGGAACAGCATCAATCCAGAACACGGAACACCGGAACACAAAAATTTCTTAATTTGTTAAAAATTCGAGAAAAAAATACCGGGGGGTGTAGAATTACTGCTGGAATAATTATTTTGTAAAACATGCTTTTTTATAATATTAATACAACGAACATCAATCAATCTCTGAGTAATAAATATCTGAATCAGTTATTTATTGATATGGAAGCCAGATTGGGACTTGGCATTTTTATATTCATATTTTACAAACTTGCACTAAAATGCAGATGTGTAATTTTAACTTCCATCCAATGAGTTTAAATTGAAAAAAATATTGTCTCCAGCACGTCTGGCACCGCAAGATTGTTATTAAAAACATGAAGGTGTCTGACCGATTCGGAAATATACGAGTGTACCTAATACAACGTTGTTGTAAGAACATCTTGCATAACATATCGGTTTAACTTTAACTTGAGCGAATACATGTTTATTTCTGGTATTTTTCGCACGAACCACACTCTTTCTTCGCATGTACATAGAAAACTCAAATTCAAACTAACTCAAATAGTCAAATTCAAATGTTATTCTCTGTCCACGACAACCTAGCTTTTATTAAAGAGCTGTTTACTTTATATTTATAGGAGCCGGATAAGCCCACTGAGTGAAAATGTGAGATTAATTTTTGTTTGCATTTCACTATTCATTAACATTACAGCTATTGAAGCCGGTTTGCCGTCGTTTGTTTTGTCGTCTCGAGCTATACAATGTTTGAAACTATCGAAACTTCTAAATGATCGAAACCCGTTGATCCCGGCAAGCGGATTGGGAATATTTTCATCCCGCTTGGCGAGATATCTCGCCTCTTTCAAGCGACATCTTCATGCCCTTCCATATAAATAGCTCTTTAGACTCCAATGCCAAACCTAGTTTGAACAACAGATGAAAATTTTTTCCGCTCAAAAGCGAGTTCGTAAAAACAAGGAAGCCAATTAAATGCTGTTACATTTTACTTTTTAGAACGCTGAAAGCCAGCCAAATGTCATGCAAATAAAGATAAATAAAGATAAGCCATTTATTATCAATAAATAACAATTCTAGGTTTGATTTCTACTTTGGGCAAATATTTATTACTCAGAGATTGATTTCTCTTCGTTATATTGGTACTTTGGTAGGTATCGGCAAGTCTGAATAGTTAAAGGCATGTTTTACGAAATTTACGCAATAATTATTCCAGCAACAACTCCACACCCCCCGGTATTTTTTTTCCTCAAATCTCAACAAATTAAGAATTTTTAGTGTTCCGGTGTTCCGTGTTCCGGATTATGCTGTTCCGGTGTTCCGGTGTTCCTGGTTT
The DNA here is from genome assembly GCA_963855995.1 of Muricea muricata. NCBI lineage: Eukaryota > Metazoa > Cnidaria > Anthozoa > Malacalcyonacea > Plexauridae > Muricea > Muricea muricata. Next base: position 118,497,437 of record OY979716.1, read on the forward strand.
TACTAATAGCCACAACACAACATTCCAAACCGGAAGTGAGATGTTTGATGCCTTACTTTGAGGAAAGCGTGTTACCTAGACAACCAACGACAACGGAAATCGATTCTAAAGGTCAAAGTTAACTATACGGCATTTTTTACCCGTGAATTTACCCCAACGCAATCGCTAGATCGTCGGCTTTCGCCGGTTAGCGCACGTGCTCGAGAGCACGGGAAAATCCGAAGAGACTTATGTAAACGACCGACACAGATAAACAAATGGTCGAATTACAACGAAACTTGTAAGAATTATAACACGCAGCATAAGGAAGATTTTGTTTCTTTTTTGGAAGGAAACTGTCAAATACATTAGGAGATATTGGCCAATGAGTTCATCATGTTTATAAGGCAAGTTATGTTTTGTTCAACGTCGTAAGCTTTGATTTTGAATTAATCTACATACTTAGGCGGCAAATAAGAGCTCGATAAAAAGCCTATTGAATGAGGAATCGATTGGTACTATTTGTAGTTGTTAGATGTGAATAATCGCGACTAAATGTGACTTTCAATTCGACCGGGTGATGTAGCCAAGTGTAATTAAATGGCCGACCTGTCGCGAAAGAGTTTTAATGCATAAAATGTCGATATTGAAGCAGCAATTTGTAATTCTTCGTGGCACCACTGACATCAGTTGGCAACATGAAGTTGTGTATTACAATACTTTTTTCATCTTAGACGTCGTCTTTATGTCTGAATTTCTATCATATTCGGTGGATACCTTTTTGAAGACTATTGACTGTTAACTATATGGACTACAGTGGCTGGAGTTGAACAAAAAAGGTACAAGACGAACAATGGGTGTATTAAACATTTGCCACAGACCGGGATAGATAGCAAGTAGCATAACAGTAATTTTCCTAATGTATTTTTTTCAATTCAAGGAAATTATTGTAGACGAATTTTTTAACAAAATGGCTTAAAATAAATTTTCATCTCAGATTCTACTAAAACAATTAGATTATTCGCTCTCAATTTCTCTGCGGTGTGCAGGCTTCGCCCTCATCAACTATCACTACATAGCAATCTCGAGCTCGTAACGTAATTGCTAATTAGAATCTTAATAGGCTATAGGCTATTTTTATATTGCATTTACCACAAATAGAAGATACTAAGTTAACTTGTTACTAATTGTTTCAAACACTTTTCTGGATAGAATCAATTAAATTAAATCATCCTAATAGTGGCATGATATGCTATAGATTTTAATTACCTAATGAAAAAATTGAAACATTTTTGTCTTAAACAATCACTTATCAAAGTTCCAACGACAAACCATGCTATTTTAAACTTGGTGTTTGCCAATTTGCACGAACATTATTGTTGGTCAGAATCCTTACCCCTTTCAGAATCTCTGACCATAATACTTTAATTGCCCATCCACAAAACAAGACTCGCAAGTCTAATAGGAACCCAGTGGGCAAATTCAAGTTGGGCTGCCATTTTCCTTTTTTTCGTGGTTTTATTGTTCCATAATTATTCGCAATACCTATAAGAAATGTAAGATATCCTATAAGATAGGATAAATTGAAGAGCAAAAAATAGGCTTGACGGTTTACTATGCTACTGTTTATTATGTTAGCTGGTTCAAAATGTAAACTTTGGCTACTTAACCAGCATGCACAACTTATAATAGTTTATACAGCTGGTCCGTCGGATTTCGCAGCACAACAATCCGTTTAGAACACACCGAAACGTATAGTAAACAATAATGTTTCTTTATCTAAAAAAACTACAGTTAAAACAAATAGTTATTATAGTTGTAGAATAGGTAACAAATATTTCATGCACTCTTTAAAAAGTTGAACTTACTTCTTGGCGAGCTCTAAAGTCTTTATTAAACATCCGATTTAAAATAACACAACCAACATATACACCGTTCCTGAACATGAAATGAAAGTTTACTTTCCCGCCGTTTTTCTATGTTCGCATACTAATTATGTCACTGATCTAAACCATATCATTATTGGAAGTTGATAATGGTTTAAATAATGGTCGCATGTGTAATGCATGTTTACCGGTTTTAACATCTGCAAGAGGAACTAAGTCCTGATCTTGCTCTTCTACTATTATCTAGCCCGTCACTGGTGTCAAAATGCAAATTGGTGGTCAAGCTTCAGCGCAGCTGGCTGGTCAAAATGTCCAAAACAATCTCCATATATAAAGGGCTTATACAGAAATGAAGCGTCACAAGCAAAAGATGATGGCATAGATCTTCTAAAAGACGCCCATTGCTGTAATAATGAGAACTTCAGTGCTGAATGTGTTCAAGCTGCTTGGGGTATGACCATGAATAGGTAATATTCTCATAGGCATATAATAGCTTTATACATCAGTATAAATGGCTGTTTTTAAGAATAGCTACAATCCTGGCGAAAACTACCAAACTACACTCCAATCATTAGCTCGACCTCTGCGTACCTGCCCAAAAACATCAATATTCTCCCCTTTATTTACAGCGTTGCCCAAAACAGTGTTGAATCTATGCGAAATAATACATATATATATATATATATATATATATATATATATATATATATATATATATATATATATATATATATATATATATATATATATATATATAATATATATATATATATATATATATTATATATATATATTATTTATTGTATATTGTATATTTTGTGTTCTTGGAATCCACTCTATGTAGAGGTCAATGTTATGCGCCAGACAGTACGAGAAAATTTTGTACGCTATTATTTGCAAAGCCAACTTCATACTACCCATGCCCACAATTTTTGCAGTGGCTGGTTATCTGTAAACCACTTGATGCGAGAATTAAATAATTTCTCCCCAAAGGCTTCTAAACTGTACAATATAGTAATCAGCTCCCGATGTGTTGAACTAGAGCTACAACCCCGGACAAAAAACGTTGTGACACTGGCAATATGTCAACTGCAGCATTTCTCCCCCCTTTCCCCCTTCTCAGTGTTGGTAAAAACCTGTTAATATTGCGCAAATAGCAAACGATACCACCTGTTACCAACATTGAACTGGGGTGGCAGGGGAAATCCCAATGTGTCACAATATTTTTGTCGCAGGTTGTATGGATAATGTGATTAAGATATTTCGAGAGGCTTTGTTCCATGCAGTCTTGGCGTCAAACTGAAACTTAAACACTCTTCACTTTACATCATACAGGTGTGTAGTTTACGTTGCTACGGAATATAAAGAAATTTCCAAATTATTTTGGGCGAAATGAGGTCATCTTTAATGTTTACTTAAGAAACTCGCGACGTTTTCGTTATCGTTATTTGAATACAAATTCAATACATAAACATGGTATTTACAGCACGAATTGATTGTGATACTCGGGCGAAAGTATATTACTTAAGAAATGTGAAGGGATTTTCTACTCGAAAAGTGGCAGAGCTGTGTGATGTATCACGTGAAAGTGTTGTCAGGATCGGTAGAGAAAATCGCGACACTCAAGCTCTGCGTTTGAGCAAGCGAAGTAACGATAGAGGCCGTCCAAGAAAACTGACAAGTCGACAAATCCGTTTGCTTCTAAGGAGCCTGAAGAGTCTGCGCATAGAGCAAGGAAATTTCACTGCGAAGCGTATCATGGAAGAAGCTGGTATTCGTGAATCAGAAATATCTATTCGGTCAGTGACAAGATATCTCAACGAACATGGTTACTTTTACCTACAAGCGAGGAAAAAAGGCTTAATGAGGAACGATGATCTGAAAAAGAGACTCGATTTTGCGAAATATTATAAAAATAACTACCCTGCGAATTTCTGGACTGATCATGTGTCTTTCTACTTGGATGGAACTGGTTTTGCATATAAAACAAACCCACTTGACCAAGCTAAAGCTCCCAAAGGAAGAACATGGAGAAAGAAGTCTGAGGGGCTTAAGTTAGGTTGTACAGGAAAAGGGCGTAAAGAGGGAACAGGTGGCCGTGTACTGAAGCTGATGGTTGCTATTAGCTATGACAAAGGCATTGTTGTGTGTGAACCATACGAAAAAATGTGTGGGACATATTTCTCTGACTTTATCGACCGAAACTTTGAAAGCATGTTTGAAATGGCTGATAAAGGAGTAGGTCGCATTTGGGTTCAAGATGGTGATCCATCCCAAAATTGCAGGAAGGCTAAGGAAGCTATGTCACGTATGTGTTGTCAGCTATTGAAGATACCGCCGCGAAGCCCAGATTTAAATCCTATTGAAAATCTTTTCAATGTGGTTTCTCAAACTTTAAAGAAGGACGCTATTAACCAGAACATTACAAAAGAGACCTACGAAGAATTTCAACAAAGAGTTATACAAACTATGAAGTCAGTCCCACTGGAATATATTAACAAGTTAATTGCATCTATGTATAAACGACTAAATCTTGTCATTGCGAGCAAGGGAAATCGCATCAAATACTGACCTAATCTTTAAAAGTAACTGCATGGCGTTGTCCACGAACTGAGATATTTTTCTTCCCGCGGCATGTTAGCCTGTGAGTAAGTCTTTACTTGTTAATATTATACTAATATTTAGTTATGTGTACGAACATTAGTCGCAAATGTGATATGTAAACTAGAATGTGTAATGTATATCCCTATACTTGTAGTATAAATTGAGTACTAGATGAATAGCAGAGAAATATCAAATGGAGTTATAAATATTTGAAGATGTTACGTCATCCTCATTCACAGTGTAATTTAAATTATTCAAACGCTGTATTTAGACGTGTGGCATAATAATTTTAATGAATAACCTCAACGATTAACCATTCTCAACGACAAGAGTCTCTGTCTTTCAACTTATTTCAAGTATCCCTTAACATACAAATAAACTACCGACAAAGTACAATTTTCTTAGAAGAGAAGCGCATATGTAGCTCTTAACAGTGCTGCAAGAGAACCATTTGTTTTGGTTAATCGTGTCATTTTATTAAAATCAGAATATTAAATATTCTTAAGACTGCAACACGAATAACCATTACGATGCACTTTCCAGCGCGCGTTTTTGAAGGAAAATAACAACTGACATCTGAAATAGATACTGAAACACGGCTAAAATTATGTTGACCATCCAAATAGCAAAAAATATCTTTTAGTAGGAATTAATTTTTTGAACTAAAATGTTAACCGTTGCTCACATAGCATTTAACGCACGTTCCTTGTCATTCTATTTTTAAATATGTCTTACAATTGCAACTGGTTACGCAAGCAGTTCTGCAAAACACCGAGGACAAGGCAAAATGTCTACTTGCTGTGAACGTGGAATTTGGGCATGAAAGTTAAATATCTTCCATCGGACACGCATCATTTCTGTTTCCCGTTCATCCACAACTCCCCCGCGCACATACACGAACTCTTCTTTCGTTGTACAGAAAATTGGAGTGTCTGTCACAAATTTGATGTCTTCCGCAAAATGAGATTTGGGCGCTGGCAAATGAACCGTTTGTCCTTCGAGAAGTAGTAGTAGATCGTGCCAAGGAATCACTTTTTCTGACCAACGAAAGTCGTTAAGGAACATAATTTCCGCGTTTTGAGCACCCACCCAAGCAAAGGTTGTTGTAGCGGGGTTGGCAAACGTACGATAGATTGAATTCAGGGGGTCTATAATGAATGTTTTACCACAATTGGCAGGCCCCTTTATTAAAATATTCCGATATTTTCCTCGCCCTTTGATAAGGAGAGACTTTACAGCCTCACAAAATTTCGATTGTGGGATACCGTTACGGAATAATACATCTCGAGCCATAGTTAGCCATTGCCTATTGCATCCTGCTACGCATTCCGTGTGGGCGAAAGCTTGAAGTATTTCCATGCGGGTTTTGGATCCTCTCTCTAACTCACGCGGTGCTTCTTCCATTTCCCAGCCTACTTTCAGAGCATCCTCCACTGCTTTGTATCCTCGATTGGCAACGAATTCGGCAAGATCAGTTTTTCCCGATTTCTTCTGCGCATTGGCCAGAGCGAGTAGCTCGAGTCTTGTTTTTATGCCTTTACTGACGGCGATTTGTGACACGTCGTACACTGACAAACGGGGTGTTCTTGCACGCTTCGAAATCTTTTTCCTATTTCCACTGCCTTTAGCACGAGCGCGACTGGCTTGTTGGGTTTGAGGAACATTTCCCAAGTCCGGATGACCTTCAGATAGCACAAAATCGGTGTCGTCTTTGGTAGCGTATTTCCAAGCGGAATAGTAATTTGCGTGATTGCTTGAAAAATTTATTTGCACGCCATGCATCTCATGCACATAATTACGTACTTTCAACCATCGTCGATTACGTTCTAATTTAACTGCCATATGGTAATGAATTCCCCCGTCTCTATGCCGTTCTTCGCTGCAAACCCATTGCAGAACTCGATTAGAGATCTTTGGATCAGCGTTCTTGAATGCCTCTACAATGACCTCAGCAAAAGCAGAACGCGAGGCTATTATGTCGGCCTGTGCTCTGCTATAAGTTATCAGGTAAACACTTCTAACTTGCCTTCTACTCAACGCATTATAGCAGTTAGAATTTACACGCTCGGCAGAAGAATTGCCATATGTATATAAATATACATCGCTGCAAACCAAACCCTTTCTTGTATTTAAAAATAGACTGATATCATTGTACGTACCGAAACTGCACGTACATTTAACAAGTGTCTTTACAGTAGCGCAATAATCGTGTCTAAGATTATAGTATTCTACAGGTATATGTAGCTGTCGAGAACTCATAGCATTAATAGCTTGAAAATTTATAGGATTAACTTGCTGCATCACTGTACATACAACCCCGGACAAAAAACGTTGTGACACTGGCAATATGTCAACTGCAGCATTTCTCCCCCCTTTCCCCCTTCTCAGTGTTGGTAAAAACCTGTTAATATTGCGCAAATAGCAAACGATACCACCTGTTACCAACATTGAACTGGGGTGGCAGGGGAAATCCCAATGTGTCACAATATTTTTGTCGCAGGTTGTAGCCTCTGGCTGTAAAGTTTTTGTGACAAACCATTTCGTTTTCGCTTAGTGACTAATGCTTCGCAAGCGTAACTGCTAGCATCCGAGTAAACGATCTTGTTCTGTGCTATTTCTTGAAAACAATACTTATTGTTGGCATTTTTTATATTTTCCAACCAAAATTGTACTTCTGAAACACAATAACTATCCAATACATGTATTGCATGCATCTCAATCTTCTGGTGCTGCTACTGTTATTTGACAGTGTCTGGTCATAATGCTAGCAAGCCGACTTAAAGCAGGGCCCATGGCGATAATAGACCCAACAATACGTGCTAATTCACGAGCAGGCTTATTAAGACACACTATTGCATCGTTAAGTAATCTTAGAGCTTTGGTGATACGTCTATCCCTGACCGACATAGTTGCTGCTTTCGCATCCATTTAAAGCCAAGCCACTCAATAGTTTGTATTGGCTCACACATACTTTTTTCTTCTGCGACAATAAATCTTGCAGCATGCAAATCTCCCTGAGTGTGGTGGGCTGCATGCTCAGCTATATCGTAAGTTTCTTCGAGGTCAAGACCGTCAATGAAAACCTCTGGACCTCCACGATTTTAACAGTGGGCGTAGCAGTTTTGTAAAAGTATATGGGGTGGTAGCCAACCCAAAAGGTAATACATTAAATTGCAAAAACCTCTGCACACTCTCTTTAAAAGTACAACTGAAGCCTAAATATTTCCTATGCTCCGGAAAAATGTCCAAGTGATGATGTCAACTTTTGAGATCAAATTTTTTATAAAGGCGTTTATTTTGAAATATTCTAGGGCTTTCTTGTGATCATCAAACGTGACTTTTCTTTTGTGAAGACACTGGTTAACAACTCTAAGATCTAATATTAACCTTCGCTTCCCTGAAGGTTGCACGGATATCGTAAGAGGATTAATAACATGCAACTTTTCTCTGCATTGTACTTCAGAGATCCTTTCACTCTCTAAAAATTCAGTTATTGCTTCACTGACAAAATCGCTATGTTGTTTTGCTGAATTGTTATTCTTTTTCAAAGAATAAGCTGGCTCAACCCTGAAGGGAATTTTGTACCCTTTACATATCGTACTTATAATAAATTCTGAAGCCCCGATCTTTTGCCAAAAATCTATATGTTGTTTGAGTCTACCCCTTACTAGAACCGTATTCATATGTTGCTCCGACTTAGCCCTAGGAGTTATAATTATATTCGAATCCCATTCCCCTTTTTGTTCACACTGTACCTCTAACACACTGTTTTCATCCTCAGACAAATCTCTCTGCTCACTTTCCACCCTGTATTGTACTTGTACTTGGTTCGGAGACGTTAGGCTTTCTGGAGTACTGATAATTTCCATATGGACTTGCACGGAAAACACCAGCTGGCTTGGCACGGTAACCACTGTGACTGCTGCATTCATAGCTCCAGTGACCTCTGTACGCATGCACGGGAAAAGCCAGATGTCGTTGCCTTCCCACGAGCTTGTTGTCCGCTTTGCACAATAAATTTTATACAAAGCAAAACATTCAATTAATACTGTTAACCGCCGCCTGTTTTGAGCTAACCACTAAAAATTAAGTCACTACAGCGAGAAGCGAGATTAGATTGTTATCATGCAAGTGCAATTGCGAAGTTGGAGTCCTGCATGGACCCCAACGGAATCATCCGGGTAGGAGGACGATTTGGCAAATTTAACGGGACAGTGTATCCACCTCACGTAACAAACCGGGTCGTAAGCCACTATCAGGAAGAAGTCCATCATCAAGGTGAAGGCACCACCCCGAAAGAGATCCGAGCAAATGGTTAATTACTGGACTGTTGGTGCCTCTTCAGTCGTCGCTAGAATTATTTGTCAGTGTGTCACCTGCCGTAAGTTACGTGATAGTGTGCAAAAGCAACGTATGGCTTTGTTGCCACCTGATCGGCTGGAACCGAAAACTCCATTCACAAGTTCTGCTGTTGACTATTTTGGGCCATTTGGACTATTTTGCTCTTGCGAAGCTATCCATAAGCCGAACAGAGAAAGACATTTCGACTTGCATACTGGTTATATCTCCCCTCACCAGCATAACTGCAGGCCGCTGTGAGGACTGACGATGGCATCTTTCACAATACTGATGAATTCATCCCCTCATTTCTTTGAAAAGTTGAACTCAATCATTCTAAGGATGTCCTTTGAATGAGACTTCCTTTAGACGAGTATCAACGCAAAATCCCCCTTCTTTGACTCTTTTCCTCTCTATTTCTTGGGTTTAGATTAGGAGGCAACTCGGCTAGGTATCATTAGTTCAAGCATTCATGTTTGTTGGTGCAATAATTCCCCAACCCAAACGAATTTTTATCGCATAAAGATCATATTCGCGACCTGGAATGGCTTGTTTTGGCTTCAAAGTCTAAAACAATTGCTGCTAACCAGGACGCCAATTTCCATCGCATCTTCTAAGGGTGGTCATGTATTGATTGTTCATACTTTTAAGATAGGCCTATTTGATAGCGACTTTGAGGGTTAGAATCTGTTTCCTTCTCGATGGAATTGCTTCTATTGAACAGGTATTGGATTTTCGCTTTTATCGAGTTCCTGGACAGTCAATTCTCTGAACAAAGACACTTGTTTTACCATGCATAGTGCTTAATCTCAGAGACACATCTGTTCCACTACCTCCGCGTTCCTAAAGAAATGAGTCTATTACGAAGGTGGAATCTCTATCGTCATCGATCAAGCCATAAACACGAGTTTCGATATTTGAACAATCTTTGCGGCTAAAAATTACTGGAATGAACATGGTGGTGATCACATTGCCTTCTTCAAAATTGTTCAACGATGTGGATCCGCTGGTGCTTGCATTCGTATTTACAGATACGCTGGTTGTTTTTGTTTGCAGGTCCTCTCTGGACGTTTTTTCTCTAGGATCTTGTGTTGCCGAATGACTACATGGTTTGATTCCATGCATCAATATTGGGTGCGATTTAATACAGTAACCAAAACAGAGATCTTAACTTAAACCAACTCTCGTCTTTCATGAAAAACTTTGCTGTTGAGCAAAGTTCAGATACTTTCTTAACCAGATCATTCGCCAGGTCAGATATTTCCCTTACAAATTTGAAAAAATCCTTAAATGTTAGAAACCTTGATTTAGCTTTGATTTCATATGCTTGGCGACACCATTTATAACTGCAAAATTTAAAACTGCACATTTTGTCACGCTGACAAAAAATATCATACAGCTTCGATTTGGTTTTGCGCAAATGCGGGTATTTTCTTCATATTGAACCTAGGCCTATTCTGGGCCCCAATGTCGCCTAATGTTGCCTAATATCGCCCAATATCGCCTAATGTCGCTCAATATCGCCTAATATTGCCTATTATTACCTGACATCCCCTAATACTACTTATGTTACCTGGGAGTGGAGAAGGTTGGTCAGTCACTTGGCCATATATGGTTATGGTTTACGATGATATACCAACACTTGTGTCAATAGTACTCTTTTTGCTATGAGTGTGTAATTGTTTACAGACCTTGGCTAAGGCAGCTGTCTCTCTTTTAGAGCACAGTGATGACTACCACAAGGAGTACCATTTTTCATACATTTCACTTCACTCTATTAAGGCCTATGACTTGCCAATTGTGCTGCATATTTTTTGTGAAAGCAATTACATTTGAATTGTGGTTACACCAACTATATAGACAGAGTCTGAAAAGTTATCTAGCTGTATTACCAATACTAATAGTACACCATAGTAATACAGCTAGAGAATCAGGTTTTGCAATCAAATATTGTCATGCATTCTTAATATCAGTAATATATATCCCATTTTAAAATGTATTACTATAAAACAGGGCTGTAAGCATCATTTTTTCATTTTTTCAAATAGAAAACGAAAGGTTAAGTTAACACGGCAGTTGATTTATCTATTATTTGAAATGCATTCCATATTTGACAATTTGATCAAGCATGTTTAAATAAAGTAACGAAAATTTGATCTTCTATTAATGAATATGTACAGTACTAACCTGATCTATTAAGTTGCGCTTTATATTACACTGATGCACTGGATTCAAATGTATTGTCTGTTTCAAATATTTTATGCTTATCCCCAATTGATGGGACATGTTTATAATTTCAACTGAAAGAATTTTTTTATTCCTTTCCTTTTTATATAAAAATTAAGATTTTAGAGCGCGCCATCATGGATGTACTCAGCCGGAAACCTGTCGGAAACTAGGCATCGACCTTCGACCTTCGTATCGTTATCTTCTAGCGCAATTCATGCAAAGTTGCATGTCTATTGTTGACTGAGCAACAGTAACACCACTAGAATGTAATCCGGCACCACTTAGCTGCCCCATTCTATGAAACTACAACAATACGTTCACAGAAACTATCCAATAGCAGAAGCAGTATGAAATAAAAGTATGTAATTATAAACGTAGAAGAAATTTCTAGCAGTGGATTGAATTGGAATATACTTTGAGTTTCCAGGAGACAGTTGCCAACAGGTTGGGTGGATACCAAAGGGCAAATTAGCTACGTGGAACAAATGAGGAAGACATATATACAGTATGTATGGCCATGTGGAGGCGTTCATTTCTTCAATTAATATGGTGTGGTCTATATCATATACAAAACTGTCCATATTGCTTGAGAGAAATGGTGCTTGAACATTTTGTAGTCATGAAAAACACTTAGTAACTATGCAATGACCCACTGTTGTTTGTATATGCCAGTGTGAGGTTTGTGACACAGTCTTAATACAATATCTCTACGTAGTTTTAGTTTTTGAACATTTACTGCAGATAAATATGGAGCATTTTGATGTTTCATACCTCGTTTCATACAATACTCTATATTTGCTGATTTTTTGCAGTCATTTTTATTTTAAACAAAAGCATAAATTTGAGGCTTGAGTCTTACAAGTCGTAGTCATTTGCAGGCAGTGCGTTGTCAGTGTTATGCAGTAGGGTTGGCGATATGTTCTGTGCTATGAATTTCTTTTGAAATTGGTTGTTTTAAATTTTGTAAACATAAACATTTGAATATTCACACCCTAATTATTGACACTAGTATGCCACTGATTGCATGTGCAGGTTGTTGGTTGCTCTTAACGGCTTGCAAGTCAAAGATTTGCTGGAAAAAATGCAAAGCCTTGCCATATATTTTAGTTGGAATTGGATGAATATTTGATTTATATTATGCTTAAATATTAACTAGTGAACATATTTATACTAAGGGAATAGTACATTGTTTTAAACAATGGTATTCTGTGGGAACTGTAATCATTGTATCCCATGCTAATACCCTAATAATATAACCTATATTGCTTAATATCACTCAATATCGCCCAATATCGTCTAATATCGCCCAGTGTCGCCTGATATCGCCATGTATTTTAAAGATTTTTTCTAATATCGCCCAATATCGCCAAATTTCGCATATAATCGCAGCGACATTGGGGCCCAGAGTAGGCCTGAACCTGGATTAATGCATTCTTGTCCATGCAAATAATAATATAAACAATGCATAATATTGCAGGTGGTCTGGTAATAATATGTGCTTTCAATCTGTTACAGTAAGGCACAATTCAGTAAATTGGCTGATACCATACTTAAATGCCTCTTGTGGGACAAGATAGGGTTTTAACTTTAAATTAAAAACATGCTGTTGGCATACCGCTTTTTGGTTCTACATTCTCAAAGAACGTTTTGACCAATTCTTCTGGATATGGAATTCTGTCTTGCCTCAGAACACGTTTTTTCTCAACTTCTTGTATAAATTTCTTTGGGTACCCGTTTGAGATTATGTTGCTTGTCGTGGTGAGAGCTGTAGTGAAGATATCTATCGGTGTGTGGGTTTGTGGTAAACATTAATTGAAAGGGAACCGTTGCTACGTGTTACTAAAGTGTCGAGAAATGAAAGTTTTTTGTCACGTTCATGTTCTATTGGGAAATTAATGTGCGTGACAATTGAGTCGAGCAAGTTGTGGAAGTTAGTTAGTCCATATTTCGTAATGATAGAAAAAAACATCATCAACATAATGAAACTATTTCTTAGGTGTTGAAGTCACTTGGCTGTATGATAAGTCCTCAGTTTCCTCCATACGTATACAAAAGTTCACCACAATAGCACTGACCGGACTACCCACAGTACAGCCATAAATGTGTTTATACATTTTGTTATTGTAAGTAATATAAATGTTAGCAAGTGTAAAACGCAAGAGCTTAATAATATATATCGTCAATTGATAGTTTCGTTCTTTGTTGAAATGTCTCATCTTTAGTTAGTATATTGCGTATATGTTCATAATTATGCTTAGTCAACAGGTATAGCAGTAAATTGTATACAACTTCAAATGAGACCTTGATTTCGTCGTCTGAAATAATTTTCCCAGAAAGTTTTTTGGAAAAATCCGTAGAGTTGTTAACCGTGTAACGGTTATGGTTTTGAAGTGGTGAAAGAATATTGGCAAGGACGTGCAACTTTAAGACGAAGTGGGTTGTTAGGCTTGTGATGCTTAACAAAGCCTCGAATAGCGGGTGGAATGCCGCCAGTAGATTGTAGTTTTGTTCCCGATTTAATTCAAGCTGTTGTGAATTTAGTTCGCATTCAATCTTTTTGAAAGGAGATTTGGTTACTTTCTTGTAGGTGTTCTGATCGTTTGCTAGGTCCTCCATTTTTTAATTATAGTCTTTATGGTCCATAACGAAAAACAGTTCCATTTCTCGGCTTTCATTATAATGCGTGTCATATTTTTCCCTAGTTGATGTATTGCTTTCTGTTTATCGGGCGTTATATTTCTATGTTTTGGTATTTGAGATCGTCGTAGCAAATTCTCTGCTGATGTTCGAATAGAATCTTTTCATTCCTCGGTTAAATTGGTGATTACGGCTTCCAACTCCGCGACTATAATCTTGTGAGAAACTTCAGAAGGCGTTGTTGGAGCAAATTTGAGTTCTTTCGATAAGTTGGATTGTTCGCCGGTTGATGGTAGTTTGCAGGAAAGGTTGACGACTCAATTATTTGTAACACCTAACAACGGTTCCCTTTCAATTAATGTTAGCCACACATACCGACAGATATCCTCACTACAGTTCACACAACGATAAACAACATAAAACAAGCACGACACAGATTCTCTCACACAGAGCACAATTCCAAACATTTTCATAATCAATACCTTTGATCGATCTTTGTTAAGAACAGCCGTTGATCAGAGGGGTAAGCAGACAATTAACCAAAATGCGAACAATTAAACAAAATGATCAATTAACCAAAAATGTACTTTGCGAACGATAGCAAGTCAATTTTAAAGAGGACATTAAATAGATCAGTAGAAGCCAGCAATATGTCGGAAGTAATACGTATGGTTGATATGAAATCACCAAACGGAATACATAAATCGCGGAGCCCAGGATGATTCTAAAGGCGAAAAAGTCGACAGAAAGGTTAATGAGAGTGTTGAAAAACGGATACGTCAACCCATTTGAAGAAGAACTTGACAAACACGTATTGTACAATTGTACCACTTCCACATAATATTTCAGAAAACATCTTGGCAATTCATGATGCTGACAAAACAGCATTTAGTGCATTTGTAAATGAAATGCGCATTTCACCCGCATTGGAAAAAAAACATATTGCCTAAATATTTACAACACAAGTGGTTTCACGCTTTTCATGCAAATACTATGTATGAACCATACATGACTAAAAATTATATCATGATAAATATGAACAGCATGAAGTTCAGTGGTTGTTTTAACTTGTCTACCTGTCTTCAATCAGGTGAGGATATGAATTCAGCTGTGCGCTAGCTCTATATCGATTGTCAGAATGGCATCAGCTACAGGCTTTCTTTTCAAATCCACAGCAGCAGAGACTCCAATATTTTTCGTGCATAGATTAGTCTTTTTGAAGTACGCCGAACATGCCAATACAAAGCAAATAGCACTTAATTTGAACAGTGTTTTAATCACGAAACTAATCCATTCTTGCCTTCGTTTGCGGTCTTTTCCATCAGAAGGGGTGTATACTTGATGTATGATGCGTATTGACACTGCTAACGCGACCTGGGCCGCCAGCAAAACAAGATCAACACTTTTTATTCGCGAAATGTCGCCTTATTGATACGACAAAACAAATGGACAAAGAAGCTGTGTCATGGTTATGACGTCACAACATGACTTCAATTTTCACATGCAAAGTGTCAAATTTTGTGTCTTCGAAGATCTGTAAAAAAGCTATGAGATATTTTTAAAAACAGTTTTCAGATTTGAAATCAGCGCAATAATGTCTTCAAAATGGCTAAATATGTCAAAATCGAAAATTTCGTGTCATCAGTAAATTTCGTGCTACTGTATAGCAATTTTAACGTCACCTAATAAATACCTATTTAAGAGTTAATATATACCTATTTTAAAGTTAAACGCATCGTGCTTCATGTCAGAGACATCTTCTGACGCTCTCTTGCTGGTACTAGAGCCAACAGTTTTCAAAATATTGGGGAAATGTCATGCATGCGTGTTTTAAACTATATTATATTGGTTTAATAGATCAAATTTATAAACATTCAGAACTTCGATTTCTTATTCCAATGTATTTTTGTAACATATAAACATAGACGAATATCCGTTTCTTAATGTTAATTTTTGTGTATGTTCTGCGTACTATGTATATACATACACCTGTGATATGTACAAATTGGTCGCTGAAATTTGTACATATATTTGCCGGCATAAAAAATATTCTTTCCCCCCCCCCCCTCTTCTCGCACCGTTGCGTTTCACTCATATTATTAAATTATATTATCTTCTATACCCTAAAGTTAGAATAGCCATGATCGAAACCTTATTGTCTTGTCCAGCATCATGTTCACGTTTTCAATTTTTTTTATATAGGAGTTTTGAATGGAGTTTATGCCCAACAGGATATTACTTGTCTGGATTTTATCGTACAGACGGCAATAAACTATACGATATTACGCATGCGTGGTGCTGCAAACCAAAAGGTGCATCTGAATCTAACAGTTCATGCTATGATGAAAACGTTTCGTTAAAATTTGAGTGGTATCAAATGGAAATAGTCTCATGTAGCAGATCTGGCTATTATATCACTGGTCTTTATAGATCTGGTTGTGACTACTTGCATTGCATTGAAAGATTCAGATGCTGCAAACTCCATATTGTAGGTAAGGACAATCATTTCTTAGCAGTCAACTAATATGGGGGACATGTAAACATGTCTGCTGATATTGCAATTTTAGTGTGAATCATTAGTGTGCAACTTATGTAAATAGGAGTGAACATAATTAATACAGTTTGAGTGTGTTTTGGAAGTTTGCGTTGTCAGTTTTAGTTTACGAATCGAGTTATAACATGGACGACCTGCCAGGATTTGATATAGTCGGTTATATTGTTGTATTATATTGTTGATGTCCTAATACGTGGCAAAAACTGAGACGAAACGGCAACGGGCAGCTGATAATATATGTGGGATAGCGCCAATTTATGAAATGTTTGACAAAGAGCGAGAGATTTTAATCGAACAGAATGTAGCAACAACATGGCGGACGGACACGGTTTTGTGTCCTCCGTATTGAGTGTGTTTATACTGATTATTGCTTAAATTGCGCTTTATATGATGACCATCTTTGTTTGGTATATTATGAAGAATCTAATGCTAATTTTTGAATAATATCCAGTAACGCTTTTATTATAAATGAAGATGTTGTGTTGACCACCTGGCATTCAGCTTCGAGCAAGAACAATGCTCTTCGGGATTTATTTATGCGAAGGATTCATCGTTCGGTCTCTGCCACTTTTATAACGTACGGAACTCCTCTGCGTTTATTTTACTTTGTAAGAAAGCGCTATTTGAGGAAACGTTTGGAATTTACTTCAAATTCGACTGCAGCTTTTAACCCTGAAGTTATGATGTTAGTGCGAAGTGGTGTGAACATTGTAAATCCTGGTCCAGTAGCTCAAATAAACAGTATCAATGAGTTTCGATCATCCAATGTGATTCTACCAGGTAAAAAGATCTTAAAATAGGGCAGTGGAATGTAAATCATTTAACGGATATCAAGCTTGAGGAAATTTAATTGTTGATGACTTCGATGAACTATGAAATTCATATTCTGTTCGTAATCGAAACATTTCTCAAACCAAGTAAGCCCGACAGTATGCTGGAACTGCCTGGTTAAACGTTACATAGTAGAGATCGTCCTGGATAAAAGGAAGGCGGTGGAATTATTGCGTATGTCAGTAATAATGTAAAGGGAGTTGATGTCTCGGAGCTTGATGATGATGAAGTCGAATCATTATCGTTGAATATTAATCCACATATCTAAGCGGCCTATTTTGTTTGGAGCAATTTATCGCCCTCCTGGTTCCACAGCGGATACTGATGCTAAAATAGAATCAAATATCGAGGCTGCTTACCTTCGGAATCAAGAAATATATATTCTAGGAGATTTTGATATAAACTATCTAGATTCTGTTGCATATAACAATCATCGGTTAGTAAAGACTCTTAAAAGTCTAAATTTGACTCAAGTTATAAAAACGGTTACTCGAACAATCAGTGCTACGTGTCTTGACGATGTTTATACCACGAATCCGAGTTTTATTGCCGAGATTTCAGCTCCTAATATTGGTAATAGCAGCAGTGGCGGATCCATGGTAAGTCAAAATAAATTATAGCAGCCAATTTTAAATTCAAAATAACTTTGTAGCAATGTTATAGGCTATGAATTTCAAAAGAATAAAATCTAACCAATGAAGTTGCTTTGAAGGTACTTTAAAATGTAAATAAATTATATCCTAGAATGAGCTGTGGTAATTTATTTTGACTTACGCTAGATCCGCCACTGAACTGAATAGCAGACCATTTACCTATATTTTTTCGCTGTAAATACTGCAAACAACTAAAACAAAATACAAGTCATACCATCAAGTACCGTGACTTCAAGAATTTAAATAGCAATATGCTAAAATGCGACTTACTTGATGCCCCCTGGGATTCTGCATTTGTGACTAATAACGTAAACGATGTTTTGCAAACTGTGGAAACAATGCTTAACATATACTTGATAAACATATTCCATTCAAGAGATAGAGCGTTAAAAAACCAAGCCAACCAGCCTGGATGACAAAGGAAATACTTCAATCAATAAGACAAAGGGATAATTTACTGATAAACGCACGCAAGTCAGATAAACCGGCTGACTGAGCTATTTATTCGAAGGCGAAAAATAAAACCACTAATTTAATTAGGAAATCAAAGAGATAATTTTTTCGCGAGAAAATTGATGAAGACAAAGGAAACTCAAGAGGTATTTGGAAGGCATTACGAACATTGAGTGGGACAATTAAGCTGCCTGTGGATATAAAAGAACTAATTACGGAAAATGACACCGTAAGTGATAAGACGTCGATTGCAAATGCACTAAATCACTATATTACTAACATCGTTGAACAAATAAGCGAAGGGAAATGATTATAATGACGAGTATGACGATTCAAAACTACGATCATTTGTTTCCTCTCGTCTCAGTGCCGATACGACATTTACTATACCAGAGATCACGATAGAGCAAATCACAGAAATAATCCTTAAAATTCCCAACAATAAAGCAACTGGTCATAATGGTATAAGTGTCCGTGTCATCAAGGTAATCCTTCCAGCATTTGTTAGTCCGCTATGTGACATATTAAATCTGTCCATAACAACAAATGTGTTCCCTGAACAATGGAAGATAGCACAGGTGACCCCACTTCGCAAAGAAAGTGTTCGGAATGATATTAACAACTTTCGTCCAATATCCATCTTACCGACTCTATCAAAAATCCTTCAAAAACATGTCGCAAATTCTCTTCTTGAGTTTTTCGGCGTGAAAATAACCTAATATATAATCTGCAGTCAGCATTCAGGACAGGTCATTCAACTGAAACTGCATTAATTAGACTCACAGATGAGATACTGCTATATAGGGACAAGGACGAGGTAACAGGTTTAGTATTCATTGATTTTCGAAAAGCGTTTGATGCGATCGATCATAAACTTCTCTTCAGAAAGTTATCGGTTTACGGTGCTGGCGCTTCAGCCGTTAGCTGGATTCAATCATATCTAAGTAATAGGAAACAGTTTATCAAATTAGGAAATCAATCATCTGGACTACTTCCTATAAAGCAGGGTGTACCTCAGGGTTCAATTCTTGGACGAGTACTTTTCCTGCTGTTTGTAAAATGATATGCCTCTGAATATTTCTAAATCTACTCTGGATATCTATGCTGATGACACTACC
Organism: Muricea muricata; assembly: GCA_963855995.1. Taxonomy (NCBI): domain Eukaryota; kingdom Metazoa; phylum Cnidaria; class Anthozoa; order Malacalcyonacea; family Plexauridae; genus Muricea; species Muricea muricata. Next base: position 118,516,719 of record OY979716.1, read on the forward strand.
ATATCTTCGAGCGCTAGTCGGAAGGAAATTCCCAAACTTCAAGAAGCAATGTTAGAAGATCTACAGGAAGTGGAGAAATGATCGAGAACAAATAACATGTATCTAAATCCCTCAAAAACTAAAGCTATGATGGCCGTGGGTAAGCGTCTTCGAAAGCATTTTAAAAGACAAACTTTAAGTTTACAACTGAGTCTTAATGATAAAGAAATTGAAATAGTCAGAAGCCACAAATTGCTTGGCATGAAGATTGACCAAGACTTGACATATGATCACAGATCAGGTATAGACCAGATGTCTCACTAAGCAAAATTTATGTCCGCGATTTTGAAGAGCTCGCGTCAGCCTTCGTCAGATTTGCTCGCGTCAGATTTGCTCGCGTCAGATCGCTCGCGTCAGATTTGCTCGCGTCAGACTTGCTCGCGTCAGATCGCTCGCGTCAGATTTGCTCGCGTGGCGTGAATCTTTCTTGCTAAAAAGAAGCAGCGTATCATTTATCAGTAAAATTCGTCAAGAAAATAAAGATCAATAGGTAGTTGCGCCTAAAATTGCCGTTTAACTGCCAAAATTCTGCACTTCCCTATCTTTTTTCTGATAAAAAATGTGCATTACACTTGCCAGAGGTGTTGCGTGTCCAATTCGTGCTCTCACGTAAGCAGTACACGTCAGCGTGGCAAGTGCCATTGCGTGAGCAATTCGTGCTCTCTGGTTGCGTCATCTCGCGTGTGCAATTAGTGATCAGCCGAAAAATCGCGGACACGAAAACATTAAGAATAGATAGGAAGTGAGACATCTGGTTCTATACCTGATCTGTGATATGATGAGCATATTAACGGATTGTGTAAAAAACTATCCAAACGTATTGGACTTTTACGCCATATAAGCCCTTACCTGAAACAGAAACAGCGGCTAGTTTACTATCAAGCTGTCGTAAAACCTCTCATGCTATACGTTTGTTCAGTCTGAGCTGGAGCTGTATCACGCATTTACAGTTCGAAATAACAACAGAATTGAATGGCTTGAATGAGCAACAAAAAGCAGCGTATTTAGCTAAAAGTCGTAGGGGCCTGCTGACTGCCGTCAAAATTACTGGGAACTACCTACGCTAGGACCTATGACACGGCTATGACTACCTACGCCTATGACTACCTACGCCTATGACTACCTACGCTAGGACCTTGACACGGCTCGACGCATCGAACGCACCCGTTAGCACGCGCCCGATTTAAACACAAAGCTAAGAAGTAAGACCAATGTCTGACAGCTTGGGCAGATTGGCGTATCCCGACGCGACCGGAGAGCTACAGAATGTATTGAGTCGTGATCAGTATGTAGATGCGCTTCCTGATTCTGACATGTGATTGAGGATGAAACAAATGAGATCACAATAGTTAAAAAACGCTTTAGAGCTTGCACTGGAACTAGAATCTTTTCAGTTGGCTAGCAACCAGCAATAATATAAGATGCTTGGAGATACGACATTCGAAAAGGACAAGAAAAACAGCAACAATTGCCATCAAAATGTCCAACCCTTATATGCCTAGTTAGATCGTCTTGAAAAGTCGCTGCGAGAATGAGTAAATGACGTCAGTGAAGCGATGGGTTGCCGTCAAAGGCAGGAAGAAAATAGAAGGAAAAGTAGTGGCTGTTGGAGATGTGGCAAACCTGAGCATCTTCGAAGAGATTGTTTTCAAAATACACCCCTCGAAGTCCAAGAAACTCGCAGAGGAAAGTAAAGTGTCGAAGGAAGTGCAAAGCAAATCACCATTTAGAAATTCGGGAAACGAGAAGAGGCTGATGCTAGCGAGGGGGGGGGGAAGTCAGTAGAAACGATTGATAAAGAAGCCCCATCGTTCGTTTTTAAGACCGGAAACATGTCTGCATTAGTAGACAGTCAGCGAGTAGAAGGAAAGATAGAGAACTTTTCCTGTCAGTTCTTTATATACGATATATAGACAGTACACTAGATCAAACATTACAATAGTCAGAGCAGGTGTTATAGCTGGGACTATGGAAAGCTCTCTATGAACAGTAAGAGGGAGAATGCGCCGTCTTTGGCCCGTTATTCCTGCCATAAATGAGTTTTTGATCGATGGGAAGTTGAACGAAAAGTATCTTTAAGATGAGGGACGGACTCGTTGATTTAAGATCGGCGAATAGCGTGCCAGTTCGAGTGATGAATGTCTGTAATCAGATCAGACGAAGCCGAAAAGGAATGGTGGTGGCAGATGCTGAGCCCATGGAATGTGTTGTTGGTGCAGAATAAGGAAATAATCAGCCAGAGAGCAGTCAGAGCTTGATAGAAGAAAAGTCCAACGTTCCCTTGCATCTCCAGGATTTCTTTTAACACAGAAAAGCAAATATGGATGAAGCTCAGCAAAACCAGTTGAAAAACCTTTTGGTGGATTTCGGAGATGTCTTTCTCAAGAACGAGGGTTATTTAAGGCAGACAGGGTTGATAAAGTATAAGATTGATGTTGGAGATAACACACTTATACGAGAACCGATAAGAGTCCCACCATTGAATAGGGGAGAAGAAGCTGAAAACGTCATTCTAGTATGACCACGGTGTTATCAAACCTTCACATAAACACCTCTCTCCACATCAGACCTTAAAAGTGACTACTGGCATGAAGAAAGGGATGACAAAAAGAAAGAGAAAACAGCATTTACTGCTAAGGCCTTTGGGAGTGGCTAATGGAGCAAGCACTCGTTAAACTGCCGTGGACTACATGTTTGGTGTATCTTCATGATATAAATGTGCATGCACAGTCCTTTCAGGATGAACTTGATCGTTTTCGACAAATCTTCCGTAGATTACGTATTGCTAACTTAAGTCTAAACCCGAAGAAATGTCTACTCTCCCAGAAATAAGTGAGCTACCTTGCACACAGAATTACCCGGAATGTTATCAAAACCCATCCAAGCAAGACTGAAGCAGTGGATAAGTGGCATGTTCCCCGCGACGTGATCGATGTAGGACCATTTCTTGGATTTTGCTTGTACTATCGGCGATTTGTGAAATGCTTTACTCAAATAGCGTTTCTATTAAATCAGCTATTTGACTAAATGTGTTCCGTTTGAATGCAGTGAAGAATATTAGACTGCTTTTGATACATTAAAGATTCATCTCATCTCACATTAGCACCAGTACTAAAATATCCTTGTCCAGGAGGAATGTTCGTTTTGGATAAAAACGCATCAAAAGCACGGGGCTGAAAGTTGTGCTTTCACACGCAGAGAACAGTCAAATGCGTGATCTTGGATATTACAGCAGATCATTATAAGAAAAGCCGAAAAGAATTATTTCGTAAGACGTAAAGAACTTTTCGCAATTATTGCTGCAACCGACGAACAAGGTGCAACATACTTAACGACCAGTGAAGAACAACAAAACATGCTTTAAAACATTCTGTAACTCCACGGTGTACAATGGAAACAATTCCATCGACCATGAAACAAGTGGCCACCGTCCTTGTATGAGAGTTCGTATGCAAATTCGGTAACCGTTATTACATTCTGATCAAAGGCGTAATTTTAAGTCAGAATTGACTAAAGATTTGTATCAAATTTTAGGGATAAAAAAATAGGTACCCAACAGTAAACCTACCACGGTTCAACGAAATCGAAATCGAAAATACTTTGAAACACATCCTCAAAGTTAGTTGAAAGTTTTAGTTCCCGCCGAGATCAATGAAGTTCTTCAAAGACAAACTGATGATGTTATAATGCCCGAATTGTAAAGACCCGCAGAAGAAACATTAGACCAGTCATTATTACGAAGGAGTAAAAGATACGGTGAACGTAAGCAGTTATAGGATTATCTGACATCGCCTTATCACAGAATCATAATTAATTTACCTTTAAATTGTTTTTTCTTTCACGTTACGATCTCAGATGTTCCATTCTTCGATATCAGTCTCAATGTTTGGTATCAAATGAATTGATGAGATCAAAGGCCGTACATTCGTGACTCGCAAGAAAGAAAGAATGTATTCGTGACTCGTAACGGAGAGGAAATATCCTCAAATCATTCGAAGGCCATGGATCATAAGTTACAGATACACATATATTACACTTGGCGCCTTCCAATTCGTGACGAAGTGGTAAAGGCAGTGCTCGTGCTTTGAAACGGTTTAGGTTCGATTCTTGCTGGATAGACCAATATGTTCTAGTTGAAAACATTTTCTAGACTGTTCCCTCTGAGTTTTGGCATGTGCATGATACCCACCTGGTATTAATACGCATGTACCCTTCAAAAAATATCAAACGACCAACATTGAAAGATGTGCCATAAAACTATCATTGATAACTGTTCTTTTGCTGTAGACAAACAGGTAGTTATCTCAAACAAACTTGACAGAAAGCTAGGAAACGGAAGTTCATACACTGGCGCTGTTGTAGGTGGAGTTACTGGAGGAATAATAATTCTTATAATAGTGGTTGTAATTTTTGTGCGAAGAAGGATCTTGAGAAATCGACACGAAAAATTTGTCAGGGTAAGGCAAATTTAAATTCTTTTAATATTTTATAGCAAAATTATTGTCATGCGTAAATATTCCCGATCTAGCCAGAGTAGTAAAAAGTGGGTTTTTTTAAATAAATGTGCCCTTTAGAAATTATGTTAAAATATTAATTAAGTACAATTCAATACACGAGAAGGAGCGCGATAAAAATGTATAAAAGTGTATTAAACGATTTCAAATACGAAATATTTTATACCCATCTTGTCAGTTTGTTTGCGGGAGAATTTTTAATATAGATTTTGCATAAGCAGAGAAAATCGAGACAAAGGTTTTTGAAAATCTACGTGTGTTTTGCTTCCGCTAGCATTAACTCTTTTGTGTTGCTAATGAATTATTAATAGTTTTTTGAGGCATAAATTGTCCAAACTTTGCAAAAAAATGTGCACAGAAAGCATAAATTCCATAAAGAGAAATTCAACATGTAAAATTTGTCTACCATTTATAATAACATGTCTCATCTCTTGGACCTTTTGGGCCCTTGTGACGCAACAATTTTGCTGTGCTATACATTCAGTCAATAAGTTTAAGGCCACGCTCTTTATTGACAATCCTCTGTTCGACATTCTTCCCTAGAAAAATACAAGATATGCTCGAGAGTGAGTTCTGGCATATGTTCATACTACCATTTGCCAAAAGTGAACGTTTTAAGTGCTATTAAAACAGGAGTATATTGGAGTGTTTTGTGTGATTACGCGAGTGTTTTAAATAGCTTGAAACACGATAATTCCAAATGTAGCTATATAATTACCTTTAACACCGGCCTCTAATTAGACCATCACTGCTACGGTTGTGGTTTTCTTTGTTGTTTTGCGATTGATTATTGAGTTTTTGACATGCATATTTAGCTGATGTTACACGGAACGATTTTTATCGACGATTTTCTGCGCAACAATCGTTGCGCGGAAAGTTGTCTCGTGTAACAGGTCCCTCGCAACGTATTTCAGCATTGCCGAAGCGTTTGATCCCGTTTCAAAATCTCGCAACGCAGAATGGCGCGAAAAGCCGAAAACGAAACAAAATGGCCGAAACGCAAGGGGTGAGTGAGCTTCTTCCTTCCGAAGTTCCCTCCGAAGAAACTCTCTTTCTGAATGATTCAGACCGCTTGAAATTGATTTCGTTCATGAAACAAAAACGATATGTCTTTGGTCTCAAGAAAAAGTGACAAAAAAGAAAAAAACAAGCAGCTTTGGGTGAACTTGAAGACGAATTTGACTATGAGTACTCGAATTCTGAGTTAATGTCCGTCTAGAAAAACTTGAGGACCTCTATGTTACGCGAGGTGAAACGGTCAATGAAGCAAAAAAATTATCAATCTTCCTGGAAATTTTATGGGCCCCTACTGTTTATGAAGGCAACACTAGAAAAGGCCTGTCAAAAAAGCGAAGAATGGTCAGATGATGAAAAACGAACTGTAATAAATTTTTACAGTGCAATTCCAAGCCTTTGGAACCATAAATTACAGGATTACCATAAGGCAAGGTGACAAGTTCTATTAGGTGACCTGCAAATGGAACTTGGCGATAAATACTAAGAGAAAGATATCGTTTTTACTTTGAATAATCTAAAAACATACTTTGAGCGAGAAAAATTGAGAGAAGAAGGAAGTAAGAAAACAGGGACTGGCACATCACAGGTAAAAATTCACCATCAAGTTGCAATAGGGCCCTACTGGGCACTACCTATCTTTGTTCACTTTTTTAATTCCAGATAATTTTACTGGGGCCAGTTATACGAAAGGTGGATAAAGTTACCCACTGGAATAGTCAAAGCTAGTGTTTAGCATTTTAAAGTTAAAGGAGGGAACTTATAATTTAACAAAGGTATAGTTAGTATTATTGCATTTAAAAGCAGTTTATAAGACAGGATAAAAAATCACTATCCAGTGGGTAACACTATCCACCTTTCATGCAACTGGTCCCTGGGGGTTAGTAGAGCTCTGCCACTTGGTTATTTTACTCTGTCTAACACCTGACAAATACATTCATCTGGGGGAGAGTGCTGTTGCCTGAATGGTTTATGTGCATTTGGTTTTCATTGTCACTTTCTAAAATAAAGATTGCAGAGTACCCACTACCCCCCCCCCCAATGCCATTAACAAAGCAAATTTTATCTGGGAATGGGGGTTACACCTACTCATTTTTATCCTCCTTCTTGGTTCCCTTACTCTTTCTCATCGAGCCCTATTTACCTATTACAAGCAATAATAAATACTCAACTGACATAAACACCATATATATACATATCTGGGACCTGATGTTGAAGCCCTCTTGATGTGAACAAAATTATAAACCTGTTGTATTAGTTATTGTAAAACACAAAATAATTGAATCTCCGTAAATTGTCAACATTTTATTCTATACGTTTCGACAAGTATTACATGTCATCTTCTTCATCTTGGAAGATGACAAGTAATACTTGTCGAAACGTATTGAATAAAATGTTGACAATTTACGGAGTTTCAATTATTTTGTGTTTTATAAAAATACTATATGGCAGTCGTAATTTTTTTTTAGTTACTGTACATGTGACTAGTTGTAAAATTTAATCTACTATAAATTTCTTTTGGCATAGGTCTTTCATTCATCGTGGAAATTCATGAAAGAAATGTCTTTTTTGTCTGATAGCAGCACTGAACCTGATGAATCACGGTCATGCTTGGATCTGTCATTATCAGGATCAGATGAAAATATTCAAAAAAATCTGGCCGCAAGAAAGAAAAGGAAAGGTGTATCTGCCACAGAAGAAGAGGCAAATACAAAACGCAATCTTGTGTATGATGCTGCTATTAAGTACATGCAGCGGCCAGGTTACACAGGCATCAGTGATTGATGAGGACATGTTTGGCCAATATGTTGCAAGTCAACTTAAATTAATTCTTGATGCTAAGATCAAACTTAACATCAAAGCCAGGATAAATAACGTATTTTTCATGTAACAAATGGAAACCAGTTCTTGTGTACCTGATCATTTCCCTGACTAAAATGTAAACAACCTTTTGACCACAAGCCCTGTTATGAGCCCATTAAATGTTAGCTCATTTCTGTTAAATAATAGGACATGTTAATTAAATCCAGAATGTCCAATACTGTTGTGAGATATAGTTGTGTATGAAAGGACAACTATTTGTAAAATAGTACAATTTCAAAATCATTTTAGTTACAATTGTATTTAAATATCAACTTATTAAAATGTTAATATATTCATTATTTATAACAGTTCACGTCGGGCTAGCCCGCACGCCAAATCTTACATTTCGCTGCCTGCAATATTTGAATTCTAAATTCAAAATGCCCGCCAACGCTTAAGCGTGTGTTCTATAGGGCGCCAAGTGTAAATTTATTATTTAGCGAATATTTGTTCGTATTTTTCATTATTTATAAATAAAGAGTGTAGAGCAAGATATTTATTTATAAATAATGGACGTTTACATCTTCATTATATCTATATAATTGGTTGCACAAGCATCATTATTTATAAATAATCATATGTTTGCCTCATTGTTTATAAATAATAACCGTTCTTAAATTTATTATTTACATATAATGAAGTGCATTGTGCTGCGTTTTTATATATAAGTGTTTTACAGATAAGCGCCGCAACGCATTATTTACATATAATTAAATAAGGACTTGCCACCAATCCATTATGTAATATTTCATAAACGAGTGCGAGTGTTTTACCAGGGTTTCCAAACACGCGAGAACAATAGAATACACGAGCTGTTTACCAAGCGACGTTTATTGTTCTTTAGAGCTTGTAAAACGCGAAAGACAATGAAAACACGAGGCCGTTTAGGCCGAGTGATTTTTATTGTCTTGAGTGCTTTACAAGCTCTGAAGAACAATGAACGTCGCGCGGTAAACAGTCGAGTGTATTCTATTGTTCTCAAGTGTTTGGAAACCCTGGTAAAACACAAGCCACGAGTTTATGAATAACTTCTCAATCGTTTATTGTTTAAGTGGAACTCCTTAATTGTATGCCGTTGCTTTAAAAACGAGGTTATTTACTGAAGCAATGCTGTAAAATGAGTGCTGGAAGGAAACCTAAGCGTTGTCTTTTTGAATATTCTTGTGAATAAAGTATGAGCGTTAATATAATGGGCTATTGTGTGTAAATATCTGATTATTTAGTTTGGTATGTCTGCTGCGTTTATAATTAAGAAATGTTGTAATAAAACCGTTTTCATTGTTTTGAGTGTATTTATAATTAAGAAATGTTGTAATAATGCGTTGGTTAATGTTAAAACCGTTTATTATCTATTAATTATTTATTCAACTTACGGTTTATTAACGGGGTTTCAAAAGTTGTGCACGTGATGTAATACGGGTTTGCGATTGGTTTATTTACTCATGAAATATTAATGAGTTTGAGAATTACATATAATAAATTTACAAACGGCGGACGCGTCAGGGTAAGGGTAAAACGCGGATACGGACGGATGTCATGTCCGGACGGATATCCGGACGGATGTCCGGACGCACGAGAGGGTAAACACGGATATGACAGTAAAACGCGGATGAGGGGGTAAAACGCGGATGAGGGGGTAAAACGCGGATATGAGGGTAAAACGTGGATAACATTGGTAATCATAACATTGGTAATCATCATTATAACGTTTTAAGGGACCGATTGCATGGGCGAGTTGTCCTGCAAAGTGAGTTGAATTCGGGCACGGGAGTGATTTTAATCTTGAAAATGTAAACAAATATTAGTCATGAAACTCAAAATAGCAAATGAATGATGTTTTATGTTTCAATACACGCTTTAATAACATTTTGGACTGCAAAATTTAAGCATTTTACGAAAACCGAAATCGTAAAATTGAAAAGCGAAAAACCGATCGGGGCCAAAAGCTACTAAACAAAATTATCGCGGCTAAAACTTCCTTCTATACGTAGGGAAGTCATAACATGCAATGTACAAACCATTATATATTAATAAAAATTTTGCAACGATTTTTCGAGTGTTGTGCATTTTTAGCCATCCCGGCACATGTAATCGCAATTTACAAGTCAACTCTGCAAGGCGAGTCAACTCACTTAGCCCCTTAAAGACCTCAACCGTAATTAAGACGGCATGACATGTAGAGCACAAATCTAGGGCGGGAAATGATTGGTTTTCTTGTCACAATGGAAAATATCTACAGAAATAAGCACATTACACCCGTTTTCAAGATTATAATACTTAATCCAAATTACTGGAATTTAGCGGCTGGCTATGCAAGCACATGGACTTGTTTGCTGTCGATCGCAAGTGAAATTCCCGAAATGTGGCAAAATCTCCCTGTAAAATTAGTTGGATGGAATACACAGCCAAATACTTCTGTAGTTCTGTAATAAATGTCACGTGCAAGTGAAATTCCCGAGATGTAGCAAATCTCCCTGTAAAATTAAGTTGGAATAAAAAGCTAAAAATTCTGCGTGTTCATTAAAGTAAAATATCGCTCTTCGGAAGCTTGGTGCGGACAGACTAAATCCGATTTAGATTTTAGAGAACTGCCTATTTTTTCATACAAAAATTTGGTCGATAAAGAGGAAATTAGATTCGGCGCATTTGCGGTTGTTTTCCCGGCGAAGCTTCCTGACGAAAGCAAAGTCGTTGTTAAAACTGGATAAGTGCTGACAAAGAAAATAAGAAATCTCTTATTAATGAAGCGCGATTGCTCCAAAACCTCCGCCATGCTAATGTCGTAGAGTTTAAGGGGGTATGCACGGACCAGCTTTCTTTACTGCTGGAATATGCATATTTTGATTTCAGTCCATTTGGATGCGATATTCAGACTCACAGCCTTGCTGAATTTCTAGCGGTTTGCGAACAGTCTAGTTGCGATGGGATGAATGTTGCAGTACTTACTCACGCAGCATTTGACGTAGCGTCTGGCTTAAAGTACCTGCATCAAAACAACCACGTTTTACCCTCATATCTGCGTTTTACCCTCTCATCCGCGTTTTACTCTAATATCCGTGTTTTACCCTCTCGTCCGTTCGGACATCCGTCCGAGCATCCGTCCGGACATGACATCCGTCCGTATGCGCGTTTTACCCTTACCCTGACGCGTCCGCCGTTTGTAAATTTATTATATGTAAATAATGGATTGGTGGCAAGTCCTTATTTAATTATATGTAAATAATGCGTTGGGGCGCTTATATGTAAAACACTTATATATAAAAACGCAGCACAATTATGCACTTCATTATATGTAAATAATAAATTTAAAAACGGTTATTATTTATAAATAATGAGGCAAACATGTGTATTATTTATAAATAATGATGCTTGTGTAACCAATTATATAGATATAAAGAAGATGTAAACGTCCATTATTTATAAATAAATATCTTGCTCTACACTCTTTATTTATAAATAATGAAAAGTACGAACAAATATTCGCTAAATAATAAATTTACACTTGGCGCCCCATAGTGTTCTACGCGAGAAACCTTCGTGTTTTGGTCCACATGCGAACTGTCACGACATGCTTCTTTATGAATGAAATATTTGGATTTATCGGTAGAAGAGCTTTCGATTGGTATGTTTTGTCTTTGGCTAAAGGTAAGAGATTAAAGCTTTTGATGTGTGGTTTTTTGACTGTTGACCATTTCATATCCTGCTTATTCGATGTGCAATGCTGATTTTCTGTGTGTATATTTCAGTATAAAATAATCATATTTGAAATGTAAAAAGGCAGAATGCTCAGTTGGCATGCAATATCAATGACTGGGCGTTTAAATGAACGTTTTGCACTCACAACGCGCTTCAGTTTTTTTTTTTTGTTCTGTGGAATTTAGTTAGTCCATGGGTCGCAAAGGAAACAAACGTAAACGTACGACGAAGGCTATATCGAAAGGACACTTTCCTGTTGCAGAGCTAGCAAAGAATCGTAAACAAATACGAGACGAATATTTAAGTAAATGCCAGGTGCTTGAAAGTGAGAAAAAAAGGCTACAGAAGACCACAGATAACGTACCAGAAAATATAATTATAGTTTTCTTTTTAAGGAATATTCTTATTGGTATGCTTGGTATATTGTCATAGCTCAATATTATCGACAGCTTTATGCAAGACTTGTTTAACAATTATGCATTATTTGGTGGTTTAAAATCCTTAAACACCCACCTCGGATAATCACCCCATATTGAATAGTTAATTTAATTGCCATTATTCCTTCAGCTAGGAATACACTTGCTATCTCTAATCCTAACAATCCTAATAATAACGAGGTTCAGATTTGACTTCGACTACCACAGCCACTATAATTAAGAAATAATTAACCAATCAGGTGCCTTCTGTCTTGCCGATTAACCAATCACAAGTGCAAAAGGTGTGCAAAAAGGTAACAGTGGTGTCAGTGGAAGTCAAATCTGAACCTTGCCATTGTCTGGTGTTAGACAGAGTATATAAAGATTAAACAAAGTAGGACATGTGCTGGAAACCTTGTGTTTTAATGGATTAAATCAGTACATGTATAGCAATTCCAGAGTCAACTGTGAAAATCTTGTTCCTAGTATTGACCACTGGCAAACATTCATTAATATTTATAACATTGAAATTTGACACTCTTAATTCCAGCCAAGGAAAATCACTTTAAATTAATACTTTATTAGTTATGACACAACAGATCACCCTTGATGGGCACTTATTAATGTTCCACAATCAGATTTTTTTGCCACATTGCTTTGAAAAGTGGTGTGCAATTTGGCCCCAGAACAATATGCAAACTGTACAGTGCAGTCATCTGTACAAACCTTTAAGTTAGACCAATGTGATTATGGAGTTATACCATTCAGATTAGTATCTGCTATACCAATTTATCTGTTTTTTATATTAGCTAAAAAGAATTTCTGCAAAAAACAAAGAATTAGATGGTGAACGACAACGTACAAATGCAAGCCAAAAACGATGTATTAACGACAGTGGATTCACTGTGTCAAACCGGAAAAAGCTTAAGAGATTGCGAGAGCCGACAGACATAGAATATACTAATTCTGAAAAAGTGCAAGCTTCCCTGTCTGATCAAGCATGTCGACGACGACGAAGTGAAACTATGGCAGCCAGTGTTATTCATGGTGGAACTCCAGAAGATAATTCTCCCACTCTTGATGGATTGTGGCATGCAATTTTCAATGAATCTACTCCACAAAGGCTTGGAATATATGTTAGCAACTCAAAAAAGATCATGAAAAAGGTAATTAGTCCTATAGTTAAGAAAGCTGTACCTAGTTTTGAGAAAAGCAAAGAAAATGTAGCTAGAAGTGTTAAAGTTCTTTATAGCAGAGGTCTGCTAAGTAAAGCAAAGTACAAGAACTTGAGATTAAATTTGTCCATGTCCTCCAACAAAAAGAGAAAGGGCAGGGTGTCATACAAATTTTTTGAAGACATCACTATTCCTAAGTTGTTACCTTATCATAAATTAGTGAAGTATATAAACTCTGTTCATGTTGGTAGTGTGAAATCATTCAGTGATTTTTGCAAGGCCCAGAGTGTTGATGATTGTGATCCAGTGAACGGTGCATATAGGGAGTTGGATGAATTCTTGCTTGTCTTAGCTGAATTACATATTGAAATGGATCAATTGATGGGAAATAATTCATACCCAATGAAATTTGGTTCTGAGGGAGAGTACAAGTTTTACGTAGCCATAGGGGCAGATGGTGCCCCTTTCGGCAAAAATGACGAAGCAACCGCTTGGCTACTTTCATTTCTTAACAGTGGCGATAGAATCACTAGTCAGAATGAAAATTTCCTACTTGCTGGTGCGAATTGTCCAGAGGACTACATTTGCATGAAGCACTATGCTAGTGAAATAGCAGCTGAGATTCAGGTCATTGAATCTAAGGAATACTTTGTGAAGCAGTGTAGAGTTACTTTCTCTTTTGAGTTAGTTCCAGCTGATATGAAGTGGCTTGCTTCTGTTAGTGGTGAATTAATCAATGCTGCTTACTATTTTTCTAGCTTTGCAAATGTCAATAATAACAACAAGCATACTGTAAATGGCTCGTTTGGTCCACAACCAGACACTACTTGGCAACCTTGGAAGTATAAAGAGAGGTTGGAAGTGGCTGGGAAGATTAGAAAGTTGAAGAAAGGTTTGGAGCAGAAGAAGCTTTCTGTTGCTACAAAACGGAAGAAAGTCCTTGAGTCAATCAAGGCACTTAAATCAAGGCAGGAATTCCCACCATTGCTAGGCCCTCTCATTGACAAAGCTTATGCCGAACCCTTGCATAACGCTAATAATTCATGGCAATTTTTGCATAAGAAGATATTACATTCCTAAACGAGTTGAGCAACCTGAATATTGCCACTGTGGATATGAGAAGGAGGTATCTTTAAGCAAATGCCTATCTGTTCTTCTGTTCTTTACAAAGAGGTGGAAAAAACGGCTTCCGATGGAAAGGTAAGCCCACAAATTTCCAACCTTAGTTTTGTTTGATAGTTGGTAGAAAAAGACTGAGTGTAATATAGTATATAGCAAGAACAGTTTGTTAGTATTACACATGCTATATGTAGTTTAGGCAGCAAGTCAATAGCTTAAAGAACTGAAGTGAGAAACAGTTTATTACAGTACATTGTTAGACTAATGTGTCAGAACTAGCTATTGCTATTTACTGTAGCTTTCAACTATGTATTGTTACATTAAAACTATCTCCTTTTTTCGTGGTTTAAATTTGTATTTTGTGTTTTTTTTCTATGTATATGTATGCAGCAGATCATTATAACCTGACTGGCAAAAGATATTCAGCTATATGAAAGAGAACAATATATACATATCATGTCAGATGAATTTGCGTAGTGCACCAACTGTGATTGCCAGGATAGGCAATCATGTTACCAACTGGATTTGTAAAATTTTAATTTAGTATCAATTATATTCGTGGCTGGATACTTGTGTGCATATTTTATAATGTCTTGATGAGGTGGCTGACACTATTGTCATCGCCCCCTTAATTCAAATTCAGCAGTAATTTGCTGCCACTCTATCATTGGGATAATCAGACAGATCTGCCAATACGGTGGCAATACTTTTGGGTGTGCCCTACTTTTGTAACACCAAACAATTTTAGCGGTAATGCAGGGATGGTTGTTCAAATCCATAGTTTTTGCATGCTCTTTCATTTCAAGCTTAAAAAGAAACTAATGAAACCTTGTTATGATCCTGAAAAAATCAATACTTATACTATATACAAGCTCCTGAGCTGAAATTTATGTCAACCTATGGTTATAAACTAGCTATTGAACAACCAGCCTCATGGGGTCTGCTGGGAGAGAGTGGTGCTACTTGATGATTAATTAACAAAAAATATATTCTTGTTGCCCAAATTATTGATTTTATGTTACTGATAGTTTTAGTATTTTAAATCATAATAAAATTGCTGAAAAAACCATGCAGGTTGAATGCAGGTGAGCTCTTCACCTTGAGCATATGCTAATTGGTTTGAAAGACCAATATAAATGAAAAGCTTAAAATGAATTTTGCACTGAAACTAGTCAAAATCCATATAGATTAATTTAAAGTTGCAAACTTTAAGACATAAGTCTACCTGCATGTTTTGGTCTTAAGTTAGCATACATATAAATTATAAATAATATACATTTTGTATAACTCTCTTGTCAAGCAACCTTTATCATTATGGTACTAATGTTGCCTCAGGTATACATATTTAAGCTAAAATCTCACATTTTAATTACAGAAACTGAAACAAGATTAACGTCCAAATAATCCCAGTACATATTGCCATAATTGTGGGTCCAATATAACATGACATGGCTGGCGTATCATACAGACAGTATAAATTTGAAACAGCATCTGTAAACATGTCTTTGTTTTTTAAAAAAGACAGGACCATAGCTAGCTCAAAAATTAGGGGGTGTATAATTATGTCTTCATGTTCACATAAATCGATTTCAAAATAGCCTTTAATGTAGCACATGAATACATGAGTATTCACACCATCCCCAATGATTGAGCTATATAGCTACAGCCACAGTATAGAGAATAAACAACAGGGCCACTCAGCAGTTCAACATTTTTCCCTTTTTTGTGCAATTGACTGGCCAGAATAATGGCAGAACAGCCAATTCAGCGTTTCCATTGGCAAGAAAATGCAATTGACAGGCCAGAACCTGCATAATGAATATGCGTAATGCGATATGTGTGGAGACACAAACTTCAAAGGTTCCGACTCGAGTGGCCCTTCTGTTTATTTCCTATTCCGTCCTACAGCCCTGAAAACTGGGTGCAATTAAATAACTAGCCGAGACAGCCAGTGAACCCATTAGCTGACAATGTTTCCCGATGCTTACTTCCTTAGTATTTATTCTGTCTGATGCAAGACAACTTTACTTGTTTATGGCGAGCTACAGCTAGCTGCCACAAAATGAGTTAAACAAAACAGGCAAGGCAAACAAGTATCATGAAAAGTAGTTTTGCGACTGCTGTTTAAAAAGTTCCAATATTATGACATCTGTGATGGCATTTGGAAGGCATGAACACGACTACTACTACAGGCGTGATGACTGATGTTCCCAGACATATTGTTGTTGCTGCAAACTTCCATAGTTCCATTCAAAATTAATTGTTTAGATGTGCTGTGGTATGCCATGTCGGTTCCAGCACCCATATGAAAGTGTAAATTTTATAAGCTCTCTTTTGTTCGAATAGTGAACAAAAGGTCTTTCAGCGTTCACAATCAGGCACATTTCATGCCATCTCAAAGCGACTTAGATTGAAGAAAGATGTCTTCAGTCAGTACTGCTTCATTGATATTAGCAAGATTTAAAAACAAAAGCACAACCTTTTGTTGATCCGCTACCTCGATGGTTCGCGTGAAAGACGTTTTCTTCCGTGAACTTGCTACCCTCGACAATTGAATGTAGTTGTCGAAGAGGTCAAAAATTTCGGTAGGCATGTATCGGGAAAGCGAAATTTTCCAAGGAGTTTTCCCAACAGGAGAGGGTTTCATTCGCCGTACAACAAGCTTATTTACTCGTATCATTTCTCTTGATAGAATTTTAATAGGCTTTATTGACCAATACGTTAACGCATTAGGTGGGTCAAACATGTGTTTCATGACAATATCTTTTACCATATCCAATACTTCACTGCCAATTTTCCCAGCGATATTCTTGTCTTTGGCCTTTTTTATATAGTTCATAACAGAATCATGCACACTCATAATAAGCGACGCCATCTTGTTCAACAATGATAGGTCGATACCGCTGTAAAATTGCAGGCGCAAGGTAATGCTGAAATGATGATTTTTGAATTTCTCGTAGCCCGGCGTGATTGTTTTAATATTCACTCAGTTACATTTGTTATACACAATTTAAATTATTTTGATATGAATATTGATAGAGAGTCCTGAAGGGGTAAAATGGGAGCTGAGATTTGCCTATTTTGTGCTGGGAAAAGGGAGATTCCATGCACTGGGACTGGGATTCATTGGCCAAAAAGCAATAGAAAATGGGAATGGGATTAGGATTTGAGAAAGACAGCCACTAGGACTAGGGGATTTGTGTACTTGGACAATGGGATTCAGTCAAAATTTTGGCCGGAAAATAGAAATAAGACCTCCCTTCAGGACCTTGTTGATACATTGGAAATTATTTTAAAAAGATTAAAGATATTAAAGTCTCAAAGTTTCTGCACTGTGTGGTAAAGTGTTCCAGTATTGCAGACATGTGGATCACCATCATCATGTCACTTGTCAACCATCTATCCGAGCGGCTAGCCATTGCCAGCTAACTGCCCCTTCAAAGTTGAAATAATTTTGAAATTCATCTCTGATTTGTTTTGCATCATTAGAGTAATTTTGACCATGTTTTAAACAAGGTAGATCAATCCATGAAAGACATGGTTGCCCAGCTGACCCTGGACCAGCATCCTCATCTAATGTAGCTGCATTTATGTAACATTTATCTGACCTAAAAAAATTGTGCAGAACCATTATGGCCAAAACAATAGACGTAGCTTTCTCAGGTGTTAAGAAGATTGCATTTCTAAGAACTCTGAATTTATTTGCCAATAATTCCGAGCACATTTTCACTGATACGTCTCATTATGCTGAGCCGATAATTGACAAGACGCCTGCTAAGGCGTTCACTTCGCCTACCGAAACGAAAATGGGCACAAGGCCAGGCAGGGCTGTAACTAGAGAGTTTGTTGGAGGTGGGGTATATTCACTTATTTCTGTTCTGCCCAACTAATTCCTTTTTAAATCAGTTATTATTAGGGTACCTTCCAAGGCATTTTACCAGTAAGACATTGCTAGCACATCTTATGTAATCACTAAGATAACCAAAAATCAATGTCTGAGTGACCTGCTAGCCTGCTAGGCACTCTGTCCAGAGTCCTAGTAGGATTGCATTTTTTAGAATCTAATTTAAATGAAACCCTTTCATAGTACATATGTTAAACAAGATTCTTTGGTCATAATACCACCAACATATAGCCGTTTTATTTTGCAAGTAAAGAAAATTTAACTAAAAGTGTATACAATACATCAATATATTAGCCTGATAGCATCATTTAAATCTATTCTGTAGCACACAGCCTGAGGTCTCCATGATATAATTTGTTGGGAACTTTAGACTAACATATGTATTTCTGGAAATGGAATGTAAAATATCTTCAAAAATACGACTTATAATTCAGTATTTTTGTTTTTTTTATTCCAAATTTTGAGCTGCTGCCTGGCTTGATTTGTTGAGTATTTATTATATTATTTAAATAAAATGTGCATGAAAGCACCCAAAATATATATTTTGCATGTTTACATTATGCCATTTAGGCATTTAACAATGTTTTTGATGTTTACAAAATGTTGGCTAGCCTTTTGATACATTGACAAGCTTTGAATTAGATATTTGATGTGTTGATAAGGTGTCAGGTAAATATTTGGCATGTTTATAAAATGTTGGTAAGGATTTTGACTAGTTGACAAGTTTTCGACTAAACTTTTGACATGTTGATAAGATCTGAGTTAGTCTTTTGATGTGTGGACAAGCTTTAAAATGGACTTTTGACATGTTGATATGCTCCTAGTTAAACACTTGGCATGTTGACAAGATCTTGGTTGAGCTTTTGGCATGTTGACAAGATGTTAGTTACTTAGTTGGGCTTTTGGCATGTTGACAAAATGTCGGTTAGGCTTTCGGCTTGTTGACAAGTTGTCAGTTAGACTTTTGGCATGTTGACAAGATGTCGGTTAGGTTTTTGGCTTGTTGACAAGATGTTGGTTAGGCTTTTGGCTTGTTCACAAGATGTTGGTTAGGCTTTTGGCTTGTTGATAAGTTGTCAGTTAGACTTTTGGCTTGTTGAAGATGTGGGTAAGGCTTTTGGCTTGTTGACAAGATGTCGGTAAGGCTTTTGGCTTGCTGACAAGATGTCGGTTAGGCTTTTGGCTTGTTGACAAGATGCCGGTTAGGCTTTTGGCTTGTTGACAAGATGTCGGCTAGGCTTATGTTGGTTAGGCTTTTGGCTTGTTGACAAGATGTCGGTAAGGCTTTTGGCTTGTTGACAAGATGTCAGTTAGACTTTGACCAGCACATGCATGCCCACAAGTTGTCAGTTAGACTTTCGTCATGCTGACAAAGTATTTACTTCCAGAAAGCTTCAGGTGTCAGTTAAAACATTGGTATATAGGCAGGGAGTCTGATAAAGTTTTGGCAAATTGAGAAAATGCCAGTTGAAATTTTACTAAATTTAAGTTAGAATTTAAGTTAAATTTTGTTCCTTTTTTTTATTTTGCATTTTTGAATTTTGTCTTGCTATATTAATAATTATAGCAACAATCTTTACAGTAATCGACTTAAAAGTATTTCTGTGATCTGTATTTTCTGTGATATCCAATTTGAAATCCTTTCTCTGAGTCAACTATTCAACAATAAACATGTCAATTTTTTTTATAAAGAAAGTTATTATAAATACTATAGATAAAGACTAAAATGCCGCACTCAGCTATGACTGTTGACGTTCTAACAAAACAAGTATTAAAATCGCTCATAAAAACAACAAAAATTAAAAATTAGACTAAGCTATTAAGTCTGAAGTCTCCACGATATAATTTGTTGGGAACTTTAGACTAACATATGTATTTCTGGAATTGGAATGTAAAATGTCTCTCACCTTTTATAATTATATGAGATCCCACAAGCAAATAAATCATTTTGTACGAAATATTAGCATCTCAGCATAGGTAGAATTTGAAAACCAAGGAAAGAAATCACAACGTGTTTAGAATTAGGAACACATTTCCTAGACTCACTTCTTGATCATGGAATGATGGAGTCTATCAAAATTTGCCGTTTTAAAACATTTCTGGAGCAATATTTTGATAAAGAACCTTCCTGTTCCTTTTTGTTCACTATTACATGTTAAAAATTGTGTTTTGTATATAGATATCTCAGTAGAATTTGCGCTTGATTCTTGTGTAGAAATTTCTAAATTTCCTTAAAAGTAGGAACACAACAGAAAATGACGGAAACACGCTCTCAAAACTTCCCCGCGATACATCGCTCCTCGGTAAAGTTTCGCGGTGGAATTTGTCGTTTTAAAACATTTTGCATGTGAAACTTTGCACGTAAAACCTTCTTGCGGTTTAGATGTTCTAGCATACATGTTAAAATGCGTGTTTTGTTGACATATTCCGCTAGAAATTGAGTTTAAACGCCGTGTTTAGGTCGGCTCACGCAGCTTGTGCCAGCGGTATCACCCATGAGCGCTGCGCCTACTTGCGACACCGAAAAAAAATGAAAAGGAGAAAAATACAGAAACGGGGCGAATTTAAAACTCCGCCTCGCCTACGGCAGGCGGAGTAAAAATTCTCTCTTCAGTGGTAAGTGATGATGAAGGATGACATATAAGATAACTTTAACATATAAGATGACAGTGGGAATGCATCATCAACCACAGCAACATACGGCATAGCCCTAGATTTTCCTGGTAAAGGTCTTGGTGGGGGTAAGTTTAATGGATGATTCTTGTCTTTTAAAAGACCTCTGAATTTCTTTCTAATCCAGTTACCTCTATCGCTCATGCGACCATTCATCCCTACATCGGTGCAAAGGATTTCATACTCTGGCCCAATAGCAACCATAGCCAAAATAGAGTTGTGACCCTTGTAGTCATAATAGTGACTTCCACTATTAGGAGGCTGCTGTAGGAGGACTCGTTTTCCATCGATGGCAAATAAACCATTTGGAAAATTCCAACGTGTTTCAAATTTTGAGGATACTGCAAGCCATTGTGATATTGTTTTGGGAGTTTTTATTAATTCTCCTCCCAATACATTGATAATGGCCTCACATACCTACACAAAAAAGTGCACATAGAGTTAACCTGAAATAGGTAAGCAGCTTGGTAACTATTCATTTATACTATTGACCACTTTCATAATTCTGTTCCAGTTTCATCTTTACATTACTGTATGATAACACCACTACTGAAATTCGTAGAGGGAAGGTCATGCAGCAGTAAAAAGTCAAAAAGACCTGCCATGTGGATGTGCACTCTACTATGCAGTCTCCTTTTCATGTCCTAAATAGCTCATCTCAATAACAATGTATGAAATAGCTGTTCTGCTTATCCGAAACTGCTTTTCAAGCGATGAGAATGTTTCTCCAGTGGCAAGGTACCTCAAGGTAACAGCAAGCCTCTCTGCCGGAGGGATGGAGTCTCTCATCATGGTATCTTCTTTGATCAGTTTATGGCTTAACCGGGAACTCAGGTAATGAAATTTTACCTGGATAATGGATAAAGAGCAAATTTCGGAGAAAATTGGAAACAGTAGTTGTACAGCAAGATAAGACAAGACAAGGTAAAAGTCCGTAATATCGAGGTCCTCTCAAAGTTGTATACCACTTTGGCGCAAACTGACCATTGGAGAACAGTAAATATGTTTTTGAACCGTCCCTTATTTAACATAAAATCTTAAATTCTTAATATAGTTTATTGTATCTCAATACATGTACATACCTAGTTCATCCGGAAATAATTTACAAATGCATTTTCATTTTCGCAAGAGAGTTCGCAAACCAACTGATGAAAAGACCCTCTCTCGTATCCTGCTTAACCACGGCCTCATCCAGGTAACACGTTGTCGAGATTTTTTTGCTTTTCGATCGTCTACACTATCGATTAGCATCAATGCAAGCACGAATCTGTGCTTTCCGGCGGGCACAAAGTTGAACTGCCATGTCAAGCTGCCATTTTATTTTTATTAGCAAAATGCGCGACGACTAAGTACAAAAATAAACATTGCCAGCAGTGTTGCAAATTAACGCGTGTAACATGCCAAAGAAAATTGACAACAGCTGCGAAGAAAATCGTCGATAAAAATCGTTCCGTGTAACATCAGCTTTAAGCACAAATATATTCAACTTCGTTTAACTAGCAATTTTAAGCTAGCTTTTTACTAGAGTATACAAATTTTACAGAATTGTAAAATCACATTCCTGTTGTTGATTATATTTAGTATTTATAATAATATAATCGTCATATATCTCTATTAAAAAAAGAATGTCAAGCGGGAAATCCATTTGCTGAAAAAGGACGTGTTTGTACTTTCTGCAAGGAGCAGCTTAGCGTGGGTTCATTCTATGATTATCACACTATTATTCACATTAATTATTATGCCCTGTCTATGCAAATTATTATTAATTGCACAAGACATCTCTTTCAAACATTCGAATCCCGTGTGAATCGCTTTCCATTGGGACAAATGATTTGACTTATAACTTGACGTAAATAGTACAAAATGTAGATGTATTCCGCCGATATACAGGGTGTATAAAAAAAAGTAGACAATTTTGAAACGGCTCTCAACCTCGCGAAGCGGCTTGAAGAATGAAGTTTTTTATTAATGTACATTGCTTGGGTACTTACGGTGTAGAATAAATGAAAATATTCTGAAATTTAAATGTTTCAAACCCAGGGGTGTGCGTATTTTGAAACACATTAAAAATGGCTTGCTCACGAAATTTAAAGGCTTAAAAGTAATTTTGAGTTGGTAGGTAGAAAATATGTTAGGTGTTTTATTGCTGTTCAAAATTTCAAGAAATTTGATTGAGTTTAAGCCACTGAAAACGTCGTGCGAATATGTGCAAACGTATATTTTTTCTCAATAAGAATCGTTTTTCTGAAGAAATGTTCAATTTTAATTAAATGTCCCTTGGGAGTTGTATGCAAATTAAGTAAATACATAAATTAAACATGCACAAAGCTAATTTTGCTAAAAATATGGAAGTTCGCGCAACGTTTTGAACTGCTTAGACTCGAGCAAATTTTCTGAAATTTTGTACAGCAATACAACACCCGGCAAATTTTCCATCTACCAAGTCAAAATTACTTTTAAGGATTTAAGTTTTGTGCGCAAGGCATATTTATATTGCTGTAAAGGACAGAACCCCCCCCCCCCCCGGGTATTGAAGTTTTAAATTTCTTATTTTTTCAGTTTGTTCTAGATTATAAGTACCAAAACAATCTATTTTAATAAAAAAACATCGTATATTGAGGGGCTTCGCGAAGCAGAGAGCGATTTCAGATTTGTCTACTTTTTTTTATACATTCTGTGTATTATGTCTAACCAAACTTCTGTTCATTCATTACAATACTTTAATTCGCAGTTACTCAAGCAAGCTCTTCTTTCAATTTTACAGGAATTCCACGAAATGCATCGCATCCAAAACCCGTCCCAAATAGTATTTAAACAGGTCCCTCAACCACCACCATTAGAACATGATATACAGGCTGAGATCAGCAACAACGGTTGGTTATTCATCGTTTAATATGTACTATTAACATACACGCATTTGTTTGGAATCCTTTCTGCCTTGTTAACTTCGGAAAAGTTGAAAGTAAATCAATCATGCTTAAAATATATGAAACATAATTTGTTTTAGAATGGTCACAAGAACTTTCATACATCGAGTTGTTGGGGGGCTGGGATATTTTACCGGAGAAGCTAAAGCTATTGGAAAAGACACTGGGAGTTGGTCAGTTTGGAATTGTCAAACAAGCACTATTCACACCCGACAATGGTGATGATGTGGTTGTGGCTGTTAAAACTGTGAAAGGTTTCAATGTTATAATGTTTTCAATATAGACTATTAAACCTTTTCATGAGTGCCAAAATCTCGTATTTTTTGCCGTTTAGATAGTGCAAGAGAATCTGATCTCCGGAATCTAGTGGCGGAACTGGCACTTTTAAAAAAAGTGAATAAAGAACGTCATCCAAATGTAATAAGATTGATCGGAGGTTGTTCAATCGAAGGTATCGGTATTATGGATACAGTATTTTGATTATCATAGCATGCATTGTAATTATGTGCAAAAAAAAGATTAGCAGTTAGGAAAAAATGCAATGAACGCTAAGATTGGGAACGTGGTAAGGTCACGTAGAAATTCGAACCGATTGATAATATAAATGACTTCTCCAATATGTTAACAGGGGTAATATATAAAAGCCTCGGGTAATCGGCATTACTCCATGTAGGGTTGTTCTAAAATTTTTCCTTCTTACCGTGCTTTCAAACCAACTAAAATTTCTTTGTTTGCCGTCCATGCAGTAATTGATGATAACTACTACTGAACTTCACCAGACTTTACCAGACTTGAAATGTACTTCACATGCAGCACTGAAAAAATTTTTGCACGCCTTGATGATAGCGTTGATGACTGGATAATTTTTTACTTGAATTTAGGTAGCATATTAAAAACTAACTTTTTTCGCCCATGTTATTTTCGACCATGTTATTTTCGACCATCATAATATATTTTGTTAAACAAACCAGAGAATAAATAACTACAATAATTTTACTTTGTTGCGTTAAGGAGTAAACCATTAATTGCCCAGTAAAGAACGTCTTTTCATGAGGGTTGATTTAGGTGATAACTCAGGATGTATATTTTGTAATTCACTGCAGCAAAAAAGATGGCGACATGTTGATTTTACCTGAATGCGGGTATCAAGCAGGAATAGGTAAGAAAAGACGACAAAAAGCAAAGCTAATGAACTCAAATATTGTCACAATATGAAAATAACCAATTGTCTTCTACCCTGTTTTTCAAAAGACGTTAATTCTCCTTTTTTAAACGATTTCAGACCGCAATACACTCTCAGAGAAAATCCGCCACCCGCTATCTTTTTGCTACAGTAAACTGGAATGAGCACTTTAGTTAAGCCGCATTGCATTTAGTTACTCTGCCAAGCATTTCTTTATGCTATATTTTTCATTGTGCTTTTAAACAACACAACATTATTGCAAGGTATATGTTGCTATTCACAGTCATATTTCATTATGCTCACGTAACATTATGCATTACCCTCTGCGAACGAATTTTGACATCTAGACACAGATTATACAAACAGATGACTGATTTAAAGAACCCCCCCCCCCCGAAAACATTCAAGATAGTGACCTGGTTTTTAATCTAAACTACATAAAAAAATTTCCGTAAATTAGACTTAATGGCCTTGGAACTTTTTCATTTGTGCACTATTCTTTAATTTATGATCTGGTAGTTTTGCATAAAAGAAATAACTTGGAATTGATTCTAGTCTATTTTGCTTCCTTTTAATGCATTTTATATGAGTGGGAAGCTTAATTTATCGAAGATAGTCCGGTATATCTGCATATACTGGATATAATTCTGTCAATAATATGTGTCAGAATGAGTCTTTGACAAAAGAAAACGATGAAATCTTAATTAGATAGTATGTCTCTGCATAACATGGGATTAACCCAGTACATGTTATTATCATTTTTGTTACTGTAACACTTATGCTCTTTTGTTACATTTTTTGCTATACAAATTCTTTTACTTGCCAGCTTTGACAAAATTTGGTATATATCACATTTGCATAATAAACGATATTAAAGATATAAGTAATAGTTCATTGCTAATTGGATAGGGTAAATAGTTACTAAGGTATGAATAAGCAAGTGTTTGGTGTTTTGTCAATATTGTTTTCCTAAACTACTGGATTATATTATTTTGAGTAATGATGTGATCATGACTATTGTGACCATGAGTTGAATTTGTTCATTTTTGTGCCACAAGAACAATTTGTTTGGACAAAAAGAAGCGTTTGGGTTAATAGTAGGAAGTATGCATTGTACTTATTTTGTATCAATTTTTGCCAAACGTAACAGTCACATTGCTGTCCATCTCACAAAGAACCAGGACGTATGTCTGGGACAAGCACGCTATTTGAATTGTATTTGAATTCACCAACAATAAGACAAAGTTTTCCTAATCCCCCGCTTGTTCTGAGCCTGGAGGAGGGGGGACGTTGGCTAGGATATTATAATATATTGCATTACCAATTAAGTGGGGAGGGGGGTTGCAGGAGAAAAACAAAGATATATTGTATTTTATTGCCGAAAATGAATTAATGACTGATTCAAAATGCACTGTTGCCTTTTTATATTATCTGTTAAATCATGCATATCTTCGAAATAACAATCTTATACGTATCAAGTGTCAACGCCTTAGCTGGTAACCTCCTTGACTAATGTCAGGTAAATTCCTAAAGTTAGCATCAACTTCTTGTTTAAATTTTGTGTAGAAATACACTATCTTCAAAATGACAAGTACCGTAGTGAGAAAGCCCTTTAGACTGACTTGATCAGAAGACGCCAAATTACAAACGTTTTGCCAGAGGTCTTTTTCTACATATGGAATAGCTAATGTTTTAGCCCAGAAAACAAGGAAAAAAACATTGAGTATGTAAATCCATACACAGAGCCCGCGTTTCCTCACTAAAAATGCCAATATATGCTAGCAAAATAAGATTTCATCTTTTTCATTATATTGACGCTTATATATCCATTATATGCACATGTCCCGGGCTATTTACGATAACTTCCGCACCCCGCCCATATAAACTACATCAGAAAGCGGACAAAATAAACTAGAATTAATTTCAACTTACTTCTTTACACAAAAATACTTGATTATAAAGAATGATGTACAACTGAAAAGCTCAAAGTTCATTTAGTCCAATTTACAGCTTTAATTTTTCTTATCCAGTTTGGATTCAAAACAAGCCCGCCATCTTCAATGTGGCGGGGGGACTTTTTCCTTGAGTCGGACAGCTGTATGTAATAATCTGTAACTAGAGAGAGAGTGGCTAGGCACTATTCGTTCACAGAGGGTCATGCATAATGTTACGTCAGCATAATGAATATGAGCGTGAATAACAAAATATGTGATGCAATAATGTTGCGTTTATTGATAGCACAATGTAAAATATAGCATAACGAAATGCGTGACAGAGTAACTAAATGCAATGTGGCATGCCAAATGCTAATTTCAATTCCAAAATAAACATCTCGAATAAAACTCGTACCCAGGGCATTTTACCACAGTGAAAATGGCCCTGGCCTTGGCCGGTCAGTTCTGCAACGTGATTGGTTAATCATCAACCCAAATTAATTTGCGTGTCAATAATTTATTCCATGTAATTTCAATTCAACAATGAGCTGTAATTTCTATAATAAAAATCTACAAATTTGAAGTTGCATATTTTTGGTTTATTTATGGCTTTAACTGAAGGTAAGCAGCAATTTAAATATATATTTGTATGTACTAATGCTTTTTTATCAAATTATATACTTGACGATGATGATAAGCTGCAAATTTTAAAACTTCATAACTTTAATTAATGTTTCCGAAATAAATTATCATACTAAACACCCCAAAATTCAGGATGTCACGTGACCGGCCGAGGCCAGGGCTATTTTCGCCGTGGTAAAATGCCCTGGGCACGAGGTTGATCTCGATTTTTTACGTAAATCACCACTGTTGCTAATTATTAACATAGCTGATCTTAAAGTTGATTAAAAATTATTGCAATATATTGGGGAATTTGCATCATGGCTTTATTTTATATGAATACTTCTATGCAACTCGGCCAAAATAATTTACATTTATAGGTTTCCAAAACCTTTTCTCTTGGTTTTAGGAAAGTTACATGTGATCATTGAATTTTGTCCTAAAGGGAATCTAAGACAGTTCCTTATCAACAGCAGAGTCAACACTTCACAGGAAAAGGATAACAACCTAACGTCGACCTTGAATGATCATCAACTTTTAAAAATTGCTGTCGATGTTGCGAACGGAATGCTTCACCTTTCATCTCACAAGGTATTTTTTGTTACCTCCATAGAAATGTCATGATAAAAAACAGTATTTTTGACTGCATTATTTTATAATGCTGGCTGAAATGTAACCAGAACAATTTTTCCGAACCGTAATTGATGTGCTATTCAATTCAGGCAACATATCTCAGGTATATCAATGCAAAGAACAATTCTATCTAATACAGCTATTTCCAATTCAGCATGCACCGTGCGTTTTAACGTGTTTGTTTCGCATTATGAAACTTAGGCGGGACCAATGTTATTGAGGCTTGTTTTGGCCAATAAACATCAACTTTCATTATGCAAAACAAACACGGTGCATGCCCAATTGCAAACAGCGGTATTACGTGAAATTGTTCCTTGCATTAATACAACTCGGCTACGCCTCGTGTTTCACATGCTTCTCTCGTATTCTCCCAACATTTCCTGTATGCATTATCACACCATAAATGCACGCGACTCGTTTTCTATTCATTTTAAGATTCAGATATTAAAACATTTTTGCAAGATATCATGCAGTTACCTAGAAACAACAAGAAAAACGTCAAAGCAACAGAGAGAACAATACTGCGGCATACGACCATACCACAGAGCATACAGAGATTCAACTTCGAAATCTCATTAATTATGCATGCATAATCCTGGCTTAGCCAGTACGCTAAAAAGAGGCATTCTGCAACTGAAGATTCTCATCATAGCTATTAAAAATGGCCAGGGGGGAGAAGGCCTCCCCTTAGCGTCCTGGCTAAGCTATGAGAAGTTGAACCTCTGTTAGCTCTGTAACCATACCAGAGAAAAATAGCCAAGGCAACCGCTTTTCTGGGTTTTTAATGGTTGAAAACTACCGAAAAAAGAGAATTAAAAACATACAGATATAATAGTCTGTGGTGAACAAGCCTTATCGCCGTTAATTTTGGCATTTCGACGACTGCTAAATTTGCAAGCTGCAAAAGTTCAGCGACTCAAATACAAAAGTTCACCGACTCAAATACAAAAAAATATTCCCAACGTTTGGCAACGGCGTTACTTTTCAGGTACCGTTAAGAAAATTGGTTTGTTATTTTGTCTATTATTTTATTAGGTCTTCGAAGTCAGACTTTTTATTTTATTTGTGCACAAATGTGAACTATCGCAGCAAAATTTTTGAACTCGTACTTAATTTGTGGAGTTTTTCATGTGAATTTCTATTCAGCCATTTCTATTTCAATACGCAAAAAAGTTTCAGTTTTTGCTTTTCTTGTCAAATTTTTTCTTCTATTTTACTAACTTTGTGAAATTCGCTTTAACTGTCTCGATCTTTACGAAAACTCAAAAAGCTAGCAGCTTGTTTTACAACCTCGTAACCAGGGTCCTGTGTTTATTAACTCATGTATAGAGCTGCCAGATTAAATTTCTAAATATAGCCTAGATTCTGTACAGGGTTTTGTATGCGTTTCATTTACTAGAGATAACCTCAACTGTTTTGGAGTAAAATGACCATGGCGATCAACATGGCATACGTGCTAAAACCTGAATCCGGGACGAAAGTCTTCAAAATGACCCCGGCCCTGAAACGGCCCAGTGTCGACATAGCTCTAACTTCAGACCAATGCAAGCAACATCCTTCCTGAAGTGGCTATATAGTGTATAGAACAGTTGCTTATAGGGGTGGTTATAAGAAACAAAATATTGCTTAACTATAATATTTTCCAACAAAATCGCCAGTCAACATGACAGATCAGCAGCTAATTATGCATTAAAATCACTAAAACCGCTGGTAGAAATGAAATTCCAAAAAAATTATTATAATATAAAAAAAATGTTCAATTGAACCCAATTATCGCAGACTTCAAAAGGATTGACCTTATTTTGCTGATACATAAGGCATCTTATTTCCGCGTTGGTTTTTAGTCATTATAATTAAAGGCACTTACTAGAAATACATGCATGCAGCAACCCCTCGCCACTGACTAAGAGCATGCAACTATATTTTCGGAATTACATGAAGTACTTCCATAGGTTGCTGTCATAGCAACACGGCAATTGTTATTCTTTCTGTATATTTTTTCAAAGTGACAAAATATTGAGTTTTTAATCCTTGTTTTATTATTGACAATTTTTTAAAATGGCACAACATTTGTCATCGGTATGTTATTACGCCTAATGTAAGCTTAAATTTGGTATAAAATACGACCTATTAATTACATATATTAGACGTTTTACAATATCTATGAAACTAAATTTTTATCTACATAAACTTTGAGTTTGAAATAAAACCGTTTCAAGGCAATTTTGTATCTTCGCTCATATTCTTTTACATGTAGAGTTCGTCAATATTTTGAAATACAGTAATAAGAAGACAGTCTTGCATTTTAATACAAAACATAAACTTACTCTGGAATTTAAGCAGTGAATAGACTGGAGGAGTACGGCTACGCCGGCCTTTATAAAGCATGAAAACACATGTATAAATACGCATTATCAACAAACTTGCCTTGTGTTTCACACCGTAGTCAATTCTTGGCGCTTCTGTGTATTTTCCCAGAGTTAATCTCTCTTCAAGAGTCTTGTCGTAGTCGATTTCGTCTCAGTTCTCGCCTTTTTGGATGCCTTAAGTGTTTGCTACTCCTGATATTCCGCCATACTCTTGAGATCATAAATGACCACCTTTCGTTGGTTGTGAAAGTTGCCAAATCTTTTTGCAAAAATACAAAATATTGTAGAGCAAAAAGCAAATTTAGATATTTGCTGTCAGTTCAATTCGTGATTAATCAATCAACAACAAATTTTAAATCTGGCCAATCAGTGTTAGCCATTCATGATAGTCTGCCACATTGTTGAGATTAGTGAGGACATACCACTTTTACTACCTATCACGAGCAATGACTTTGAACTCCGCTAATACGAAATTAGTAACCCTCGCCCCAGGCTTACACCCGGAACGGCGCTTCGCGCCGTTGGCTTGGGGATTAGAAATAATATATATAGAGTACGCATTCTATATCTATTATTTCTATGGGATTATCATTATTTATTGCCCATTCTCGGCATGGATCGGTTTCTGTCATAATAAAGGGTGACTCCTAAATAAAGAAATAACATAAATTTCCCACCTTTAGAACTTTTTTTGAATTGAAGGTCTGTTTTATAGTAGATTAAATGCATAGCAAACCAAACAGTTTGTGTTAGTCACATAATCGTATTTTACAAATCTAGGAGTTAAAAAGCGTCTGTTTACACCATCATCAATTTCCACGAATGTCCTTTGTATATTATACAGCTCGTTCATCGTGATCTTGCTGCAAGAAATATTTTGCTTGCTGAAGACAATACAGCGAAAGTGTCTGATTTTGGTTTAGCAAGAGATATTGGAGGAGCTGAAGAGTATATAAGAAACAATCAAGTATTGATTCTTATTAGACGACTAAGTATTCTTATTGATACGTGTTATTACAGTCTTAAAAACAGGAGTGAAATAATCTGAAATAAATTGAAATTTCAAGCACGATATTTTTATAACTTGCATTTTGTACGTACGGATTATGTAATACATAATTTATTGTCATCTATATATATATATATACAATTCTCCCATAATTAATTATAGAATTTACTTCCTGTGAAATGGATGGCACTGGAAAGTTTACTTCATGGTCGTTTTACAACAGCTAGTGATGTGTAAGTTTTTTTTCTGATAAATCAATGTTTAATTATATACATGAATGGAAACTGCATAGCTTTATCAGCTTGGCCGTTTAAAAGAATGGTCAGACCGTTGGCTGGTTAGGTAAGTTATTATGAACGAGCATTGAATATACATGATATATACGTTATTATATCTTATACCCACGACTTTAGATGGAGCTATGGTGTTCTTCTTCATGAAATCACTACTTTAGGTGAGAACATCTTTTTTTATTGATTGCCTTAAAGCATGAGATGTAATATGACTATGTACTTCCACCAAAACACGAGCGGGTTTATCATATTGGCGTTGATTATTGATATATTAACTTAGGTACTGCAAAAATAACTTGTTTTAAAATACGATTAATTACTTCTAGATCTGAAGTAAAGCTAAACTCAACTGATTTCAAAAGAAATGTGTCGGGGAGAATATAATAATATTAACTCCCCTATCCAATTAAGGCGCTATGTACTTCGGTCCTGGCCGGCGCTTCTTTTTGTATAGATATATTATATAGATGCCATAAATGCAAAGTAAGACTGCTCGTGCGGATTTGTTTTGAATCAAAAATATTTTGTAAGTTATGCACTCCTAAAGCAAAGACACACGGTAACGGGAACAACAAACAATTTATTCAGCATTATTGTTTTCTGACCTGCAGTCATAGACAAAACCGTTGAGACTTTTGTGAGTATTCAGCTATTTATCTTCCCCCACCCCAAATCAATGTTGCGTGACTAAAAAATTGTTTTTAGTATAAAAGCCAAACTTGTAGCTATACAGATATTTTTGTATCCATTGACTGTTGTGAAAGCAATCTATTCCTGGACAAATGAACAATCTTAATTTCATTTTTTTACAAAGTGACTATAAATTGTCACGCTATAGCTACGCTAATAAACAGGAACTTTTTAGATCAATACCAGGACGGCACTGATGAATTATATTCAATTGAATTAACTATAAAGAAAAAAAAGTAATTCGTTCATTCATTCAATTATATTTAACACATATATTTAAAAATGTCTGCACAAAAGTGTTCATTTGCAGCAACAGATGTAAAACACACAATAATGTTACGTGCCATCGCTTCACAAAACGTTTTCTGACTCATTTTTAGGAGATGAACCGTATAAAAACATTTCACCTCATAATATTGTTACCCACGTCGGAAGTGGATGTCGGATGACAAAACCAGCAAAATGTTCTGACGAAGTGTAAGTAACTTAATCATCTTTGAAAGTAATTTAGAGTACTTTTGCTTTTTAATGTATTCAACAAATATTAGTATTTAAAATAACAGAAACATGTTTTCAGATACGTACTCGTTTGCTATTAGATATGAAATGATGGCAAAATGTTGGAAAGTAGAACCAAAAGACAGACCAACATTTGAGGAAATACGTGAATCTCTTAACAATATGCTCAACGATGACAAGGTAATTAAAATTAAATGTTAGTAGCAGTGATCATATAGTCATTACGACAAATAGATTTAATTATTAGCATGTTTCCAAAAAGCTGCATGGAAATAAATCAACGTAGAATTTTAAAGCTACAATGAAAAACCTTTTTATCATCTCCTTAAGAAATCTTACATAAATGTCACTCAAATTGATGACGGAGGATCAACGATTGCAACGCCAGAACCGAAGGTTCAAAAACAATCAGAAAATGCTTGAGATTTGGTGCGTGGCTGTACACGTTTGTAGCTAGCTAATTAGAAATTAAAATAGTAAGTTGAATGGTGCGAAGAAATACGCGCTGATAGTTGTATAGCTAATTTGTGTAGTTTAGGTGTAAATAGCATTGGGATTTTAGGACAACTTTACGAGGAATAAAATAACATAAATGTGTTTATAGTTTGTGATCGAGAAATTCTAAGTAGTAGCTATTTAACAGTTATACTATACTATACACCCGTTACGAATAAGGCGATGAATGAGTAAATTCATACAAAAAAATATCTAAAAAGGTCTAACTTTTCGTCATCTACAACATCATCAGAGAGGACGAAAGTTTAGATGTTTAGCTTATTAAAAAGAGAAAACGCATATATTGTTGTTATAATAAACCAGGACGATATTGACTTCAGCAAAATTGTTGTCGAGTCACTTGTTATTTCTTCTGGAAATCCTTCGGGATCGGTCAGAAATTCACATTGCTTTTTACGTAATTTTTTTTCCACAGTCATATGATGATAACTGCCCATATTCAAGAAGAATTCCTCACCATTAGTATATCGGCGCCATTCTGGTAAACTGTCAACCTTGTCAACTATAATCGGAAACGTTGTTTTACCCAAATTTGGATTTCTGAGATAGAAAGAAATGATCCGATAAACTTTTTAAAATAAGGTGGTTTGGGTTAAATAAGCTTTGTTGGAACTCTACTTACCCAGTTTTTGCAAAATTTGTCCAATATAACATCATTCTCATAGACAGTGTTTGATCGTCAGGACGAAACATCGTATTGTTGACAGGAAAGCCAAATACTGACTAAAATGCAAAGCGAATTAGCTGCAATACACGTTCATTCTGATGAACGAATCGATCATGCAATTGCTTCAAAGATCCTTGCAGGAACTAAATGCAACATAAGATTTGGCATTCTCAGTTAACACTTATTTACATTGTCCGAGAAAAAACATTACATTTTCAATTTCTCGTACGTCACATATTGACAAATGCATGTATAGTTACTGGGAGTGAAACTAAGGTAGTTCTTTAAGGTCATTTCTTTATCAAAATGGACCATTACGCCAAAAATCGGAAAGGAGTTGGTATTAATAGAATATCCTCTAGAGTATTTTCAATCTTCTGGTCTTGTTCAAATCCTATACTTCCCCATTTTGAATGCTAGATGCAAACAGAGGTCCAGGAAACATATATATATAGTATTGTGAGGATTTTTTATCCCCCAAACTTCATCGTTTTTTTGGCATGCACTAAAATTAGATTGATGCTGTTTACTTAAGTATCGCTGTACGAAAGCATGCACAAACACAACTAACTTCTCAAGTGCACCAAACTAGCCACTTTTCATACGAAGTTAATTTAATCACTGTCTACATTTAAGTAAAGGCCGAAACCTTTAGAAAACTGTTTTACAAGAACTAGTTAACAAAATAAAGAAGCTCTTACTATGATGTCCAGTCCGTGAGCAGCAAACCCGAATGTTCCATAGGGATAAAATAGTTCCTTTAAAAATGTCAAAACCAACTGAGCATGAGAGTATTGGTATAAATAGACATTTGTTCTGTTCATAAGTTGAGATCGCAATTCAGCCTCATATCTAGTCGCACATATGAACTGTTGATCTGATGAAAACTCAATGATTGGCTTTAACGCCTCCAAATAGGAAGGAATGCACTTTGGAAGATATAATTTTCTGGCGTTCTTGTACACCTTTTCAGACGAATTCTTGAAATGTGCTTTAAGCATTTCCTCGAAATGTCTCAAGTATAGGCTTGTGTTCTTTGAACTTTCTAATAAACTTTGCGAGTATAAAAACATTTCATCTTTCGTAATTCCAATAATTACATCTTGGTTTTTTACTTCTCCTTTTTTGAATAACATTCGTGGATTATCCGAAAAGAACACTTTATCAAGAACAGGGCCAGTCCATATCGACCAAAATTCGTTGGTATTTACCACAGTCTTCCATTTATCTTCGGTCACATTTCGCAAACATTCTACTAACATTTCATCATTGCTGCAATTAACGCGTGTTAGAAACCATTTTAGTGCATTGTTGATTTGGAAATCTGTTGCAATCGCCCACGGCATAAGCATGTTTCCACTTTGCATGATTGCTCTATCAAACAAATCCCAGCTCTCTTTAGATAATATATGTGCTGAGACACTTGCTCCGCCGGCACTCTCACCAAATATAGTGATTGATTTTGGATTACCACCAAAACTTTGAATGTTCTCCTTAACCCATTTCATTGCCAGGCGTTGATCATGTAGACCGATGTTACCTGCGATTGCAGTGAAAAGATAAATTAAATTCTTTGGTATAAATGCATGGTTTATATCAAGCTAAATACCCTCGCGCAATCCGTGCGACTTTAATATTGAAAATATAGATTCAAATATCTCTGATTGAAGCAACTATATTACGTGTCCTCCAACATTGTGGTATTATCACAACCATGACAAAATTATATAACAAGTCATTAATTAACATGTAAAGTAAATAAAGAAGAAAACTGTGATGACAATCAATGACAAAAAAAATTAATGACAATTGAGATCATATCTGTTAATGAATTCACAAATCATCCCAATCATATTGCGAATCGCGTTCCTCATTCCGTACTTTATTTATTATCCCCTCCCTTTTTCCTCAATATTATTATACCGCACAGTTTGCAAAAGAGCGTGCATGATAAATATATTAATTATATAGAAGATGGTGAAAATCAAGTCATATACATTGGCAGCAACCATGGGCCAGTTGTTCAAAAGTCAAAGGAAACTTTCCACCAGTTTGATTGTTTGTAAACTTCGAAAAATTTCTTCAGCAATCCAGTCTGGATCAATACTAGTTCTGTTATCTGTTCTTGAACCCAGTGTTAGCACTAACCGAGCTTTGAACAACTGGTCCCATATTAAGATTTATTTCGGAAATTATTGTCATCAAAGCTCTAATCCTGCTTCTTCATTCAAATTCTGTCTTTAAAATGGACGAATTATAAACAATGTACCTTTAATCCTGCCATCCCCAGTGGTTAAAAAACCGAGAGCTGTAAGTCTGTAATTGATCGTTACCAGTATCACCTCACCGACAGCGACAAAATTTGATCCTTCATATCCGCCTGAGTAACCGTGCCGAAATGCTCCACCATGTATCCAAACCTGACCAAAAGATAAAGTCAGTTTCTGGTTTTGAAACCTTTCGAGTTAAACCTTTAATGTTAAAGTATACCATTGGATCGCGGATTAGGTAAACAACGAGATCGGAATATTGCAAATCGTATAATAAAATATAATGAAAAATAATATTCGATCTAAAACAAAATAATACATAATTGTAAATAATAACTAATGATAATAGCATGCATTGTCTCATTGTCCCTTATTCAAATATTACCAACACTATCACAAATTTAACTTACTTCTATGGCAATAACCAATCTTTATACATTAAAACAGCTGGTTAGCAAGTTTTTACTGTCCGGTGAGCCTCAGGTTAGCGTAACATTTATGAATAATAATAATTCCCGTTTACAGTGTGTACAGTCTTCCTATCAACAATATATTCATGCAAACATGTGTTCGTAATTCGATCCTAGATATTTAAAAGTGTCAATCAAAGTTAAATCAATTCCCAAACTAAAGTAATATAGTAAAATTAATAAATGTAAATTGAGTCCAACGAAACATCCTCCCCCCCAATAAGGATACCGTTCTTATTCTTCGTTGTCGTATCCCTCTGCCGGATAAATGACGGCAATCTTCGTCACTGGTCTGCTATAATCTCCTGCAGCTGTCTTGACTCTCACATTTCTTGTTCTTCCATCTTCGCCGGGGTATACCTCGATTATTCTACCGAGCGTCCACTTTCCTCGTACCGCGTTGTCCTCAGCATACATCACCATATCGTTTACTTGCACGTTGCGTCGATCTGCACGCCACTTTTTTCGTGGTACCAGGGATGGGAAAGCATCTCGACTCCATCGCTTCCAAAATGAATCGACCAATCTTTGAACAAACTCCACTCTGTCACGGGGATTCTTTGTCGGCTTAAAAGGACCTTGCGGAACTTCAGAGGTCGATCGTCCTAAGAGTATGTCGTTTGGGCATAGATATGTTCCATCGTCTGGGTCGTTGGGAATTCTGCCAATAGGACGTTGGTTGACCAAGTTGGCAACTTCTAACAAACAGGTGTATAGCTCGAATGGCGTCAATACTTGCTTACCAATTGCTATCTTCAACGCTTTCTTGCAACTTTTCACAAGGGCTTCGGCACATCCATTGTGGTGCGTAGCTGCTGGAGTTGTAAATCTCCATTTCATGCCTTTCTCTGCGCAGAACTCACGAAGTTCCTCTTTGTTCCAACCGGTTATCATTTCGCGAAGTTCTCGTTCTGCACCGACGAATTGAGTTCCATTGTCGCTCATAATCATTGCGGGTTGACCTCGAATTGACAAGAATCTTCGAAGAACTTGTAAGAACTCTAAAGTGGAACAGTCTACAGCTAATTCCAGGTGAACTGCTCTTGTGTTTAAACATGTAAAGAGAACTCCGTAGTGCTTTGTGGTCTTATTGCGCCCAATTTTAACGATATACGGTCCAAAGTAATCGCATGACGTGTAATGAAATGGCGGGGTGTATGGTGCAAGACGAAACGGTGGTAAGCCTGACATCAGTTGAGACTCGAGCTTACGTGCCATCTCACGACAGAATACGCAGCGGAACTTGACTGACTTTGCGAGATCATTGACCCGTAGGATCCAGTACTTTCTCCTTGTCTTTGCTGCTGTCGCTGCTACGCCATTGTGACCAAACTGGTGAGCTTGACGTGTGATCAATACTGAGATCCAGTGTTCACGGGGAAGTAATGCGGGGTACTGGCAATCATAAGATACTACGGCTTTGGAGACTCGTCCTCCTACTCTAATTATTCCATTCTCATCTTGAAACGGACTGAGTGACTGGAATTCTCCTTTTGATAGGCGGTCATGTAAGCTTTTCTGTGCTTCCTTAATCCATAAAGATTCGGCTTCTTGTAACTCTACCGGTGACAGAGGACCCTGGGTGGACAAATTGCTGACAATCTCGTTATTTTCGTTATCTGGAGATCGCTGTCGTGCGTTTACCTTCTGACAAAATCTGCGTACGCGAGCAGTAACCCTGATAAGTTTTCTCCAATTAGAAAACCTCTTAGGCGGTATTGCTTCCTCTACCTTGGCCAGCGTCACAGTACAGACAATCTTTGCATTTCGTCGCTCTTCCTTTGTTTCTTGCAAGTCATCTACGAATGGTTCAGGTTCCTGTGGCCACTTCTCTTCTGGCAACTGAAGGAATTCTGGGCCATGTTTCCAACGTCCATTTAGCTTTTGCACTGTGATACCACGAGATACATCATCTGCTACGTTGTGGATTCCTGGTATATGTTTCCACTGGGAAGGATCGGAGTTGTTTTGGATTTCTCCAACTCTTGCTGACACGAAAGGCTTATAAACTCTGGCTTGGCTTTGTATCCATGCCAATACAATTCGACTGTCCGTGAAGTATATGACCTTCTCGAACCGTATACGTGCTTCTTCACAAATGCTTTTCCCCAAGCGTGCAGCTAATAAGACAGCGGCTTGTAATTCGAGACGGGGAATTGTTAATTCCTTAAGTGGAGCGACTCTTGATTTTGAGGCTACAAATCTTGCTTCATATCTACCATTGCTGGTTAGCCATCTTACGTATGCACATGTACCGAAAGCTTGCCTTGAGGCATCAGAGAACACGCATAGCATTGCAGATCCAACTGCATTCACAGGAGTTAAGCAACGATGGAATGTCACTTCATTTAATTCTTCAAGCTCTTCAAACAGTTCGATCCACTTTTGGCAAATTTCTGGGGGCAATGGCTGATCCCAATCGTATCCCATCTCCCAAAGTTGCTGCATACTAATTTTTGCTCGGACAATGATTGCTGCGGCAAACCCAATGGGATCATATATTCTCGCAATTCGACTGAGTATCGTTCGCTTTGTCAGTTGTGGTTTACTCTCGCTGGGTTCTTTGATACTTGTCGTTTTGAACGTGTTAGCTTTGACGTTGAATGAAAACGTGTCCGTTTTAGTATTCCACTCTAATCCAAGCAATTTTTCTTCGACTTCTCCTTGAAATATTCTCAGCTCGCTCGATTCTTTACTGTTGCTTCGTTCCTCTAGGACTTTGTTTGAAATCCAACCTTTAATCTTGAAATTTCCCTTTTCCAACACTGTATCGATATCATTGGTCTGTCTACGTGCATGCTCGACTGTGTCCACTGAATCACAAATGTCGTCCATGTAAGAGTTATCTGTAATTGCTTTGGCCGCTTCAGGATGAGAACTTTGACTTTCCTTTGCTGTTTTCTGTAGGGCTATCTGAGCCATTGCTGGGGCTGGTTTGTCTCCGAAAGTAAGCACAGTTTTTACGTAAACATCAGGGTCTCGACTTGTCTCAAAGTTTCTCCATACATAACGGTGGACATGTTGATCTCTCTCGGGAATTAGGACACGATGGTACATTTTGGAAATGTCACCGCTTATAGCTACCTCCTTTTCTCTAAAGCGTACTGTAGGACGACGCCAAACAGGTTATTTAACAGATCAGGGCCTTTCCTCCAGTAATCATTTAATTTGTGACCTTGGTAAACCGACGAGGAATTAAATACGATACGAACTGGAGTACTCTTTTTTTCTGGTCGTACCACTGCGTGGTGTGAAATGTAGTGAACAGGACCCTTGTAGATCTCCATTTCTTCTTCAGACAACTTTCGTGCGAATTTCAAGGTTTCCATTTCTTTCATTTGATTGTCGTACGCTGTCGCTTGATCAGGTCTTTTCGCAAGCCGGCGTTCTATTAACTCCAACCGTTTTACTGCTTGGTACTTATTATCTGGTAATGACTTTGGATCTTTCTCCCATGGATACGGAATCATCCATTGATCGCCCACCTTCTTAAGAGACTCTTCTATCAAGGCTTTCTCTTCTCGTTCGATTTGGCTCAGTTTATCAAATCCACAAACGCACGGTTTAACTTCAACGCCCATAGTCTCGGTCGTCCAGAAGTCCGTTAAACTAACTGGTACTTCGTACTTTACATGAAGGACTCGGGTTACGTCGCCAGCTGACACGGCTCCAGGTGAAGAACCAAAGAACACCCATCCCAATGGTGATTTTCTTGCTACGAGGTGATCCATTTGTTTTGTCAAGCCAGTATGCATGTTAGCATGGTCAATTCCAATCAACAGATCGACTGGTCCTTTTCCACGCCAAACTTTTTCGTTGGACAAACCAAACCGCTCGATAATACGTGCTACATGGATGCTTGCAATTTCATCGCTGATGCAGGGAATACCAATCGCTCTCACTGAATGTCTATTCTGGTTGTCTATTGCTGTAACTGAGACCTTGTATACCTTTGTGTTGATCTTTTCCTCTTCTCCAC
The DNA here is from genome assembly GCA_963855995.1 of Muricea muricata. Lineage (NCBI taxonomy): Eukaryota > Metazoa > Cnidaria > Anthozoa > Malacalcyonacea > Plexauridae > Muricea > Muricea muricata. The sequence goes on from OY979716.1 coordinate 118,557,212, forward strand.
CGACTTTTGTGATATTCACAGAGATATCTCTTCCTTTCAATCCCAGGTTGTGTGCAGTTTCGCTACGAATTAGACTGATTTGTGCCCCGAAATCGAAGAGCACATTTCCACGTTTGTACAGGCCATTTGGTCCACAAATATTGGCAGAAATAACTGGAAGCATGGAATCTTGGGTTTTCGTCAGAGATGCAACACCGATATTAACAGCATTGTTCTTGTGCAGAAGAGAATGGTGGGTTTGGGTACATTGCGTTCCACTCTCTGTTTTCGTGCATTGCTTTCGTCTACTACAGTTTGCCTGTCGATGTTCCCTTCCAGCTCTCTTTAAACAGCTGAAACATACATGGTTGGTCTTGGCAGCCTTTATTCGGTCGTCAATACTTAAGGCAGCAAATTTCTGGCATTGGTCTGGCCAGTGTGATGAATCACGACAGAACCAGCACTTGTGTCTGCTTTTGTTCTCTCCGTCTAGCTGTACATGGTTGACAGTGCGACGGCTACTACTCGAACTGGTTCTTACTGGGGCTGTTGCTCTCATTCGCGATTTCATTTCTATGGTCATCCAACTCATGAGTCCGTGCAACGTTGCTGGCTTTTTCTCTCGCTCCAAGTCTCTGGACCACACTTTCCTGTCGTCAGCGCACATTTTCTGTTCGATAATAGATAACATGTGGCTATTATCCATATCACTGGGGATACCAATTTCTTTAAGGGTATTGTAGCACCGCTTTACAAGATGCACGAGGTCGCAAAAGCGTGCGTCTTCACCGTCCTGTAGGGCTTTAAATTTAACAATATCCTGCGTAATTGTATCCGATACAAACCTGGCATCACCATAAATGGAGTCTAGATACTCCCACGCCGCGTCATAATCCGACCCGATTCCTTTGATTAACTCTAGTGGCTTTTCTTGAAGACATGTCCGCAGCAAGGTGATTGAGTCTCTCTTGCTGTATCTTGTCTCAATCGCATGTTTAAAATCGGCACGAAATATAGCGTATTCTCGCACGTCTCCAGAGAATTTTGGCAGTTTCGGTTTTTCCATTTGGAAACCACAGGAATTCGAGTGATAAACTGTTCCTACTTCGGTTTTGTTTTCAACATTTAGATCATGATTTGTTTCATTTGGTTGAGACGTGGTAATCATATTGTCTGGGGCACCATTCTCAGTAGCATTGTTACTGGCGTCAATTGCGGTTTCCTGACTCATGCTGTTGATGTCAACACTCTCACTCTGACTGGTATTACTTAAGTTCGCGTCTTTTGCACTCTGCATTCCGATCATTCCTGAAGCGCTTGACTCGCCTAATTCTGTTTTATTGCTTGCTTGAGCAGGTAAACTTATACTTTCTATGTAGCCCTTGGCATCAATGTCTAACTTTAAATAATAGCTTTGACTTTCTTCGAGCCACGACTCCTCTTTATTGAACTCTTCATCGTCAATCAATAAGTTTGTATACAATTCATGTTTCGTGACGAGGTTTTCAAATGCATTATTTACTTTTATTAAGCCATCTCTTACCTCGCTCGCCGGTCGTTTGTGCTCTATAAGGTGTGTTAGAGCTCTTCCACATCGCGTAAGTGCAACCTTTGCGGCGCGTCGGTTGATTTTCGCCAGTTTAACATTTTCTGCTTCTTCGGTCATATTTATTTACCATTCCTCCGGCCCTCAGGTTAGCAGAAATCGAATGTATGGATCGCGGATTAGGTAAACAACGAGATCGGAATATTGCAAATCGTATAATAAAATATAATGAAAAATAATATTCGATCTAAAACAAAATAATACATAATTGTAAATAATAACTAATGATAATAGCATGCATTGTCTCATTGTCCCTTATTCAAATATTACCAACACTATCACAAATTTAACTTACTTCTATGGCAATAACCAATCTTTATACATTAAAACAGCTGGTTAGCAAGTTTTTACTGTCCGGTGAGCCTCAGGTTAGCGTAACATTTATGAATAATAATAATTCCCGTTTACTGTGTGTACAGTCTTCCTATCAACAATATATTCATGCAAACATGTGTTCGTAATTCGATCCTAGATATTTAAAAGTGTCAATCAAAGTCAAATCAATTCCCAAACTAAAGTAATATAGTAAAATTAATAAATGTAAATTGAGTCCAACGAAACAACCATCACATACTTGTGCCTTATCAGGACGATAACACGGTTACATAAATACAATGTATCCCGTAATATCGTTTTCCCCCTGATTTTTTGTCCGGTAAATTTGTATCTGTGTAAACAAAGATGTTGTCTGGCTTAAGGATCGATCGCGCGGTATTGAAAGATAACAGCTGAATAATGAAAATAGATTATCGCCTGTATTCTAAAAGCTCACTCACACTCAATAAGTAGACGCCCATTCACAATATCAATGAGTGCCCATTAATACTGACGTGGTCTTTAACTATTCAAAGACTCCATCCACTCCACTCAAGTGAAGGTCAGATTTTGAGTGGTGTGAGTGCTAGGCATACTGTACGTCCCTTGAGCTACACACAGTTACACTCGGTTGTATTTGGTGGTTCGAATTAAAGGTTAGAATTACTGGATAATGTAACAAGACACAACAGAGACTAACTGAGGCCGTATATATGTTTAATTTTGGAAAATGATGAATAGCATTTTTGTGGCAGATGCCGTTTAATTAAGGCCGAATTTGCTCTGTTAAAAGAGACCTTTTCAAATACGAAAAGCTATCTTCTACCTTGAGCCATTGAGCCATCTTGTTCAGAAGCTGCGTTGTACGAATGCATTCACAAGTTTACAAAATTCTTACTAATTTATACAATATCCCTAACTGATTTTAAATCTAATTCAAAGCCAAACTTGAGTGGGCTCTTTGAATACAAATCCAATACAATCCTTATTGAGTGGACACTCACACTTCAGTTCCACTTAAAGGAATTTCACTTGCGTGTCACTCAGTTTGAGAGTGAGTGAGCTTTTAGAATGCAGGCGTATAATAAAATGGTAATAATGGTGATGAAAGCTTCTCTTAACAAACGCCAATATTTTAAATCAATTTTCGTGTCGAACTTCTCGGCAAATTTAAATTCGTTTGAAAAGCAATACAATAAATTGTTTATTTCCATCGTACAAAACACCTGAAAGTTGGTGCAAAAAACGCGGCTAAAGCCTTGTTTTTCAACACAATTTGCGGTGTAATATACGCCGGTAATAAACGCTTTCTCGTTCATTATATATTACTAGGATGGATGGATGCCTATTTACTGAGGATGCCTATTTACCGAGCGAAGGATTCGAGCGCGGAATCAAGCTCGGATTCGATTCTTTATAAACATTGATATTTGTCACATTTGCTATGCAAATTATCTTTTCGTTAGTTAAAAATCGAAAATAAAACTAAAGGACTTTAAATTTCCCTGAAAAAGATTTGAAAAATCTATGCCTTAATATAGACATAGAAATAGATACAGTATATTAAAGCGTTGTTAAATGAGCGTGAAAATGATTGTCAGACTGACGTTTTTAAAGGCAAAACATTTCGTAGTTTTCGCTTATCGTCCAAGATATGGAAACCGCGTTCAAATACGGATTTCTACAGGCGGCGTTTGAAGGAACCGTTAGGATAATGCCTCGGGTTAATCTTGTGGCTTTTCACGGATTTTTAGGTATCTTTAGTGACATTTAGGGAATTTTTTTTAGCCGTACGAGACTGTTTTCCTGCACATACACGGTCTTCGGAGCATTTTTATTTTTTAAGAAAATTGTAGAAGTAGCAACTGTGATCAAGTTTACAAAGATGCATGCACGCGCCGGGCAAAATTGTCAATTCGCCAACATTCAGCAAGATGTGTGAAGAAATTTGATGCCCGTGCCATGCAAAATGTTCTCGCAAAAATGTTAGAATTACAATATTAGCAATATTAATAGGCTATGAAAAATCTAAAATGCAAAAATGCACAGGTAACTTGTAAACTGTTGTGAAAATTACAACCCTCAAACTTCCTTAACGAGACTTGTCCAGATTTGTCGCCAAGTTTTATACAACGATTTAGCTATGGTTTTGTCTGCCTGGGTTTTGTGATGCGTCTTGACTTTACACCACTGGACGCAAGCATATCGGGCTGTCAGTCAGCTCATATTACATTTCCTTTCTCTTGCAACACGCACTCTAGGGAAGTCTGTCCTTCTAGTCTAAAAAAAGCTTTTACAACTTACAAATTAGAAATAGCTTGTTTCTGTTTAAAACATGGATAAACCAACACCGCCATATTCTGAGGTTGCTAGTTCGAGCGGGAATGAAACAGATCGATCAATGTTCCCCCCGGTAAGCCCAAAACTGCCAAAACATGGCTTGGTTAACTGGCTAAAGGATCACCAGGAGGAGGATGAGCACGTTGCTCTCAAGAAGGCTTTATATTAAAGCAAGGTACGCTGACTTGAAGTACTTTTTCGAAAACAGAATGAGGATTAATATATAGCTCTACTTCAAAGGGTTCTTTTGCGACGGATGATACAGTTGATGATATGATCGTGCAGCCCAGTGATAAAGCATTTAGAATCTCAAAGGTATTATGATATATATTTGATACTATTTTAAACAATATAGCTTATGAGCTTTTGTGCTAAACCGCAATGAATAGTTAAATCATAAGCAATATACTGCCATAACTCGTAAGGCCATACATATTATGAATAGTTGAATTTATATTAAAGAAATATAAAACATTTCCGTGTTGACATACAGTTATATCAACACAAGTGGAAATTGGAAAAACGAGAAATTGTGTGGAAACACGACGCCCGCAGGGCGGAGTGGTTTCATACAATTTCGAGTTTTTCCAATTTTCACGAGTGTTGATATAACTGTATATCAATACGGAAAAAATGTTTTATATTTCTTTTATAATATAGCACAAAGAACTTCAACAGAAGAGTGGCGGGAAATTTAGAGTTATATGACATATAGTTATATCAACACGGCTCTTAGCCAATCAGCGTTCAGAATTTACAAATGCTATATTATAAATATATATATATATATATATACATATATATATATATATATATATATATATATATATATATATATATATATATATATATATATATATATATATATATATATATATATATATATATATATATATATATATATATATATATATATGTATATACATATATATATATATACATATATATATACACATATATATATATATATATATATATATATATATATATATATATATATTTATATATATATATATATATATATATATATATATATATATATATATATATATATATATATATATATATATATGTGTATAGCTCCTACTGTTCAGTTTTCCCTAGCTCCTACTGTTCATATATATATATATATATATATATATATATATATATATATATATTTGTGAAACTCATTAATAATTCATAAAGAAAATACAAAAGAAATCATGAGCGTGAAGGAGTCTGTATACTCTGATACAGAATTCTGTTGATTTCCATAACTTTTAACTTTGATTTTCTCGTCTTATATAAGATGTATTTTCAAAATTACTTCGCCAACTGATCAATAAAATTGGAGAGTTTCACAAGCTATTTACAAAATTCGCGTCCGTGTTGTATCAGATATACAACTCTCGCCTTCGGCTCGAGTTTGTATATGCTGATACAACACGGCCGCTCATGTTGTAAATAGTACATGCAAGTATATATATATATATATATATATATATATATATATATATATATATATATATATATATATATATATATATATATATATATATATATATATATATATATATTATATATATAAATATGTAGTTCATATGCATGTTTGGATACAACAATATTCTTTATTATTATTATTATTATTTGATGTTTAATAAGACATTTTCGCATACAATATGAATCACAATGTGTTTACAATATTAACATTATCTAACTAATTATAATTGTTTACAAGGTTAAAATAATTACAAGAGTTGAAAATTATAAAACTTATATCGTATTGATGTTATTCAAAACGAGGTCTCTAAAATAGGGTTTTTTCCCTAGCTCCTACTGTTCAGTTCCACAATTGCTTTTGTTTCAAAACGTTCAGTGTTGCACTTGTATAAAGGCAAATGATTTAGATTCCTAATCTGATATTGATGGACGCAAGCTCTGGACTCTGTCACATGTTCTGCTAATGGAGTTGCACGCTTAACGATCTTTTGCAAAGTCTTAATACACATTTTGTTTCTCCTGTCACTAAGTCTTGTAGAATTAGCTAACTGAAGAGCCTTATCATGTGAATGACCAGGGAAAATAATGCGCATAGCACGTTTTTGCACTTTTTCCAGTTCGTCCGACAAATAGCGTGGTATGGCATAATTCCACACTTCGCAGCAGTATTGAAAAATAGAACGAATAAGCGCGTGGTATACGTTGATAAGGTCAGCAGGAGGGCTCCTCCACGACTTAAAAACCGAAGAGCATATAGCCGTTTGGATGCCCGGGTAACTGTCGAAAAAATTTGCTCATCCCATTTCAGGTTGTTTTGAATAATTAACCCCAGTACTTCGTGAGATTTCGTTTCTAGTGTGTGTCCATCGATTATCAGAGGTAATAACTGTGGATCTTCCTTAAGGAAACAAATTTGAAGCTGTTTGCACTTTTTGGCATTTAGTTTCATCCAATTGTGAAATGCCCATGAGCTAATAGCATCAAGAGTTGATTGGGTGGCAAAAAGACTATTTGAGGTGAGATTTTCGAAAGATGAAACATCGTCTACGAATTTCCACATTTTCATGTCCGGGGTGTTAACTCTCAAATCATTAACCATAATCAGAAAAAATATCGGGCCAAGCTTTGTTCCTTGAGGAACCCCGGCGGTAACAGGGAGCCAATTTGACAAAGTTTCTCCTATCTTAACTCGTTGTCTTCGCTCGCAAAGGAAATTTATAATCCAGGGTATTAAAGATCTCCTAACGCCAAGGTCTAACAATTCCTCAATTAGAAAGTTGTGACCAATTCGGTCGAACGCCTTTGAAAAATCTAGGAAAGTGACTCCAATGTGTTTACCATTAGAGGACGAATCCAAGTGGGAAAGCCAAGAGTGGATCATATCGAGGAGGCAGTAAGTGGTAGACGACCCTTTCAAACAACCGAATTGGTACGGATCGATCTTTCCCTTGACATCGTCAATTAGCCAACTAACAGCAAAGTCTTCCACACTGTGGATAAACAAGAGGTCAAAGATATTGGTCTAGTATCTCCTTCATTTGAGGGTTGTTGCACTTTAGGGATTGGAATGATGTTGGATTCTTTCCAGATTTTCGGGACGACACTAGATGACAGGGATGCATTGAAGGTGATAGTAACTGGCTCCGCTAGAACATGTGCGAATGTTTTTAAGATATTTAAGATATTATGTATCAAGTTTCATTCTAGTATCTTATTGGTTAAAAGAAGATCACGTCAAAGTCACGAATTTCAACTGTTGACCGCATGAGGTCTACGAGGGCATTAAAAGTATTAATGCCCGCGTATTAATGTCCGGCGGCGATAAAACTGGAAGTCAAGCATGTGTGACGTAAAAATGCGACCTTTGTCCCTATGAAGCCGAAAGTTGTTTTCGTGTTTTCAAATCAAATTATTTGCATAATTTTATTCAATAAAAACAGTCTATGTCTTTTTATTAATACTGTCGTTCAATTTGACACTTGATATATTAATAAAACATTTATTTACTGGGCGCGAGGGAAAGCAGTATGTTTTGTGATCCCTCGACCGGGATCACAAAACATACTGTTTCCCTCACGACCAGTAAATAAGTGTTAATTAATGCACGATTCACAGTAAATTTAGTATTTTACTTATACGCAGCTGATTTTTGGTACAACCAATCCCTGATGTTTGAAAATGTGTGCATATAACGCGTGTATAATGCTATGACGCATAAGTTTATTAATTAAATGCCATGTTAATTTCTAAAACTTCTTTTACTCTCAGTACCATCTTAAAAACTTGAAATGTTTCCGCAGTTGAGTTTTATATTTCTTAACTGTGAAATACAATTGCAGAGTCACATGAAGATTCATTTGCAGCGAAAGAATATATTCATATGTATTCATAGGTCTTGCCGCCTTGGCCACACGCTAATGCGTTTTTGAACGGCAAAAACGAGTCGAGTAATTCGCGTACACACTGTACTGCAGGGTTTTTTTATCTTTTCGACTGTCCGATACGGTATTTCGATGCGTTTTTTTCAAATATTCATGTTATACCTAACACCTAACAACTCAAAATAGGTTATATGGGCGTGAAGCATTAATATAGTCACTTGCATGTTTATGTTTTTTTGCTTGAATAACTGAGTAGAAAAAGATTAAACAAGAGCTCATTATGCATCGTAACGTCCCATTGTTTGCAGTGGAAAGTTCAAAAAAACTAAAATATCTCAAGTTAAAAAAAGAAATGAAAAACTGCAAAAGAAGTTGTCATATAGTTTTAGATAAAGTAGGTTATCACATCCAGAAATATCAGTTTTATGTCTCGCTTTACGGTATTTTGTCCCTAAAACTAAAATAGCCTTGTCCCTCATTTGTTAACATAAACTTATCACACTGTTTGTAATGTCGTTCAAAGTGCCCATGTCGCTTTCCAAACTTGGGATGCACGGAAATCCATCTCTCGTCGGTCAATCACGAAAGTACCGTAGTAACAATTTACTCTCTTAGCAACCTCCTCCACAGGCGCTTTCCAGGGTTATATATAGGGTACGGGCGTAAAATTAGGGATACGCAGCGGGCAGTTTAAGGAATTGCGGGAAAGATGAGGAAGCGCCTGCTGAATAACGCGTCGATTTCTCGTCAAAAGTGTCGATTTCTCGTCATAACTAAATTACAGTTGGAAATATGATCTGTTGTGGTATAAAACATGTGTTTTAAATTTGTTTGTGCTTTTTCCGTTTGTCAGAGGTCATGGCGGACAGTAGCAAAGGCAAAAGTTCAAAAACTAAAGATTTTACAGGCGGAAATGTTGACGATTTGGAGCGTCTCAATGTTTCTTTTAGTGAAATGGAACTGGGTAAGAATTTATACGTACATAATTTACATAAAAACGCACATGCAAATTATAAGGCCGTTATTCTTAGCTTTCTAGGAAACCCTACTGTCATAGAGGCTTTCCACAAACTCCTTTTCCTTACGATTGTAGTCTCAACTGTAGCCTTCCGCCATCTTGAAAGCGTTATTCAGCAGGCGCTTCCTCATCTTTCCCGCAATTCCTTAAACTGCCCGCTGCGTATCCCTAATTTTACGCCCGCACCCTATATATAACCCTGGAAAGCGCCTGTGGAGGAGGTTGCTCTCTTAGCAAAAAAAGTAGTACGGGCAAAGTTTGAAATATAGCATGGCATGCACGTCAAAGACAATTTAAAATAAGTTTAAGATCATTATCGAAAATCTACAAGGGTAGTACTGTCCGTTCCGTTTAGGTACGGATGTAATTAGATCCAAAACGGCGGTGGGTGATGATGTCATGGAGTATACGTATACGGCGTGTACTTACCAAAGCCATGGTTTCTTTGACAAAAGTTCGGACCGTAGGCTCGTGTTCGATTCACAGGTAACCCCAAGGGAGCCCCCACGCAGACTTACAGACATGAAAACTCTACTTACAGACATGAAAACTCTCTACTTACAGACATAAAATCCTGGGATATATAAAACAGTTTGTATTGAAACATTGAACATTTGGGCTAGCAATCGAGTTGAGACGATTTACACGGACGACCTCATTTGAAGAACCTCTGCACGCATTTTTAAAACTTCACGGATTATATCCCTGAGGGAGGAAAACCTGTACGTACACCCACGACGTCATCGCCTGCCGCAATTTTGAGTACTAATTTTGACTTACGATTTTGAGTTTCAAATGCTATTGGTCATGACTTTTTGTGTACGCTGTTCTCAAACTGCATACTGACTTGACATTTGCAGGCAATTTATTTTGAACAAGAAATGGAAATGGATAAGGAAAATTACAGTTCATTAAAAATTCATCTTCCCCCATATTTACAAAGCAAAGACCATTTCTAAGAAAAGGGCATGTTTTATATAAAAACAGTTTTACACAACGAAACTTACCATGACACTCGCATTTTGAGGACGTGGAAATGGCGTCCACACATTCAGAATCAAACAGTCTTCAGTTATTGTGATCATGGGACGGTGTGGTTGGATACATGCGATTACATCTTCAGTACTATTTAATGTTCCTAATGAAAAATGTATTTCCGGTTAAAACACAGATATTTCCACTTGTCTAATAATAAGCTAATAAGTATAAATTTAGACAGATCGTAAATTAAAAGGAATGGAAATGATAAACATTTATGATGTTTTAGACAGTGACATGTCAATTAAGATATCTTTATATTTATTAAGATTAGTATGAGTTTGAAGATGTGTGCTTCTGCATCTCATTACTTTCGTTCAAATTCCTGTGGTTATGGTATCACACCGACACGTTGATATTCAACACTTATAAAATTCTCATTATACTGTCAAAAACGACGACACAACAGGTCAATTCGTAGGAAAAAAAACAAACATTATATTAACATCATATTAGTACAGCTTTTTCCCCCAGTGCTCTCCAGGTGCCTCCGCTGCTGGAGCCTATGAGAAATTTAAATTAGGATACATATCAACCAATGCACGGATAAGTCAAAAGCTACATGGAATTGCCAAGATTGAATTCTATACCACAACCAAATATCCTCCTCTTCTACGCGAAGAAATTTAACCGGCCGATAAAGAAAAATCATGGATAAGATTACGTAAGTTTCAAAAATTTCTGAGATTACTGCTTAACCTAAATTTCTGAACATAAACAAAAAGCAGTGACAGTCAGATAATTTTAGAACTGAAATATTACCTTTCCAAGGTTTTTTCGGTTGAGGTTTTTCAAACCTTAGTCGGCCAACTGGAGTTTCAGCATAAGGGATATTAAGGAACTTCTGTACTTTGATCCCAGAAACAGCGCTAGATTGGATTTTGCCTCGTACCAAACCTGACTTGGTTGAAATAACTACAGAACACATGAAATGAACTTCAATCCAAGGCAATGCCAATTTTTTAATTTTTCTATGCAGGACATCTATCATGTGCCGGAGGCGAGTTTACGATGCTCATTACTATAACATAATAATGTTCATGTTCGCAGGCATAAATATCTTTCGGCCCGACTGAGGCAAATCAAAAACTAACATGCTTGAAGCTTGTCTCACCCTCAATTTCATAAACCTAACAAAATTCAAGCAAGTGGTACAAAAGTAGATATTTTCAAATTAAAATTAGAAATAATTATGGTGATTTGATTGTCTGAAAATTACCGTCTAGTATATGTGTAAATAAACACAAAGCTTGATCGAATTGCATTCACCACTCCGATCTTGTGTCTTCATCAAGGGCGATCTACTGATCAGGGGCCGGTTGCATAAACAAGTGATTAAAGTTAACCATGATTAGTGGAAACGTCAACCAATCAGAACAATTTAAAACTCAACAGCTCCTTGAAACTAGTGAGTATATACGCAATTTCATAACCGTATCTCACTCCTATGAAAATGACGTAGGCATCCCCAAAGAAGTGGGCAGGATTCAATTACGGGCTCCGCTTTTTGCATTGCATTAAACAACAAGCCAAAGTGCCAGTTTTAAACGTGTTTGTAAATGCTATTTCGTGCGTTTTAGGTAGCAAACGTTTATCGTCTGCAGAAAGAGTTGGGGGGGGGGAGTTAAATTTATTATCGCAAAGCTTTTGATCCGTAAGCTAGGATAAAGGTCTGATCCATAGTACTAATGAAGACTCGAGATCAAGAATCGATGCTTTTCGATGATAAATTTGCGTGATGTTTTTAAAAAATTATACTCAAAATTGGTGATCTTTTCAACTGCGGAAATCCTTTACATGCGGAAAATGTATTCACCGTTATCGTGTAGCAATATCACAATTCAGCATAATTAAATGTTAGAATTTTCCCGTTTTTTGTCCTTATATTATTAATTAACATGCTGCATACCTTCTCCTTGATTGGCGGATACCTTACAAAGGATATTAAGAAGAACAAAGGCAATTATAGGCAGTATCATTTCCTGTAAAAAACAAAAAAATAATCTTATTAATCATATACAATGGTAATAATATTCTAGATGTTTGCTCACAAGATAAATGTGCAACAGAAAACGTATACTAGTGGTAACGTGTTATTGTTTAAATGGATTTGATTTCATATTCTCAATTTCAGTGATGGGGTATTTGCCTTGCCAGACCGCTGCTCTAAAATATTTCGTGTAGTTAAGTTGGATAAGACTCGCAACCAACCCCTGTTGGTTTGATAACTCAGTTGCTAGAGCGGTGGTAACGTTTAGAAACCCGAGGATGCGAGTACGTTCGAATCCCACTCGAGGCAATGAATTTTTTGTTGTTCTCTGCAATGTCAGATTAATATGAATTAAGGTGTTCAACCTTGTTCAATAATGAGGGCCGTAACTAAGGCGCTGTTTGGGGCAGGGGCAATTCTACTTTCTTTCCTATGCACCTAAATTAATTTTATTTACACAAATCGCCTTCTATATATCACGTTTAGAAAAACGAATTGGATAAAACATCGAATAATGCGTGTCATATGACATGCTGACATCATTCACTTGTAAAAACAGGTTTTATTGTGAAGTCATTAAATAATCACTTTAAGAAATAATGTGCTATATCTCCTTATTTGTCACGGCTGCCTATATTCAAATTATGCATGATGTATTGTAGATCAAAAGTGCTGTATTATACAGGAAATAAAAACAAAAGTTTTGAAAAACAGCATTTTCGCGGTTTATAAAAATGGCATTAAAAACAATTTGGTACGAACTTATTTAAATTTAATAGTGCAAAAAATAAAGATGTTAAGCAAATAATAGTATACTGTGGCTAAAATATCGCGTGGAGACACCTTAAAGGCCAGCTCACACGATGTTTTATGTCGCATGCGATTCTCATTCTGGCGTATGTAAACGACAGCTAGCGCCATTATTTCTGTTGATCAGTTATGATAGCTGTACATACATCTACTCAATTACATACGCTAAAATCAGAATCGCATGTAGCACGCCGCACCGTGTAAGCCGCTCTTAACGCTCCACCAATAATTGGCATAATTAACTGTTAAATTAAGCGCATATCTAAAACAGTCCTGTGAATGTATGGCATTTTATTTGTTCTATGAAAATTTATTTGTTCTACAAGCGTTAACCTTGTAGCCGTATTCATTGAATGGTCTGATGTTGCTAGCATATAGTCGATGATTTTGCTGACATGAATAATTTCCATTGTACTTCCTTTATTATCATGGTCTGTTAATATATTATTATCACTGCATGCATGTTCTCGATTTCAGTATAATGTTACATGAACATCTCATTTTAGTGCTATAAGCATCTATAGCATTAACGACGATACGCAGGCATTGTCGACTGTGTATAATTCAGTGGGAGAGATCAGTGGCAAGAAATCTTAGTTTACGTTAACTATTTCATAAAAATTTTATCCGTTCTACACAGTAAGCATTCCACTTGAGTCTTCGTTGACGCAACGCTTTGTCGTGTCCTTCGGCTACACAGACATTTACCTATGCATGAGTATGCTTACGAGCATGCGTGTACACGACAAAAGTGCACACATTTTAACTTGGAGAAAATTATACTAAGGGCCCTGTCACACGGTGCAATTACTCTTGCAACTTGCAATGCAATTCTACCCTTAAGAGATGTAAAATTGTAACAAATGTTTGGTATGTTAAAAATATATTAGCAAACTGTGATGGAAACTTGTATTTGCCAATTTTACATCTCCCAAGGGTAGAATTGCATCGCAAGTTGCCAGAAAAATTGCATCGTGTGACAGGGCCTTAATACTATCAAATACAAACGTATTTGATACTGTGTTTTGAAATGTGCACAGACAATTGTAGATATTGATCATATATCAACTCACCCTCCTTAATATAAGTCTATACAATTCCCCACGAATAGGTAGCTAAATCAGCGAGATATTCGAACTCCAAGCAAATGTGTATACTGACGAATTTCTTTCCCTCTTTAATTTAGGTAAAATTTAAAATTATGTAATGTGATATTTTTAGGTTGAGTGTAATACATGCTTATAATTTATGCAACTCGGAAATTATCAGTTGTCTCGAACAAAGATGATAGAATTAAGTGAGTTTGCGGCACGCTGTTCGCCAAACTTTTTTTACTGCTAACCTCGCAAATTGTTTCTTTTTGTTTTTACTGCCTACATTAACACAGAAATTGGCGTCGCACAAAATAAAAACCAGGCTTTTAGATGGCACAGCTAGGTTTTGATATTGTATCCTTACGTAAATGTACATAATCATATTCCGCATAGTTTAGTTGAAGAGAGATTATGTTGTCACCTCAAACCAGAATACGCAAGGCAATTTGCATGCTAGACAGAGGGAGTAAAAAACTGATTGTTTTCATATTCAAATTAGCCGCTTTAATTTGACAGGAGTTGCTATAAATATATCCAAGAGGTATACGAAGTTGAAATAAAGGAACTAGCTGTTAAACCTAATAAAATCGTAGGCGTAGAAATTTGCATGGAAGCTGTTGGCTCTACAAATGGGAGTTCAAATCCAGCAATAAGTTCCCGGCTTATTCTAATAGTATGTTAGGTGTCGGGATTTAAGCCCGATCCTCACTAGCGACGATAAGCACAAGCAACATAACAAAAGATAATTTTTCCTCAGAGGCCTACAAATACGAGGCAGAAAAAATTTCTTTTGACTGATTTGCTTTTTTCAGCCTAGCTGATGCTCGTAGTCTTATATGGCATGTGTCTATGCATATAATTATGCTTAATGTTGCACACTAGCTTCACTACATCCTAGCTTTGAATTTGCCCTTTGTTTTAGCTTGTGCTTGAAAACTTGTCATAGAACTCAAACTTGCTCGTCTGGAAGGGGCTTAGTAGAAATTGTATGAATATTTATTTCTAGCAGATTATACATTTTCTAATTGAATTGTAACATATGGAATGTCACGTATGACTGGATGTTTTAATCCGAGATGGTCGGTTAAAAAGCAAGTGGTTGAAAAAGTATCAAATTATCAATCAAGTCTTTCTCGAGCGATGATGGATTAAAGGATTACTGAATGGTTTTCCGTGCAGAATAGCGTGATCCATGCAAGCGGGCCGGATGTTGCGAGATTTTCGGAAAGCGTAAAAATACACGAGCCGCAGGCGAGTGTATTTTTACGCTTTCCGAAAGTCGAGCAACATCCCAAGTGCATGGATCACGCTATTCTGCACGGAAAACCATTTAGTAATTGTTTTATAAAATAACTACAACAAAACAACGGTTTACACTTTTTAAACCATCGATGAAGTACGCAATTCGCCCAAGAATCGTCAACTTTAGCTTTGTCGGCGTTCGACCGTACGCTACAATTTACACAATTTCAAACTTTTCGCATAACTTTTTTGTTTTGTGTTCTTTTGCTCTAAAACTTAGTGAAAATATAATATTTTAGCAGACAAATAGACTGGTACTAAACCGAAGAGCAGATGTTGTAAAAAACCGATAGTGGTAGATACACTTGTTTCATTTTGCAATTTTGTATTTTTGCATAAACAAAAAACTAAAAAATTAATGGCATTGGAAGTGAAGTATGTGTGTAAGAAAGCTTAGCAGGCAAATAAAATTTAGTCCTTTATAGGCATCATTGTATGCTGATTCGAACGGTTGTACTTTTATCGCTACAGCATAAACTAAAACAAAAATATGTGAGTGCCAAAAATCGTATTTCAGTTAAATTTCTAACGTAGACAAAACAAAAATGCGAGTATACAATTAGACATTATAGACGTTTGACAACATAAAAGATTATAGTTCTGTGCCCCGTGCTTCAGTATTTGACTTTCATTCTCTGCTAATTGCAGAAGTTGAAATGGTTTTTTGCCGGCAATTTTAAGCCCGTAACAAGCTCGTAAAATGCGAAGCGATGTCAACTTTCAAATTGCCCGTGCAGGATTGTCTCATTCTGCACGGGCATGGACCAATCAGATTGCGTGTTTCACTGTAGTATTATACTAGAAATACATGCATGCAGCAACCCCTCGGCACTAACAGCATGCAACTATATTTTCGGAATTACATGAAGTACTTCTATAGGTTGTTGTCATAGCAACACGGCAATTGTTATTTTTTCTGTATATTTTTTCAAAATGACAAAATATTGAGTTTTTAGTGCTTGTTTTATTGACAATTTTTTAAAATGGCACAACATTTGTCATCGGTATGTTATTACGCCTAATGTAAGCTTAAATTTGGTATAAAATACGACCTATTAATTACATATATTAGACGTTTTGAAATATTTATGGAACTAAATTTTTATCTACATAAACTTTGACTTTGAAATAAAACCGTTTAAAGCCAATTTTGTATCTTCGCTCATATTCTTTTACATGTAAAGTCCGTCAATATTTTGAAATACAGTAATAAGAAGACAGTCTTGCATTTACAAAACAAAAACTTGAAACACAAGTATAAATACGCATTATCAACAAACTTGCCTTGTGTCTCACGCCGTAGTCAATTCTTGGCACTTCTCTGTATTTTCCCAGAATTAATCTCTCTTCAAGAGTCTTGTCGCAGTCGTTTTCGTCTCAGTTCTTGCCTTTTTGGATGCCTTAAGTGTTTGCTACTCCTGACATTCCGCCATATTCTTGAGGTCATAAATGACCACCCTTCGTTGGTTGTGAAAGTTGCCAAATCTTTTTGCAAAAATACAAAAAATTGTAGAGCAAAAAGCAAATTTAGATTTTTGCTGTCAGTTGAATTCGTGATTAATCAATCAACAATAAATTTTAAATCTGGCCAATCAGTGTTAGCCATTCATGATAGTCCGCCATATTGTTGAGATCAGTGAGGATGACGTCATGACATACCACTTTTACTACCTATCACGAGCAACGACTTTGAACTCCGCTAATACGAAACTAGCAACCCTCGCCCCGAGCTTACGCCCGGAACGGCGCTTCGCGCCGTTGGCTCGTGGATAAAATCACATTCCATTCACATCTGTTGGTCGGTCGGAAGGCTGAAACTGGAAGGTTGCTGCTTCAAATATTAAGACTAGAAATACATGCATGCAGCAACCCCTCGCCACTAACTAAGAGCATGCAACTATATTTTCGGAATTACATGAAGTACTTTGATAGGTTGTTGTCATAGCAACACGGCAATTGTTATTTATATTAATTTTTCAAAAAGACAAAATATTGGGTTTTTAATCCTTGTTTTATTGTCAATTTTTTAAAATGGCACAACATTTGTCATCGGTATGTTATTTCGCCTAATGTAAGCTTAAATTTGGTATAAAATACGACCTACTAATTACATATATTAGACGTTTTGAAATATTTATGAAACTAAATTTTTATCTACATAAACTTTGAGTTTGAAACAAAACCGTTTCAAGCCAATTTTGTATCTTGGCTCATATTCTTTTACATGTAAAGTTCTTCAATATCTTGAAATACAGTAATAAGAAGACAGTCTTGCATTTACAAAACATAAACTTACTCTGGAATTTAAACAAACAGTGAATAAACTGGAGGAGTACGGCTATGCCGGCCTTTATAAAGCATTAAAACACAAGTATAAATACGCATTATCAACAAACTTGCCTTGTGTTTCACGCCGTAGTCAATTCTTGGCGCTTCTTTGTATTTTCCCAGAATTAATCTTTCTTCAAGAGTCAATGACCACCCTTCGTTGGTTGTTAAAGTTGCTAAATCTTTTTGCAAAATACAAAATATTGTAGTGCAAAAAGCAAATTTAGATATTTGCTGTCAGTTGAATTCGTGATTAATCAATCAACAATAAATTTTAAATCTGGCCAATCAGTGTTAGCCATTCATGATAGTCCGCCATATTATTGAGATCAGTGAGGACATACCACTTTTACTACCTATCACGAGCAACGACTTTCAACTCCGCTTATACGAAATTAGTAACCCTCGCCCCGGGCTTACGCCCGAAACGGCGCTTCGCGCCGTTGGCTCGGGGATAATGCAAAAAGATCATTGATATAAGAGGTTTGAGTCATTGCATAGGATGATCACTTGATAATAAATGAAAGGACAATTTTGATAAAGATCCTGCCAACTAAGCTTTTCAGTCCTTCCGGCATACTTGGATAGATGTGCATAGTTGTTCCGTCGCAGCTAGATTTGTTGCTGATATGGCAATGGCATCATGGCAAGACAAATGAAACTAGCCGTTTGCCATATTTTTATAATTAGGTCTATTTTAATGTAGTCAGAAAAGGGTAGACTGTATAAAACTACCGTGAATTAGTTAAAGTACCTATGAAAAGAAATTTTGTCAAGTATTTTTTGATTGCACTGGAAAGATAACTTAAATTCACAATCTAACTTCTTTGGTAGAATTTTTGTAACTGTGTTCTTTATCCAGATATTTAACTTTATTAGATATGCAAGTAATACAACGTGTGACATCACACTGCATAATAAATGTCTATGAGATTGCTTATTTTGTGGCATATAATAATAGAAAATAACGGAAACAGCATTTGTATGTGTGTAAGTTGTGATTAATCACAACGCCTCCTTATTTATATGCAATAGTTCGACTACTTTGAAATGAATGAAACTTTTCTAAAAGTCATTAGGCAATGTGATGTCACACGTTGTATTATTTGCATGTCCAAGAATGCAGAATACCTCGATAAAGAACGGAGTTCCAAGCATTCTAGAAAAGAAGTTATCTTGTGATTTTAAGAGATATTTTCAATTCAACCAAGAAAATGCTTGACAAATTTTCGTTTCATAGGCACTTTAAATTTACCACTTACGCAATTTATGAAAGACGTTTGTAGATTCAAATTCGAACAGATTTTATGTGAATTGGCATGTTTGCAAATTGTCTATTTAAGAAAGGAATTTGTCCTTGTTGTGACGTCATGGATTTTTTGAACATTTAGGATGGCATATGACTGATGTCTTTGTCCTCTTTTGTTAAAAATAGCATGTCATCAAAAATTTAACAACAGATACTAAAGTTACTTCCGTAGTTCTTATCAAATTGTCTAACCTAGAAATCAGGGACCAAACTCAGCTAAGTGACTTAATTCCCTTGAAGACCCAGTCATCTTTTGGATTACAATGTATCCATTGTATCATTGTACCAAATATCATACCTCACCGTCAGCTTAATGTTCCAATCAAAATTTTAGATTTGTTCCACGTGTCTATAGATTTTTTTAGATACCA
This sequence comes from Muricea muricata, assembly GCA_963855995.1. Lineage (NCBI taxonomy): Eukaryota > Metazoa > Cnidaria > Anthozoa > Malacalcyonacea > Plexauridae > Muricea > Muricea muricata. The sequence goes on from OY979716.1 coordinate 118,576,575, forward strand.
TGCCATTGTATAAAAACTTTATATCCTTAATTTTTCCACGGAGTGTGATCACTGAGCTTTATTATATCTGGAGAAAGCAAACCAATCTTTCTTCAGTCAGACAGTTGACGCGATAAAATGCCAAAATTCGGACGAATTTGACGTAATTTTAGGCCATATGCATGGCCACGGCTGATGGTAGCAACTGCTGGCCGGGCTCAAGTTTGAGCCTCGTGCTTTCATTTAGGTACATTGTCACATAGGTTGTAAACCTCATTACCTGTATGGAGGGATATAATTATAAGTGTATGTCTTTTTCCACACTGGCGCAAATGTGTGCCAAAACATCCCGCGCAGAAAATGTGGCTCCTATACCTATTGAGGATTCAGGAAGGCCGGCTGTTCATTTTGTCATTTTCCTGGGGCAATTTGTTATTGGCAGCAATGAATTTTTAAGTAGAATTAAAATTAAGGAAGCATAGCTTGCGAAGGTGGTTAGCGCGTTGTATCTCTCACCAAATATGAAAACAAGTATGATATCAGGTATGTCATGCGATCTGAGTTCTTAGTTAATCAGTGGCGGCGCCAAGCTAAACTGAACGGGAGGAGGGGGGCAAATTCAGGACAAAGGGATGCTTTTTTGGGGGGAGGAAGATTTTTTTAGCAGCGCGTGTCATATTACACCTATAGCCAGGGGATGTGATTTACAAACGCGTCATTTATACATTTATGATTATTTTTTAGTACCTTATAACAATGCTGGTGTCATGATAAGATCAAAGAATGACTACAAAAACTTCTGAATATGAATTTGTCCCCATAACGGTATTGTCAAGTGTCTCATTTTAGTTCAATTTGGCAATTCAGAAACATTTGAATAAATCTGACCACAACTAACTCTAAATCAATACTGAGCGCCCAAATATTTTAGTCTTGGATTGACCATTTTCGTTCTGAGATGATTTTTAATCAGTGTTAATTCTAAACAATGTTTCGCAGCCTGCAGCACCCACAGGAAGAGTAATGGCATTTATAGTGGCCTTAAGAAGTTCATAAAATGCCATTTCCAAAGGCTTCAAATACTTGGCAAATTGTTCACGCGTCTAGGTATGAAGCAAACATAAAAAGCATATTTAGGGCCGAATAATTGCTTATAAATAAGACTTAGTAAATATATATTTAGTGGACGCTAATAGAGATAATGATAAATTAATAACGAAATAAATCTTCCTTTTATAGCTGCCAGAAATTTGCCATGTTCCCAATATTTTGTCACACTACAGTCGCAAAATTCTCGGGCAATGTTCGTGCAGTATTATGGGTTTAATATATTCTCAAGCTTTGCAACCAAATATAAACGAATTAATTGTTGTCCGTTAATGCAAGCACTTTAAAAACATACAAATATCGGTGGAAACTGACAGCAATGATAAAACAAAAACTGCAGCAAATTGAACACGGATAGCAAATTGACTACGAATTTTGCCGTTTCAAATCCCATACGAAGTACAAGAAAAAAGTGATTTTTTAACCTATACTGGGGACACCCATCCGGCCAATTCGTGATATTTTTTAATTTGAGTTTTCCTGTCTTTTCTTATTGGCTCACATCTTTTTGCTGGAATTTCAGCCAATAATGGAAGGAAGGGAAATTTAAAAAAATCGAATTGGACAGATGGGAGTCCCCAGCATAAGTTTTAAAAAAAATTGAAGTGGAAAAACCCTTCAAAACTCTCGCTTTTTTCTCGAACTAAGAACGTAGTAAAATTATCCGTGTTCAATTTGCTGCAGTTTTTGATTTAGAATAATTATTTGCAGTTTCCACTAGCCTATATTCCCGGAGTCAGAGGTTCAAAGCACTGCTGCGGGTGCAAGCCCTAGCCGAGGGTTACTAATTCCGCTTTGTGAGGGATGAAAGTCATTGTATGGGAGCGTGGGGGCAAAAGCGGCAGCTATCACTGATCTCTAAAAATATGGGGGACTATCATGAACAGCATGATGTTATTGGACAAAATCTTTAAATAACATTAAAAATTTTTTATAAGAAAATAAATAAAAATATATTATGTTATATTAATATATTATACCTACATGGAGTCAAACGAAAAGCAAGTAGGAAACAAGAGTAATAAAATGAACTGATAGCTTATTTTAGTAGCAAAACCTGATGAGAAAATTAAATGCACTGGCAATATAAAAGCAGGCGGATTGTTTTATTGGCAGACGAAGTGACAAGAACTCGTGCAAGTGAAGGCACATATTGTTTAATGAGTATAAAAAATTGTATCATAAATTGTGGAAATGGAATTGTAATTCCTTTTACAAAATTGGCCAAAATACATGACGAAGTTTCTCGCTGCTGCAGGGAACTTTTCACAAAACGTTGTTAAAATTGAAGTGTGTATGGCTTGAGATACCTAAATTATACGTTTAAATGACTTATTTTATCAACAAATTGTTTTTGCAGCTTTGCAAAAACAGCCAAAAAGTCAAAAAATTACCGTGTTGCCATGGTTACAACATTTTTGTTTTCCACTTAGCTCATTATAATATCTGTAACAATAATGTCAATAATTCGATCCTGTAGGTACATTCTAGATCTAGTGATCTGTACAGTACTGGATCACGCAATCAATGACATCCAGTGAAGCAAACGAACTGAAGTGACGAATTTGGAGAACCAAGATTGCGGTCTATCACCATTTTTAATATGTAAATAAACCTCCTTATTTTAAGGAAATTTACGAAAGTTGAAAACTCTTCTTAAAATATTACTCTTACACCCGCAAAGAACGCTGGACCTGGAGTAACAAGATGGTGGCGATGAACTTCAAAATTTATTTATGAATGTGCGACCCAGTATTATGCAGATAAATAGTACATTTACTTTCGTCACTTTAAAACAACGACAAAACGAGTTTAAGTAATTTTTGCACTAAATTAATTATCAAGCTGGATTATATTAATGTTATATTAAAATGTTCTAAAAGTTTTGGCGTAGGCCGTAACGAAGATTAGGTCCCACTATGCAAATATTTTCGTGCTTGTTGACGGTGAAAACAACAATTTTTACAAAAATGAATAATTACATTATAATTACGCAGTCAATGCATAACGGTACTAACTAATAGTTCTGGCTGTGCCACTTATTTAAAACGGTACTACAAGCTTTTTGACTTACAAACCCGAGGGGCATATTACATGTAATGTGTTTTTAGTTGTACGTTTTTAAGTTGCTTGCATTAATGGACAACAATTTTTTTGCACTTAGTTGCCAACATTGGCAATATATTAAACCAATAAAACTACACAGCCTGTTCATGCAGGGTTTGTGATAATGTTTTGTTCTGGGAAAATCCTCTTTGAGAAAATCCTCTTCAGAAGTGAACTGAATAATTAAATAACAAGAAATTGATATGTACCTGGACAGGGCATTTCCTGTGCTGTGATGAAAAATTTGGATTCAAAAATGCCCAGGATTGAAAAATGTTTCGGTACTAAAAAATGACTTGGATTCGAATTATCAAAAAATGTCTCTGATTCAAAAATGCCTTGGATTCAAAATGCCTCGGAGTAAAATATTAATAAAAAAAGTCTTATATATAGCTGTAATAATAATTTAGCTGTGCACGTGTTGTATACGGCCACATTTTTATAGCAATAATTATTGGTAAAGTATTAAAATATAGTTAAAATAGCTAAAATATTTTTGGTGCAAAAGTCCGCTACGAAGTTATACAAGAAGAAAACCCTTGCTTGTCGTTAGTTGGTAGTCGTACCATAATTAGCTACAAATGGATTGCCGTCATCATGAAATTTACTATTTCGTCAGGCATTTTAGTATATTCAAAATAGCTGAATAACCTGAATTTCGACCACTGCAAAGCAATAAAGGCCCATATTGGTGGTTTAGCGAGGATAAAAAATTGTCTCAGTATGGCTAACTTAGAAATAGTATTCGAATGTAATTCTGTGCATAAAAGTATAAAAAGTGACCAATTACATGATGAAGCTTTTTGCTGCTCCGAGCAACGTACTTTATACGAACATTTAAAAAAGTTTCGGACCCAAATGTTAGTTAAAATTGGAATTTATATAACCTGAGATAGCACATCTAAATTATCCGTATAAATTAATAACCTATTTTTGTAAAGAAATTGTGTTATTCAATCAATTGGTTTTGTATAGTCATTCAAAAACACAAAAAGATTGACGTGTTGTCATGGCTACAACTGTTTTCGTACTCTATCCTGACCTTAGCTAAATTTGAGTAAACGTTTTGCACTAGTCTAATTACTTTGTACCGTAATATAATTATTAACCTAGACTATATTAATGTTGTATTCAAATGTTTTGAAATGTACTGAATTTTGTCACCGACGGCAACGGTGGCATTGATTACATTTTGTGAACATTTTTTCTTATTGGTCTCTTAATATTTTTTATCAGGGTTTCCATGGTCTTAAATGTAGCTACAAGTGTTGGTTTTTATTGCAGGTTTAATAATCAGCTAAATGTTCTTCGCCGTTGTTGTTGAGCAGTTTCAGGCGGGCAGCAGCATAAGCAAGTAAGAGAATGTATCTTAGAGCAGGGAACGTGTTTTTCAATGAGTCAGAAGTTTAGTATCTTATATTACATTATGATTGTGCACATGTATTTGTTTTATAGTTGCTGTAATTCATTCTATAGTGTTTGTATATTTTTCAATTTCTGAAACAATTCTGTTGAAAAAATTAGAAGAGAGATATCTCTCAAGCATATGCTTTCAAAAAGATTACTGAAAATACGTTTATCTGAACCATAGAAATTTTTTCCTCTATGACTAGTTTCTACCTATAAGAGCATTAAAAGAACACAAGCTAACAGTTTTTTTTTTCATATGCATTCATATATTGCCGTGGAATCCGCAGCAACTATTTTCTGATTAATGAAGGTTTCAATAAAGTAACCAGAGCCGACTTATATAGCTCAGTCAAATAAATTAATATCAGGAAGATCAAATTTTAATTGTGGGTTTTTAACGCTTCAGGGTGTTTTTCCATTTCAAAAATTTTTGACTTTATTATGGCACAGAAAGTTGCGGTTATTGCCTTGGACTTTTATTACGTACCGTGGTAGTAAAACAACGCTAGCTGTTGAAAGTTTACATTTTAGATAAATGGTATTATTATTATTTTCCAAGTTGAAATAACAACCACATGGATAATATTACATTCACACTGAAATACTAACATAGAATTCAACATGTCAAGCTCTGTTTTGAAAACAGGACCTGTCAGAAAAGTTAAAAAATTGTTTTTCAATTCAGCTTGCAAGCTACACAGTTGAACTGATCAGTGATTCATTATACACACGTTCAGGCGGACAGCCCGCCATTTACATATTTTCGCACATACTTACGATATATACATCAAGTAAACAAAGCTTTTATTAGCGTCCTTATATTTATCTAGTGTTTATAACATTAAACAGATATAAATATAAAATGGTTACTATACTTGAGAAGCGGTTTAAAAATAAAGCAATGTAAGTCTGAGCTGGAATTATGTAAAACAGACGTGAAATTCTAAAATCTTCATATTATGCGCACACGTAAGCGTCCGTGTAAAAGATTGTCGTAGTGTACAAACATCTTTTACGTCGGGCTTGACATTAGTATAAAACATCACACACGAAACACACACGAAAATTTGATCAAAATCGACACAAAACCAAGCTCAAAACACTGTTTTATTTCAACCAAAATATTGGAAATTGAAGTGACTTTATCCCAAGATGCTTTGCAATTGTTTTTGTTGTCATAGGAAACAGTTCAGCAGGGTTAATTAAAGAAATGCTGAAGGGGGCTAAACTAACATGAAAAAATCTGCGTAAAATTTGCGACTTAATGGCCTTGGAACTTTTTCATTTGTGCACTATTCTTTTATGATGTGGTAGTTTTGCATACAAGAAGTAACTTGGAATTGATTCTAGTCTATTTTGCTTCCTTTTTAATGCATTTTATTTGAGTGGGATGCTTCATTTATCGAAGATAGGCAGGTATAGCTGCATATACTGGATATAATTCTGTTAATAATATGTGTCAGAATGAGTCTTTGACAAAAGAAAACCATGAAATCTTAATTAGATAGTATGTCTCAGCATAACATGGGATTAACCTAGTACATGTTATTATAATTTTTGTTACTGCAACACTTATGCTCTTTTGTTACATTTTTTGCCGTACAAATTCTTTCACTTGCCAGATTTGACAAAATTTGGTATATATCACATTTGTATGGTGTTTTCTTAATATTGTTTTCCTAAAATGTGAAACTTTTTTTACAAGTACAAAATTCTATTTTGAGTAATGATGTGATCGTGACTATTTGTGACCATGACTTGGATTTTTTCATTATGCCACAAGAGCAATTTTTTTGGGCAAAAAGAAGCGCGTTTGGGTAAATAGTAGGAAGTATGCATTCTAATTATTTTGTATCAATTTTTGCCAAACAGTCACATTGCTATCCATCTCACAAAGAACCAGGACGTATGTCTAGGACAAGCACGCTATTTGAATTGTATTTGAATTCTCCAACAATAAAACAACGTTTTGCTAATCCCCCGCTTGTTCTCAGTCTGGAGGAGGGGGGGGGGGAGGGAGGGACGTTGACTGGTGCATTATAATAACTTTTTCTTTAAGTCGGACAGCTGTATGTAATAATCTATATGAACGCTATATATTCATTCACAGATGGTCATGCATAATGTTACGTCAGGATAATGAAATATGAGCGTGAATAAGAAAGTATGGGATGCAATAATGTTGCGTTTATTGATAGCACAATGCAAAATATAGCATAACGAAATGCGTGACAGAGTAACTAAATGCAAATGTCGGATACCAAATGCCAATTTCAATTGCAAAATATGCATCTCGAATCAAACTCGTGGCCAGGGTATTTTACCACGGCGAAAAGGCCCTGGTCTCGGCCGGTCAGTTCTGAAACGTGGTTGGTTGATCGTCAAGCCAAATTAATTCGCGTTTCAATAATTTATTCCATGTAATTTCAATACACTTATGCGGGTTTTCCCTAATGCTATTGTCTTTACCACCAAGTCTCACTTAGATGTGAGGAAATTTATCCGTCACTACGAGGCTTGGTGGTAAGCACAATAGCCTTAGGGAAAACCTGCATAAGTGCTATTCAACAATGAGCTGTAATTTCTATAATAAAAATCTACAACTTTGAAGTTGCATATTTTTGGTTTAGATATGGCTTTCACCAAAGGTAAGCAGCAATCTAAATGTATTTGTATGTACTAATGCTTTTTATCTAATTATATACTTGACGACGATGATAAGCTGCAAATCTTAAAACTGTATAACTTTACGTAATTAATGTTCCCGAAATAAATTATCACACTAAACACCCCAAAATTCAGGGTGTCACTCGACCGGCCGAGGCCAGTGCCATTTTCGCCGTGGTAAAATGCCCTGGGTACGAGGTTGATCTCGAATTATCACCTAAATCACCCCTGCTGCTAATTGTTAACAAAGTGATCTTAAAATCGGTTAAAAATTATTGGAATATATTGTGGAATTTGTATCATGGCATTATTTTACATGAATACATTCTATGCAACTCTGCGAAAATAATTTACATTTATAGGTTTCCAAAACCTTTTCTCTTGGTTTTAGGAAAGTTACATGTGATCATTGAATTTTGTCCTAAAGGGAATCTAAGACAGTTCCTTATCAACAGCAGAGTCAACACTTCACAGGAAAAGAATAACAACCTAATGTCGACCTTGAATGATCATCAACTTTTAAAAATTGCTGTCGATGTTGCGAACGGAATGCTTCACCTTTCATCTCACAAGGTATTTTTTGTTACCTCCATAAAAATATCATGATAAAAAACAATATTTTTGACTGCATTATTTTATCCTGCTGACTGAAATGTAACCAGAATAATTTTTCCGAACCGTAATTGATGTGCTATTCAATTTAGGCAACATATCTCAGATATTTCAATGCAAAGAACAATTCTATCTAATACAGCTATTTCCAATTGAGCATGCACCGTGCGTTTTAACGTGTTTGTTTTGCATTATGAAACTTGGGCGGAACCAATGTTACTGAGGCTGCATGTTTTGGCCAATAAACATCAGCTTTCATCATGCGAAACAAACTTGGTGCATGCCCAATTGTGGACAGCGGTATTACCTGAAATTGTTCCTTGTATTAATATAACTCGGCTACGCCTCGGCTATTTTGCTGATATATCAGGCATTTTATTTCCGTGTTTCTTTTTGATCATTAATTAAATGCACTTATTATCCTTATTCATTGCCCATTCTCGGCATGGATTGGTTCTTCTCATAATAAAGGGAGACTCCTAAATAAAGAAAATAGCATAAATTTCCCACCTTTAGAACTTTTTTTGAATTGATCGTGAAGCTCTGTTTTATATTACATTAAAGGCATAGCAAACCAAACAGTTAGTGTTCGACATTCAGTTACAAAATCTTACAAAATCTTAGACGTACAGTATTTTACAAATCGAGAAGTTAAAAAGCGTCTGTTTACACCATTATCAATTTCCACGAATGTCCTTTCTATATTATACAGCTGGTTCACCGTGATCTTGCTGCAAGAAATATTTTGCTTGCTGAAGACAATACAGCAAAAGTGTCTAATTTTGGTTTAGCAAGAGACATTGGAGGAGCTGAAGAGTATATAAGAAACAATCAAGTATTGACTCTTATTAGACCACTAAGTATTCTTATTGATACGTGCTATTACAGTCTTAACAACAGGAGTGAAATAATCTGAAATAAATTGAAATTTCACGCACGATATTTCTCTAACTTGCATTTTGTACGTACGGATTATGTTTTACTTACTACATATTTTATTGTCAGCTATATGCAATTCTCCTATAGTTATAGAATTTGCTTCCTGTGAAATGGATGGCACTGGAAAGTTTACTTCATGGTCGTTTTACAACAGCTAGTGATGTGTAAGTCTTTTTTCTGCATGATAAATCAATGTTTAATTATATATATGAATGGAAACTGCATAGCCTTACGGAGCTTGCACCGACAGAATAAGTAATGTTTTTGAAAAACTACTCCCTGCGTAAGCATGGGTTATCAATCTGCTTGGCCGCTTAAGAGAATGGTCAGACCGTTTGATGGTTATGTAGGTAAGTTATTATGAGCAAGCATTGAAATGTAGCTTGTATAGTACATTTTTCTTGTGGCCTACGCAACAACCTACAAGAATTATCACGTCTTCAGCATCCAAATACTTCATAGTATCTGGATAGTTTAAAACGAAAGATCCTAAAATGATATAGTAGGCAGGGTACAAATCCTACAAAATTATTGATTGTACACAACATCAGGGAATTGCTATTAATTATCCCATAAAATACTCTAAATAAAATGTTAGGATCCGAGTGCACATACATCGTTTCTGATTTTCCATGATAATTATATAATCCATACAAATGCATGGATTGTGGCAAAATTTACACCATTGAATTCCGCAAATGCATAACATGGTTTTCATTTTTTTGGCATGATTGTCTGTGTTTACATGATTATATCAGTAAGTTCATAATCCTATACAGGATCTTAAAAAAAACTTGCAAGGATCGTATAGAATCCGGTAAGAAATTTTATACCAAGGTGCATACACTGTTATTCAATTGATGTCATTAGATATTCGTTCACGTCATCCAGGATAGTTAACATATTCTGACTGCAATGTATACATTATTATATCTTATATCCACAACTTTAGATGGAGTTATGGTGTTCTTCTTTATGAAATCACTACGATGGGTAAGAACATGTTTTTTATTGATTGCTTTAAAGCATCAAATATAAGATGACTATGTACTTAAATAAAAACACTAGCGGGTTTAACATATTGGCGTTGATTATTGATATATTAACTTAAGTACTGCCAAAATAACTTGTTTTGAAATACGGTTAATTACTTCTGAAGTAAAGCTAAACTCAACTGATTTCAAAAGAAATTAGTCGGGCAGAAGACGAATATAATAATATTCACTCTCCTCTCCAATTAAGGTGCTATCTATTTTGGTCCTGGCCAGCAATTCCTTTTGTATAGATATATTATATAGATGCCATAAATACAAAGTAAAACTGCTGGTGCAGATTTGTTTTAAATCACAAATATTTTGCAAGTTATACACTCCTAAAGACAGACATACGGTAACAAGAACAGCAAAGAGCACAGCATTAATTATTGTTTTCTGACCTATAATAATACACAAAACTGTTGAGACTTTTTAGAATATTCAGCTATTTATCTTCCCCCACCCCAAATCAATGTTGCATGATCAAAAAATTGTTTTTAGTAAAAGCTAAAAACTTAGCTATACAGATATTTTTGTATCCATTGACTGCTGTGAAAGCAATCTATTTCTAGACAAATGAATAATATTAATTTCATTTTTTACAAAGTGACTATAAATAGTCACGCTATGGCTACGCCATTAAACAGGAACTTTTTAGATCAATACCAGGACGACACTGAGAATTATTTTCAATTGCATTAACTATAAAGAAAAAAAAGTAATTCGTTCATTCATTCAATTATATTTAACACATATATTTAAAAATGTCTGCACAAAAGTGTTCATTTGCAGCAACAGATGTAAAACACCCAATAGCGTCACGTGCCATCCTTCACAAAACATTTTCTGACTCATTTTTAGGAGATGAACCGTATAAAAACATTTCACCTCACAATATTGTTACCCACGTCGGAAGTGGATGTCGGATGACAAAGCCAGCAAAATGTTCTGACGAAGTGTAAGTTGCTTAATCGTCATTGAAAGTAATTTGAGTTACGTTTGATTTTTAATGTATTCAACAAATATTAGTATTTGAAATAACAGAAACATGTTTTGAGACACGTATTCGTTTGCTATTAGATATGAAATAATGACGAAATGTTGGAAAGTAGAGCCAAAAGACAAACCAACATTTGAAGAAATACGTGAATCTCTTAACAGTATGCTCAACGATGACAAGGTAATTAAAATTAAATGTTAGTACCAGTGATCATATAGTAGACATATAGCGACAAAAAATTTAATTATTAGCATGCTGGTTCCAAAAAGCTTTATGAAAATATATCATCCTAGAATTTTAAAGCTGCAATGAAAGACCTTTTTATCTTGTCCTGTAGAAATCTCATATAAATATCACTCAAATTGATGATGGAGGACCAATGATTGCAACGCCAGAACCGAAGGTTCAAAAACAATCAGAAAATGATTGAAGATTTGGTGCGTGGCTGCACAGTTTTGTAGCTAATTAGAAAATAGTAAGTTGAATGTTGCGAAGATATATGCACTGGTAGTTGTATAGCTGATTTGTGTAGTTTGGTTGTAAATAACATTGGGATTTTAGGACAACCTCACGAGGAATAAAATGGCATAAGTGTATTTTGTGATCGAGGAAATCTAAGTAATTGCTATTTAGCAGTTATGCTGCTAAACCAAGGTGTATGAGCGACGTCGCACGAAAGGCCAGCACAACCTATGTTGTATATAATATGCACCTGAACAAATAAATAAATTAAATGATAAAACTAATTCAGTTTGAACAAAAAATTACTTTAAATGGGAAATGTTCTGGGAGAAATACAATATAGTATGTGGTTTGACCTGTGGCCTCGAGAGTGGCCTTTTAAAAATCTTAATTATATAATTACATGTACTTTGATCCATCGATTGCAAGCGACTCTGCTGCACTTAAATATTGTAGCTACTTGTTTGTGGCGTTCGCGGGAATCTACTTAGATACGTCAGTCTAAAACGCTTCGCAGAAAAATGAATGAACATAGTAAAGTGTATTCAGATGTCAACATCTAAGCGCAACTAATTATAACAGTATAGCCAAAAAGGATTTCTTGACCAATTATTGGAATTTAATACACACTTGCATGTATAAAAAATAGATAAGAAGCAATTAAGCTATTTAGCTATCTTCTGATTCTATAATGTGGCCATTTTGAATTAATTTATTTAATTGCACTAGCAGTCACTGAATGGTTATCAATCGGTCAGTATTCTATACTGTCGTCGGTCAGTATTCTACACTGTAATACGCCGATCACTGAATTGATTTAATATGATATAGTCGAGTGAGGCCAAAAGCTGCTGTTACGAATAAGGCGATCAATATTGAGTAAGTTTTAATAGAATTATAAAAATATACACAAAAAATATCTAAAATATCTAACCTTTCGTCGTTTACAACATCATCAGGGAGGACGAAAGCTTAGATGTTTAGCTGATTAAAAAAAGAGAAAACGCAAATATTGTTGTCGTAATAAACCAGAACGATATTGACGTGAACAAATTTGTTTTCGTGCCACTTGTTATTTCTTCTGTAAATCCTTCAGGATCGGTCAGAAATTCACATTGTTTTTTACGTAAATTTGTTTTCACAGTCACGTGATGATAACTGCCCATATCCATGTAGACGTCCTTGTCAATAGTATGTCGGGGCCATTCGGGTAAACTGTCAACCTTATCCACTATAATCGGAAACGTTCTTTTACCTGAATTTGGATTTCTGAGATAAAAAGAAATTATCCGATGAATTTTTTAAAATAATGTAGTTGCATGGTGTTCGGGGTAAATAAGCTTTATTGGAACTCTACTTACCCCGTTTTTGCAAAATTTGTCCAATATAATATCATTCTCATAGACAGTGTTTGATCGTCAAGACGAAACATCGTATTGTTAACAGGAAAGCCAAATACTGGCTAAAATGCAAAATGACTAAAATTAGCTGCAATACATGTTCATTCTGATGCACAAATCGATCATGCAATTGCCTCTAAGATTCTTACAGGAACTAAATGCAACATAAGATTTGGCATTCTTAGTTAACACTTATTTAGCTACATTGCCTGGGAAAACAAAAACATTACATTTTCAATTTCTCGTACGTCACATATCGACAAATGCATGTATAGTTACTGGAAGCAAAGCAAAGGTAGTTCTCTCAGTTTCTAAGGGCATTTCTTTATCAAAATGGACCATTACGCCAAAAATGGGAGAGGAATTGGTATTAATAGAATATCCTCTAGAGTATTTTCAATCTTCTGGACTTGTGAGAAGAGTATATAGTATTGTGAGGATTTTTTTATTCCAAACCAAATTTTATGGTTTATTTTAGCATGCACAAAAATAGACAAAAAATAGCAGATTCATCGTAAGAATTCTAGTTAGATTACGTTCTTGTTTACTTAAGTATATCGCCGTACGAAAAGATGTAAAAGCACAACTAACTTCTCAAGTGCACCAAGGTAGCCAATTTTCATACGAAGTTAATTTAATCACTGTCTACATTTAAGTAAAGGTCGAAACCTTTAAAAACTGTTTTACAAGAACTAGGTAATAAAATAAAGTTCTTACTATTATGTCCAGTCCGTGACCAGCAAACCCGAATGTTCCATAAGGATAAAATAGTTCCTTTAAAAATGTCAACACCAACTGGGCATGAGAGTATTGGTATAAATAGACATTTGTTCCGTTCATAAGTTGAGACCGCAATTCAGCCTCATATCTAGTTGCACATATAAACTCTTGATCTGACGAAAACTCAATGATTGGTTTTAACGCCTCCAAATAGGAAGGAATGCATTTTGGAAGATATAATTTTCTGGCGTTCTTGTACACCTTTTCAGACGAATTCTTGAAATGTGTTTTAAGCATTTCCTCGAAATGTCTCAAGTATAGACTTATGTTCTTTGACCTTTCTAATAAACCTTGCGTGTAATAAAACATTTCATCTTTCGTAATTCCAATAATTACATCTTGGTTTTTTAGTTCTCCTTTTTTGAATAACATTCGCGGATTATCGGAAAAGAACTCTTTATCAACAACAGGACCAGTCCATATCGACCAAAATTCGTTGGTATTTATCACAGTCTTCCATTTATCTTCTGTCACATTTCGCAAACATTCTGATAACATTTCATCATTGCTGCAATTAACGTGTGTAAGAAACCATTTTAGCCCATTGTTGACTTGGAAATCTGTTGCAATCGCCCACGGCATAAGCATGTTTCCGCTTTGCATGATTGCTCTATCAAACAAATCCCAGCTCTCTTTAGATAATGTATGTGCTGAGACACTAGCTCCGCCGGCACTCTCACCAAATATAGTGATTGATTTTGGATTACCACCAAAACTTTGAATGTTCTCCTTAACCCATTTCATTGCCAGGCGTTGATCATGCAGACCGATGTTACCTGTGATTGCAGTGAAAAGATAAATTCTTTGGAATACATGCAGGGTTTATACCAAGCTAAATACCCTCGTGCAATTCTTGCGACTTTAATATTGAAAATATAGATTCAAATATCTCTGATTGAAGCAACTATATTACGTGCCTTCCAACATTCTCGTATTATCAGAAGCAAGAAAAAATTATATAACAAGTTATTAATTAACATGTTAAGCAACTAAAGAAGAAAACTTTGATGACAATCAGTGACAGAAAGATTAATGACAATTGAAATCATAATCTGTTAATGAATTCACAAATCATCCTAATCATATTGCGAATCGCGTTCCTCATTCCGTATTTTATGTATTATCCTCTCCCTCTTTCCTCAGTATTATTATACCGCACAGTTGCAAAAGAGCGTGCATGATAAATATATTAGTTATATAGAAGATGGTGAAAATCAAGTCATATAGATTAGCAGCAACCATGGGCCAGTTGTTCAAAAGTCAAAGGAAACTTTCCACCAGTTTAATTGTTTGTAAATTTAGAAAAATTTCTTCAGCAATCCAGTCTGGATCAATAGTAGTTTTCTATGGTGGCTCAAAACTGCCATTCATTTTTTGATGAGTTGCTTTTTGTTTTGGTTTACTTTTTCAGATTTTGATTATATTTTTTATTTATTTTTCTTAAATTTCGTTTTCAGTGATTATAACCTTGGAATAACAGAGCAAATATTAAAAAAAAAAATCTTACCAGCGGCCCAAAACTACCATAGTATACCACAATGCAACGCCCGCTGTCTGTTTATCCAGTTGCATACATTACAACATAGTTCAGTAGTTTGGCGGGAAAGCAGTTCCAACATGACGTTTAAACAAAAGTGGGCCTGTTTTGAAAATAGAATGAAAGCGAAACGTGAAGTAAACGGCCAAAGAAAGCTGAAGCAGCGAACACCGCAAAAAGTTGATCAGTTAACTGTGCAAAGATTGAGTTCTAACGTTTCTCTGAAAGCTCAAAAATTTTCGAGAATTGGGCCTCGGGAATTTGTTTCGTACCCGTATGGCGATCTTACAATGGAAGGTATAAAAAAGACACGCGAGGCCCACTTTCTGTCGCAACTTAAAATGTATGCAGAGTGTGACGTTCTAGCAGGCGAACAAGGGCCATCTTGTTCAAGTCTGGATCAAATCCCCAATCTAAAGTTAATACATATTCGTTTTGTTGGTACAACAGTGAAATCAAGTTTGCACAGTAACACTCCTACCCTAGCTTCATACAGTTATGTCTCTCCTGTTTTACAGGATGTTCGTCCAGCGAGAAGAAAGCCTGGAAAGGCAGAGTATGTGGAAAGTTCACGCAGCCCGGTTCAGGGGAAGTCTGTTCCAATTCTTCAACATCGAGAGCAAAAGTCTAACGTGAATACCTTCTTTCCAAAAAGTTTATCAGTAACTGAAATGTTTAATTTGGGAAAAGTTGTTCGACAGAAGACGACTGCTGCAGAAATCTTTAAGTTCAATTTGGAAAACATGACTTGGCCATCTGTATCGGAGAAGATAGAACTTGTTGTTGAACAGAAACCATTTGCTGCAGGAGGATTTCGTGAGGTGTACAAAGCCAAAAGTCCCACTAAAGGATACAGTGGGCGGTCTTGGGTGTTAAAGAAGTACCTGCCCAAGACATTGGAATTCATTGAGGAACTGAAACAGACAGTAGAGGATCATACCAAAAAAAACTGTCAAAATGCAGTCGCTTGCCAGAAATATTGCGGAGACTCTTTATGCAAGAGTCAAGGCTGTTTGTCGAGATGAATTTGGACAGTCACTTATTCATACTGATATCTTTATGGAAAAGCTTGAGAATGGAGAGTTTGTAGCTATTGAGGAATACATTGATGGCAAGTTCACCAAATATATCAATAATCCAGGATGGTGTGTGGAGCCAATGCAAGTGATGTATCCAAGAAGCAGAATGCCTTGTGCACTATTCATATGAGAAGTCGTCAAAACAGCTGATGCTCCTAGATATCCAGGGCAGTGAATATACCCTGTTCGACCCAGAAATTGCATCTGCAACCTTGCTAGTTGACAAAGAGTATTTGTTTGGTGTAGGGAATTTAACTTCTCATGTAATAGAGACATTTGTAGAAAATCATGTTTGTAACAAGTTTTGCACCTTGGTTGGGTTGAAGCCTTTTCCCAGATCTTTACCAAAAGAGGAGGAAGACTGATTTTTACAAATCATTTACTGTTATTGTTATATACATTATATAAGCATTTTACAATGACGAGATGAACATGAAAAACATCAGTTTTGTGGAAGTTGTTGCGTTATTGACAAAGTAGTCATATTGAAGCCTGAACTTGGCATATTAGGTATTACAACGTTCTATGCAGAGTGTCAATTTTATATTTACAACATACTCAAACTGTGACATATTTAAGTTCAGCCAAATTTCAGTGATAACAGAGAATATACATTTGTCATGCTGTAATTTACCAAGTATTTTGTTGAATATTTGTAGCATCTGTAGCTATGCGTGACTCATGGTTTTCTCTACCAGCATGTTTTATTTTCTCTGGGTAGTAAAATCACAGGTAGGGTTCGGCTGACTGACATCCTGTTTCCACCAAAATGTTGCGGCTCTGTTTGTTTGTTTTTTTTTCGATGAAGAATTATTCATTATACATATTCTCTACTTGCACTGGCACTAACATGTAATATTTCTTTGACATTTTTGCATGGCCAAAGGATGGTTACATAACCACCAAATAGGTGATCAACAGTAGATATACAATCTCTTTTTGCTATAGGATTGGAATGTTTTATTAAAAATCAAACCTGCCTGATTTCAAGACTCAGTTTCAATATTTTGTACACCATCTTTCAAGTAAAAAAATGCATCAATGTAATGCTTTGGGTCTACATGCAGCGGGTTGGGAATCAATTCTTCACATCTAATCTTTATTTCCTGTGGAATATATGTCTCCTCATAATCCAGTAACTGTGATTAAAGGGCAGCACCTTTCAGCTGTTCATCTGTGACAGGCAATGCTATATGGATTAAAAAAATATTCTAATTTCTAAAACTTCAAAAACTAAAAAAAAGCATAATCGATTTTGTAACCTAATTATTAGTGAAATAAATGCATCCTTACAGCAATCTTCTAAACCATATTCTTCAGGAAATTCAAATGTATGATTTGGAATGCCATCTGGCAAGTAGGTGTCTTTTTGCTTCCGAATGCGATGAGTATTCCAAACCGTATCCTTGAAAATGTCAAGCTCTCTTTGAAGGATTGGAATAAAAAGATAGGCCAATAATAATTTGAAACAAATATAGCAATATATAACAAAAAAATTTCAACAAGTTCATGTAGATTGAAATGAAACAATAATTATACTTTACAAACCTGTCACCCTCAACATCAGGATTGTAGTATCCACGCTCTTTAAGGTATGACAACTTTTCCTTGTAAAATTTTTCAAGTCTCTCGTGGAGCTCTCTCTACCATCTTTCAATTTTAAAGAATTGATGCGAGCATTGTTAAAATTTTGTTGGCATTTGGTCTTCACACTATTACATAGAGCAACATGCATTGTTACATTACTTTAAATTATAATAGGTTCCTATTTACTGGAATATTTCTTTAAAAATCATACAGATCAATCAGAGGTTTTCCCCTTTTAACAGACACTCAGACAAACATTTTGATAGAGTGACCCAGCTACTCAACTTGACAAGATATATAGTCTGGCACAGCCTGGACAGGTTAAAGTAGCAAATCTATAGCTTAACAGGTTAGTATAAATACATATTAATTAAGTACTTAGGTTTACAAAACTTTATCCTACTAAGTGCACGGGGCCCATTGCAGTTCCTCATCTATTTTATACTTTGCTATCCACATAGTATGATCCAAATTGTATGGGGGTGGTTTTTTCTACAGCATGGACATAATGTACCTGATTAGATGTAGACTTTCCATAAATTACTGTGTCAGACGGTATTACATCATTATGATTACTGCGTAGATAAGTATGAAGTGTGGCAATACATTTTTGCCGTTTCAGTTCCTTTATATATTCTGATATTTGAGGCAATTTTTTTAGTCTCATATAGAAATTCAAGATACCATATAGAAATTCATGCTTTGCATGACCATCCAAAGCGTGGACCCAGTTTGGACCTGCAGTTGTGAACCTCCCTTTTACACGTGGTTTATTTCTGTTTGAGTATCTTCTTTCCTCAAGGCCTTCAGCATCCAAATCATACAGCATGTCATGAACTATTCGTCTTGGAACTTTAAGATTATGTTCCTGTCGAATTTTGTTGGTCATTGCACGGTACCCAAGCAGCTTACCTGGTCCATCTAATTCTTTTTGTATAGCAGTCCTAAGATCTTCTTCAGTGACTGTTTTATCCGTTCTATATATAACAAACTCTCGCATTCGCCTATCTAATGTCCTCAAACTCCATGTATAGTCACCAAAATCCCTTGTAACAAAACTAAGAATCTCTGACCTCTGAAGACCTTGTCTGCTATACTCTTCTAAAGTTTCCTTCAAATGCTCATCGTATTTCCAATTTGCATTTCTCATATACGCCATTTAATACAGCTATCTTTTGCTATTTACTTCACATTTTTCCTCATAGGGTTTTCTCATCGGTTTCCCTCGCATTTTAAATGCCATATTGGAACTGCTTTCCCGCCAAACTACTGAACTATGTTGTAATGCACGCAAATGATAAACAGACAGCGCGCCTTGCATTGTGGTATACTATGGCAGTTTTGGGCCGCTGGCAAGATCTTTTTATTTTTTTTTAAATATTTACTCAGTTATTCCAAGGTTATAATCAATGAAAACGAAATTTAAATAAACTAAATAAAAAGTATAATCAAAATCTGAAAAAAACTAAACAAAAACAAAAAGCAACTCATCAAAAAATGAATGGCAGTTTTGGGCCACAATAGTTCTGTTATCTGTTCTTCAACCTAGTGTTGGCACTAACCGAGCTTTTAACAACTGATCCCATATTAAGATTCATTTTCGTAAATTATGGTCATCAAAGTTCTAATCCTGCTTCTTCATTCTAATTCTGTTTCTAAAATGGACAAATTATAAACCATGTACCTTTAATCCTGTCATCCCCAGTGGTTAAAAAACCGAGAGCTGTAAGTCTGTAATTGATCGTTACCAGTATCACCTCACCGACAGCGACCAAATTTGATCCTTCATATTCGCGTGAGTAACCGTACCGAAATGATCCACCATGTATCCAAACCTGACCAAAAGATAAAGTCAGTTTGTGGTTTTCAAACTTTTCACGTTAAACCTTTAATGTTAAAATATACTATCACATACTTGTGCCTTATCAGGACGATAACACGGTTACATAAATACAATGTATCCCGTAATATCATTTTCCCCCTGATTTTTTGTCCACTAAATTTGTACCTGTGTAAACAAAGACGTTGTCTGGCTTAAGGATCGATCGCGCGGTATTGAAAGATAACAGCTGAATCATGAAAATAGATTATCGCCTGTATTCTAAAAGCTCACTCACACTCAATAAGTAGACGTTCATTCGCAATGAGTGCGAGTAAACACTTAACGAGTGTCCATTCATACTGACGTGGTCTTTAACTATTCAAAGACTCCATCCACTCCACTCAAGTGAAGGTCAGACTTTGAGTGGTGTGAGTGCTAGGCATATTGTGCGTACCTCGAGCTACACACAGTTACACTTGGTTGTACCATAGAAAATCTAAGGAATGGACTGGAAACGCAAGCTAAAGTTTACGCGACATTCGTGATACGCTTTACTTTGGAACCCTGTAAAAAATGTATTTAAAGTGTTAAATACATTTCAGGACTTCGTATTTACATATTTTAAACAAGAACAGAAATGTGAATGCAACTATCGACTTTTAAAACTTTTCAGAGAGATAAGCAAGGCGCAAAATCACCATTTAATGTTTCCGTAAACCTTTTTCAACAACAACAATGGCGACATTTCTGCAGTCAAAAAGAATGCAAACATTCAGCGTTGGGTTTTAGCTTTGTTATATCCATAAAGAATTTTAAAAGTCAATAGTTCCATAGAGATTGCCGTTCTTGTTTAAAATATGTAAATAGAAAGTCCTGAAGTATATTTCAAGTGAAGTTACAGGGTTCCAAAGTATAGCATATCAGGCCGTATCACGGATGTCGCGTCAGCTGCAGCATTGACACTTTAATTTAGCTTGCGTTTCCAGTCCATTCTTTTGATTGTCTATGGTTGTACTTAGTGGTTAGAATTAAAGGTTAGAATTACTGGATAATGCAACAAGACACAACGGAGACTAGCTGAGGCCGTATATTTTTAATTTTGGAAAATGATGAACAGCATTTTTGTGGCAGATGCCGTGTCATTAAGGCCGAAATGGTTCTGTTAACAGAGACCTTTTCAATTACGAAAAATATCGTCTAATTTGAGTCATTGAGCCATCTTGTTCAGCAGCTGCGTTGTACGAATGCATTCACAAGTCTACAAAAATTCTGACCAGTTTATACAATATCCCTAACTGATTTTAAATCAAATTCAAAGCCAAACTTTAGTGGGCTCTTTGAATACAAATCAAACATAATCCTTATTGAGTGGACACTCACACTTCAGTTCCATATAAGTGAATTTCACTTGCATGCCACTCAGTTTGAGTGTGAGTGAGCTTTTAGAATACAGGCGTATAATAAAATGGTAATATGGTGATGAAAGCTTCTGAAATTAATAATTCATGATCTAAACACAAAAGAAATCATCCCCACATATTGTTGTCTTAACAAACGCCAATAATTTAAATCAACTTTCGTGTCGAACTTCTCGGCAAATTTAAATTCGTTTGAAAAGCAATACAATAAATTGTTTATTTCCATCGTACAAAACACCTGAAAGTTGGTGCAAAAAACGCGGCTAAAGCCTTGTTTTTTAACACAATTTGCGGTGTAATATACGCCGGTAATAAACGCTTTCTCGTTTATTATATATTACTAGAAGTACGTGATAAATGAAGTAGGCTATCACATCCGTCAATATCAGTTTTATGTCTCGCTTTACGGTATTTTCTCCCTAAAACTAAAATAGCCTTGTCCCTCATTTGTTAACATACATTATCACACTGTTTGTAATGTCGTCCAAAGTGCCCATGTCGCTTTCCAAATTTGGGATGCACGGACATCCATCTTTCGTTGGTCAATCACGAAAGTACCGTAGTAACAATTTACTCTTTTAGCAAAAAAAGTAGTACGGGCAAAGTTTGAAATATAGCATGGCATGCACGTCAAAGACAATTTAAAATAAGTTTAAGATCATTATCGAGAATCTACAAGGGTAATACTGTCCTTCCCGTTTAGGTACGGATGTAATTAGATTCAAAACGGCGGAAGGTGATGACGTCATTGAGTATACGTACGGTGTGTACTTACCAAAGCCATGTTTTCTTTGACAAAAGTTCGGACCGTAAGCTCGTGTTCATGCAGATTCACAGGTAACCCCGAGGGAGCCTCCACGCAGACTTACAGACATGAAAACTCTACTTACAGACATGAAAACTCTCTACTTATAGACATAAAAACCTTGGATATATAAAACAGTTTGTATTTAAACATTGAACATTTGGGCTACCAATCACGTTGAGACGATTTCCACGGACGGACTGATTTGAAGAACCTCTGCACGCATCTGTTAAAACTTCACGGATTATCTCCTGAGGGAGGAAAACCTGTACGTACACCCACGACGTCGTCGCCTGCCGCGATTTTGATTACTAATTTTGACTTCCGATTTTTAGTTTCAAATGCTATTGGTCATGACTTTTTGTGTACGCTGTTCTCAAACTGCATACTGACGTGACATTTGCAGGCAATTTATTTTGAGCAAGAAATGGAAATGGGAAAAGGAAAATTATAGTTTATTAAAAATCTCTTTTCCCCCATGTATTTTCAAAAAAGGGCATGTTTTATAAAGAAACAGTTTTATACAACGTAACTTACCATGACACTCGCATTTTGAGGACGTGGAAATGGCGTCCACACATTCAGAATCAAACAGTCTTCAGTTATTGTGATCATGGGAAGGTGTGGTTGGATACATGCGGTTATATCTTCAGTACTATTTAATGTTCCTAATGAAAAATGTATCTCCGGTTAAAACAACAGATATTTCCACTTGTCTAATAATAAGCTAATAAGTATAAATTTAGACAGATCGTAAATTAAAAGGAATGGAAATGATAAACATTTATCATGTTTTAGACAGGGACATTTCCAGTTATCTTTATATAACTGGAAATTATATTTATTAAGATTAGTATGAGTTTAAAGATGTGTGCTTCTGCGTGTTTACTTTCGTTCAAATTCCTGTGGTTATGGTATCACACCGACACGTTGATATTCAACACTTATAAAATTCTCATTATATTGTCAAAAACGATGACACAACAGGTCAGTTCGTAGATAAAAAAACATTATATTAACATCATATTAGTACAGCTTTTTCTCCCAGTGCTCTCCAGGTGCCTCCGCTGCTGGAGCCTATGAGAAATTTAAATTAGGATACATATCAACCAATGCACGGATAAGTCAAAAGCTACATGGAATTGCCAAGATTGAATTCTACACTACAACCAAATATCCTCCTCTTCTACGCGAAAAAATTTAACCGGCCGATAAAGAAAAATCATGGATAAGATTACGTAAGTTTCAAAAATTTCTGAGATTACTGCTTAACCTAAATTTCTGAACATGAACAAAAAGGCAGTGATCGTCAGATAATTTTAGAGCTGAAATATTACCTTTCCAAGGTTTTTTTGGTAGAGGTTTTTCAAACCTCAGTCGGCCAACTGGAGTTTCAGCATAAGGGATATTAAGGAACTTCTGTACTTTGATCCCAGAAACAGCGCTAGATTGGATTTTTCCTCGTACCAAACCTGACTTGGTTGAAATAACTACAGAACACATGAAATGAACGTCAATCCAAGGCAATGCCAATTTTTTAATTTTTCTATGCAGAACATCTATAATGTGCCAAAGGCGAGCTTACGATACTCATTACTATAATATAATAATGTTCATGTTCACGGGCATAAATATTTTTCGGCCCGACTGAGGCAAATTAATTTTTTTGGCAAAGCCAGGCAATTAATTTAGGTATTTTATTTGACTTTCCGGCCGATGCAAGTGTTTTGCAGTATTCTGCAAATCACATAAACCTGCAAGAGAAAGAAAACTAACATGGTTGAAGCTTGTCTCACCCTCAATTTCATAAACCTAACAAAATTCAAGCAAGTGGTACAAAAGTAGATATTTTCGAATTAAAATTCGGAATAATTATGGTGATTTGATTGTCTAAAAACTACCGTCTAGTATATGCGTGTAAATAGACACAAAGCTTGATCGAATTGCATTCACCACTCCGATCTTGTGTCTTCATCAAGCGATTTACTGATCAGGGGCCAGTTGTATAAAAAAGTGATTAAAGTTAACTATGATTAGTGGAAACGTCAACCAATCAGAACAAGTCAAAACTCAACAGTTTCTTGAAACTAGTATATGCGCAATTTCATAACCGTATCTTACTCCTATGATATGACGTAGGCATCCCCAAAAAAGTGGACAGGATTCAATTACGGGCTCCGCTTGTTGCATTGCATTAAACAACATGAAATTTTCAGTTTTAAATGTGTTTGTAAATACTATTTCGTGCGTTTTAGGTAGCAAACGTTTATCGTCTGCAGAAAGAGTGGGGGGGGGGGGGAGTTAAATTTATTATCGCAAAGCTTTTGATCCGTAAGCTAGGATGAAGATCTGATCCATAGTACTGATGAACATCCGAGATCAAGAATCAAGTGGTGTTTTTAAAAAATTATGGTCAAAATTGTTGATCTTTTCAAGTGCGGAAATCCTTTACATGCGGAAAATGTATTCACCGTTATCGTGTAGCAATATCACGAGTCAGCATAATTAAATGTTAGAATCTTTCTCACTTTTTGTCCTTATGTTATTAATTAGCATGCTGCATACCTTCTCCTTGATTGGCGGATACCTTACAAAGGATATTAAGAAGAACAAAGACAATTATAGGCAGTATCATTTCCTGTAAAAAACAAAAAAATAATCGTATTAATCATATACAATGGCAATAATATTCTAGATGTTTGCTCACAAGATGAATGTGCAACAGAAAACATATACTAGTGGTAACGTCTTATTGTTTAAATGGATTTTTATTCATATTCTCAATTTCAGTGATCGGGTATTTGCCTTGCCAGACCGCTGCTTTAAAATATTTCGTGTACTTAAATTGGATAAGACTCGCAACCAGCCCCTGTTGGTTTGATAACTCAGTTGGTAGAACAGCGGTTTAGAAACCCCAGGATACGAGTGTGCTCGAATCCCACTCGAGGCAACAAATTTTGTTTTGTTCTCTGCAATGTCAGATTAATATGAATAAGGTGTTCAACCTTGTTCAACAATGAGGGCCGTAACAAAGGCGTTAATTGGGGCGGAGAGATTAATACTTTCTTGTCTATGCACTTAAATTAATTTTATTTACACAAATTGCCTTCTATATCACGTTTACAACAAAGAATTTGGTTAAACATCGAATAATTCGTGTCATGTGACAGGCTGACGTCATTCACTTGTAAGAACAGGTTTTGTTGTGACGTCATTAAATAATCACTTTAAGAAATAATGTGTTATATCTCCTTATTTGTCACGGCAGCCTATATTCAAACAAGACGCCTGCTAAGGCGTTCACTTCGCCTGCCGAAACGAAAATGGGCACAAGGCCAGGCAGGGCTGTAACTAGAGAGTTCATTGGGGGTGGGGTATATTCACTTATTTCTGTTCTGCCCAACTAATTCCTTTTTAAATCAATTATTATTAGGGTACCTTCCAAGACATTTTACCAGTAAGACATTGCTTGCACATCTTATGTAATCACTAAGATAACCAAAAATCAATGTCTGAGTGACCTGCCGGGCACTCTGTCCAGAGTCCTAGTAGGATTGCATTTTTTAGAATTTAATTTAAATTAAAGACTTTCATAGTACATATGTTTGGTATGCTTGGGCTTTTGGCATGTTGACAAAATGTCGGTTAGGCTTTTGGCTTGTTGACAAGTTGTCAGTTAGGCTTTTGGCATGTTGACAATATGTCGGTTAGGTTTTTGGCTTGTTGACAAGATGTCGGTTAGGCTTTTAGCTTGTTGACAAGATGTTGGTTAGGCTTTTGGCTTGTTGATAAGTTGTCAGTTAGACTCTTGGCTTGTTGAAGATATCAGTAAGGCTTTTGGCTTGTTGACAAGGTGCCGGTAAGGCTTTTTGCTTGTTGACAAGATGCCGGTTAGGCTTTTGGCTTGTTGACAAGATGTCGGTTAGGCTTTTAGCTTGTTGACAAGATGTCGGTTAGGCTTTTGGCTTGTTGACAAGATGTCGGTAAGGCTTTTTGCTTGTTGACAAGATGTCGGCTAGCCTCATGTCAGTTAGGCTTTTGGCTTGTTGACAAGATGTCAGTAAGGCTTTTGGCTTGTTGGCAAGATGTCAGTTAGACTTTGACCTGTACATGCCCACAAGTTGTCAGTTAGACTTTCGAGATTCTGACAAAGTATTTACTTCCAGAAAGCTTCAGGTGTCAGTTAAAGCATTGGTATATAGGCAGGGTGTCTGATAAAGTTTTGGCAAATTGAGAAAGTGCCAGTTGAAATTTTACTAAATTTAAGTTAGAATTTACAGTAAGTTAAATTTTGTTCCTTTTTTTATTTTGCATTTTTGAGTTTTTGTCATGCTATATTAATAATTATAGCAACAATCTTTACAGTAATCGACTTAAAAGTATTTCTGTGATCTGTATTTTCTGTGATATCCAATTTGAAATCCTTTCTCTGAGTCAACTATTCAACAATAAACATGTCAATTTTTTTATAATGAAAGTTATTATAAATATTATAGATAAAGACTAAAATGCCGCACTCAGCTATGACTGTTGACTTTCTAACAAAACAAGTAAATCGCTCATAAAAACAACAAAAATTAAAAATCAGACTAAGCTATTAAGTCTGAAGTCTGAAGTCTCCACGATATAATTTGTTGGGAACTTTAGACTAACATATGTATTTCTGGAATTGGAATGTAAAATGTCTCTTACCTTTTATAATTATATGAGATCCCACAAGCAAATAAATCATTTTGTACGAAATATTAGCATCTCAACATGTACATAGGTAGAAATAGAAAACCAAGGAAAGAAATCACGACGTGTTTAGAATTAGGAACACATTTCCTAGACTCACTCCTTAATCATGGAATGATGGAGTCAATCAAAATTTGCCGTTTTAAAACATTTCTGGAGCAATGTTTGATAAAGAATTTTCCTGTCCCTATTTGTTCACTATTACATGTTAAAAATTATGTTTTGTATATAGGTATTTCAGTAGAATTTGCGTTTGATTCTTGTGTGGGAATTTCTAAATTTCCTTAAAAGTAGGAACACAACAGAAAATGACGGAAACACGCTCTCAATACTTCACCGCGACACATCGCTCTCGCTAAAGTTTCGTGGTGGAATTTGTCGTTTTAAAACATTTTGCATAAGAATCGTTGCACGTAAAACCTTCTTGGGGTTTAGATGTTCTAGCATACATGTTAAAATGCGTGTTTTGTTGACACATTTCGCTAGAAATTGAGTTTAAACGCCGTGTTTAGGTCGGCTCACGCTTGTGCCAGCGGTATCACCCATGAACGCTGCACCGACTTCTGACACCGAAAAAAAAAACAGAAACGGGGCGAATTTAAAACTCCGCCTCGCCTACGGCAGGCGGAGTGATTATGTATGATATATTGTAGCTCAAAAGTCCTGTATTATACAGGAAATAAAAACAAAAGTTTTCAGAAACAGCATTTTTGCGGTTTATAAAAATGACATTAAAAAATTTAGCACGAACTTATTTAAATTTAATAGTACAAAAAATAAAGATGTTAAGCAAACAATAGTATAGCTCAAAAAACCGCATAGAGACACCTTAAAGGCCAGCTCACACGATGTTTTATGTCGCATGCGATTCTCATTCTGGCGTATGTAAACAACAGCTAGCGCCATTATTTCTGTTGGTCAGTTATGATAGCTGTACACATATCCATACAATTACATACGCTAAAATCAGAATCGCATGTAGCACGTCGCACCGTGTAAGCCGGCCTTAACGCTCCGCCAATAATTGGCATGATTAACTGTTAAATTAAGCGCATATCTAAAACAGTCTTGTCAATGTATGCATTTTATTTGTTCTATGAAAATTTGTTTGTTCTACAAGCTTTAACCTTCTAGTCATATTCATAGAATGGTCTGATGTTGCTAGCATATATAGCCGATGATTATGCTGACATAAATAATTTCCATTGTACTTTATTCATTATCATTGCCTGTTAATATATTATTATCACTGCATGCATGTTCTCGATTTCAGTATAATGTTACATGAATATGTCATTTTAGTGCTATAAGCATCTATAGCATTACCGAAGCATTGTCGACTCCGTAGTTCAGTGGGAGAGATCAGTGGCAAGAAATCGTAGTTTACGTTAACCATTTTATAAAAATTTTATCCGTTCTACACAGTAAGCATTCCACTTCGTTGACGCAACGCTTTGTCGTGTCCTTCGGCTACACAGACATTTACCTGTGCATGAGTATGCGTGCGAGTATGCGTGTACACGACAATCGTGCGCAATTTTAACTTGAAGGAAATCATACTAAAGGCCCTGTCACACGGTGCAATTTTTCTTACAACTTGTAACGCAATTCTACCCTTAAGAGATGTAAAATTGTAACAAATGTTTGGTATGTTAAAAATATATTAACAAACTGTGATGGAAACTCCCAAAGGTAGAATTGCATTGCAAGTTGCCAGAAAAATTGCATCGCGTTACAGGGCCTGAATACTACCAAATACAAACGCATTTGATACTGTGTTTTGAAATGCAGACAACTGTAGATATTGATCATATATCAACTCACCCTCATTGATGTAAGTCTATACAATTCCCCACGAATAGGTGGCAAAATTAGCGAGATATTCGAGCTCCTAGCAAATGTGTATACTGACGAATTTCTTTCCTTCTTTAATTTAGGTAATATCAAAAATTATGTAATGTGATATTCTTAGTTTGAGTGTACGCCTATAATTTATGCAACTCGGAAATTATCAGTTGTCTCGAGCAAAGATGATAGAATTAAGTGAGTTTGCGGCACGCTGTTCGCCAAACTTTTTTTACTGCTAACCTCGCAATTGTTTCTTTTTGTTTTTACTGCCTACATTAACACAGAAGTTGGCGTCGCACAAAATAAAGAACCAGGCTCTTAGATGGCACAGCTAGGTTTTGATATTGTATCCTTACGTAAATGTACATAATTATATTCCGCATAGTTTAGTTGAAGAGAGATTATGTTGTCACCTCAAACCAGAATATGTAAGACAATTTGCATGCTGTACAGAGGGAGTTGAAAAGCTGATCTTTTCATATTCAAATTAGCCGTTTTAATTTGGCAGGAGTTGCTATAAGTATATTCAAGAGATATACGAAGTTGAAATAAAAGAGCTAAGTAGAATAGTCACAGCTATAGAACACTTAGTCAGCATTTTTCACGGAGCTCTTACCCCTGTGAATTAGTCCCCAGGTCATCCGTGTGAGACAGGTGCGCTTGCATGTTGACCGGAAATACGTGTAAAACTAGAAAAAAAACTTGTCTAACTGGTTTTGAATGCAATACTATAAAAAAGCGGCCGTCGACGAACGAGATAATCAGAATTATGGAGTGTCTGCATGGAAAGCCGGCGTCCTCTTCCAAAACCGAAAATGGTTTATTTTTTTACTGCGGGCAAAAGCCTAGCTGTAATTTCTTTTGCCCCCAGAATGATTGCAGTTATTTTGAAAATGCTATTGCAATGTGGAGAAATTCGAACTCGCTACAGCCAAGATGCCATGGTCACAAGAAGCTAACTAAAATGTTAGTCGTGAAAGACATTTTTAAGCCTAGTTTTTACCGGCCATTTTTCGTTTGCTCGGATAAAGAAAAGCCGTGCTCGTTTTGGCAATGGGGTGATGTTATTAGGCCCCTATGTTATCATGGTGAGCAATGTTCAACGAGAAAAGTCAAGAAAGAGGGCGCTAATTATGGTCGTTTATTACTCCGCCTGCCGTAGGCGAGGCGGAGTTTTAAAATGGCCCCGTTTCTGTATTTTTTATTTTAATTTTTTTTCGGTGTCGCAAGTAGGCGCAGCGCTCATGGGTGATACCGCTGGCACAAGCCGCGTGAGCCAACATAAACACGGCGTTTAAACTCAATTTCTAGCCGAATATGTCAACAAAACACGCATTTTAACATGCATGCTAGAACATCTAAACCCCAACGTGCAAAGATTTAAAGATCTAAACCCCAACGTGGTTTTACGTGCAAAGATTCTCATGCATAGTGTTTTAAAACGACAAATTCCACCGCGAAACTTTACCGAGGAGCGATGTATCGCGGGGAAGTTTTGAGAGCGTGTTTCCGTCATTTTCTGTTGTATTCCTACTTTTAAGGAAATTTAGAAATTTGTACACGAGAATTAAACGCAAATTCGCGTGAGCCGACCTAAACACAGCGTTTAAACTCAATTTCTAGCCGAATATGTCAACAAAACACGCATTTTAACACGTATGCTAGAACACCTAACCCCCAAGAAGGTTTTACGTGCAAAGATTCTCATGCAAAACGTTTTAAGACGACAAATTCCACCGCGAAACTTTACCGAGGAGCGATGTATCGCGGGGAAGTTTTGAGAGCGTGTTTCCGTCATTTTCTGTTGTATTCCTACTTTTAAGGAAATTTAGAAATTCCTACACAAGAATGAACGCAAATTCTACTGAAATATCTATATACAAAACACAATTTTTAACATGTAATAGTTAAAAAAAAGGGATAGCCAGGTTCTTTATCAAAACATTGCTCCAGAAATGTTTTAAAACGACAAATTCTGATAGACTCCATCATTCCATGATTAAGGAATGAGTCAAGGAAATGTGTTCCTAATTCTAAACACTTTGTGATTTCTATCCTTGGTTTTCTATTTCTACCTATGTTGAGATGCTAATATTTCGTGCAAAGTGATTCATTTGCTTGTGCGATCTCATATAATTATAAAAGGTAAGAGACATTTTAAATTCCAATTCCAGAAATACATATGTTAGTCTAAAGTTCCCGACAAATTATGTTGTTGAGACTTCAGGCAGTGTGCTACAGAATAGATTTAAATGATGCTATCAGGTTAATATATTGATGTATTGTATAGACTTTTAGTTAAATTTTCTTTACTTGCAAAATAAAACAGCTATATGTTGGTGGTATTATGACAAAAGAATCTTGTTTAACAGATGTACTATGAAAGTCTTTAATTTAAATTAAATTCTAAAAAATGCAATCCTACTAGGACTCTGGACAGAGTGCTTGGCAAGTCACTCAGACATTGATTTTTGGTTATCTTAGTGATTACATAAGATGTGCTAGCAATGTCTTACTAGTAAAATTCCTTGGAAGGTACCCTAATAATAATTGATTTAAAAAGGAATTAGTTGGGCAGAACAGAAATAAGTGAATAAACCCACCCCCAATGAACTCTCTAGTTACAGCCCTGCCTAGCCTTGTGCCCATTTTCGATTCGGCAGGCGGAGTGAACGCCTTAGCAGGCGTCTTGTTTTATACCTGTTCGTAAGGTAAAGACGATTCGTGCGGCTTTTGAGTGGAGAGATAAAAAAGAAGACGAAGACCCGTTCGAGCCATTTTCCACTGTGTATTTTAGCAACCCTCCTTCGTGTGGGTATACGGTTAAGGAGACTGGCGAAAATTTCACAAGCCTTCATGAGAATCCCATCGAAGCTTGCAAGGAGTACTTGTCCCTTAAAACAAAGAAAGAGAACTTGTAAAACAGGTTATGCTACTTATGTCTAGACTATTAAGAAACATTTGGTACAAGCCGCACCATTATTACTTTAGCTGTTCAAGTGAAAAGTCGTGTTTAAAATGTCTGCTCCTGAACGTTTATCCAACTTGACTCTACCTACTGACATTGGTAATGAAGAAAGGTTCTTAAGCCACCGTCAGAAAATAATTGAAGAGAGACTGATAAAGTGCTATGCGGAAGAAATTGCCTTAGTCATTAACCAACTGGTTGTCGAGAATTGCAACGGCTGCATCATTGATCATCCATCACAAAGACAGCATCCTTGTCTTATGATGGAAAGTGATGAAAGACTGTCAATGTACTTTGATGATGCGTTATCAAAAATATCTGAAGCAAGAGTTATGGAGAACTTTATGAACAGTTTAAACGATATCAAACCAAGGGTGAATGGACTAGAGTTACTGAAGTACACTTGTTACGATTGGCGATCAGTGTTCTGTGCAAACGAGAGATGGTTGCTTAAAAAAGAGACTCTTGAACAATTGTAACATTATATTTTCTTGAATAAAGCTTTTCATGGCAATGTATATCTTCGTTGTTAATTTATTATGACGTATATCAATAAACATGTTTGTTCGTATTCATACATTTGAAAAAACTGGTTTGTCTGGTTTACATGACTTAAAAGAGACGAGATCATCATGATCACGTTAGTCTATTTAGTAAGTGTGCTTGTGAACAGTTGGTCTAAAGAACGTGAAGAGAATTATGGCACACCTGTTTAAACGAATGTATGAGTGTGAAATTGACTTTGATGCCTTGACTGTTGAGAAACTTATGGATTTTGTGTTCACGGAGATGGTCTATCGTAAGATTCAACAATTGGAAGAAGAAGCTGCACAGGCCAAACAAGATAAGGATTACGGTAGACCGTGGACACGGTTTCGAAAGCGCATTGAGGCCCTCGATGATGAAGAACGCTGGATATACTATGCTGAGCGAGCTCTTGACCTGCTAGACCTTGATGTTATGTGGAAAGGTGTCGTTGAAGCTTGCAAGATTTTGAAGTATCCTGAACCGTCAGCGGTCCATGGAGATTACTTCGAGGCACTATTCGATATGACATGTTTCGCTTGGTTTCAGAGGTATTCTGAATTCGAGAGAACAACATTTATCAACAATCTAATTGACTATGTTCTATGCGTGTGTAAATTAAAATATAACTACACAGTGTAATCTACCAAAGAAATAAATTATTTTAAAACGTGCTGTTTTTTTTTGTTTTTCTTCATTTTACTCGATCTGCTTGCTTGTCATAGCAAGAGTGATAAAATCAAAAGCGACAAAAATCATAGCAGACAGAAAATGTTTAAATTTGGTGTGAGTTTTGGCCGCAACGATTTAAATTTGGAAGGTCACTTGCAAATGGGGTACAACAGTAAAACAATTAAAATCTACGGCCCTATTGACAAGCAGTTAGACCTACCAGAAAATACAACTTCGGCAGTAACTGAACCGAATGATCAATCTACCGAGACAGAAAACTAATTTTTATAACACTGGTACACTTTTTCGTATGTTTCATTAAAAAAGAAGACATGGACCAGTCAACAGTTGATGAGTACTTAAAAAGTGTGTAAAGGTGCCCCAAGCCATACCCAACGACCAGTTAACGGAGACATCGAAAAACTGATTTTTATAACACTGGTACACGATTCCTTTGTTTCATTTACAAAGAAGACATGACCCAAGCAACAGTTGATGAGTATTTGAAAAGTGTTTGGAATATTTTATTTTTGTAAGTATTACGGACAGTATAGCAATATTTTGTTGGTCTTGTACAAGTTTATGCGATGAGCAGATGAGCACCTGCTCATAACTGGTCATTAGCATATGCTCATACGCTCATATGGCCCAATGTGCCTCACCAGGTTAGTATAGCTATATTATGTTAGTCTTGTACAAGTTTATGCGATGAGCAGATGAGCACTTGCTCATAACAGCTCATGAGCACATGCTCATACGCTCATAGCTATTTTGTAAGTCATGTACAAGTTTATGCGATGAGCAGATAAGCACTTGCTCATAACTGCTCATGAGCGTCATGCTCATACGCTCATATAGCCCGATGTGGCCCGATGGCCCGGTCACATATGAAACATACCATTTTTAAATCTGATTGGTTTTCAGTTATGCAACCAACAGTAAAAAGAGATAAATTTGAGTCGATAACAGCATACTGCTAGCAACTTTCACAGAGATAAGACTTTTAGATGGCCAATTTAATGGAGAAGTTTTTGCGGTTACATGATTTGCACAAGCTTGTGGCAAAGGCTAGGAAAAGAGTTGGATATTTGAAGAAAAAGAGGACTGCTTTATACCTTCGCAAACGGAGAGTTGACGTACAAACCTGGATGTTAAACAGTTTGATAGACGATGCATGCCGTAACCTCAAAGAAATTAGAAGACTTAGAAACAAGCACGGAGCGTTGTGCCAGAGTTTGTTATGTAGGAAGTTGGCCTTGTCTGTCGCACATAACATTTGCCAAAACATTTGTGAGAAGGAATTAACAACGAAATAAATATTCCTTTTATAGCTACCAGAAATTTGCCATGTTTCCAATATTTTTTCACACTACAGTCGCAAAATTCTCGGGCAATGTTCGTGCAGTATTATCGGTTTAATATATTCTCAAGGTTTGCAACTAAATGTAAACGAATTGTCGTCCGTTAATGCAAGCACTTTAAAAACATACAAGTGTCTGTGGAGACTGACAGCAATGATAAAACAAAAACTGCAGGAAATTAAACGCGGATAGCAAATTAACTACGAATTTTGCCGTTTCAAATCCTATACGAAGTACAAGAAAAAAGCGAGGTTTTTTTCAGCGGCAAAATTTTTTTAATTAACCTATACTGGGGACACATACAGATCCGGCCAATTCGTGATATTTTTAATTTGAATTTGCTGTCTTCTCTTATTGGCTCACATCTTTTTGCTGCAATTTCAGCCGATGATGGAAGGAGGGGAAATGAAAAAAATTTGCCAGATGGGTGTCCCCAGCATAAGTTTTACAAAAAAATTGAAGCGGAAAAACCCTTCAAAACTCTCGCTTTTTTCTCGAACTAAGAACGTAGTAAAATTATCCGTGTTCAATTTGCTGCAGTTTTTGATTTAGTTCGGTTTGCAGTTTTCACGATGTTCCGGAGTTAGAGGCTCTTGGGGCGCAAGCCCTAGCTGAGGGTTACTAATTCCGCATTCTGACCAATGAAAGTTGTTGTATGGGAGCGTGTGCGTGGGTAAAAGCGGCAGCCATCACTGATCTCTAAAAATATGGTGGACTATCATGAACAGCATGATGTTATTGGACAAAATCTTTAAATAATAATAAATTTTTTTATAAGAAAATATATAAAAATATATTACGCTATATTATACCTAAATGGAGTCAAACGAAAAGCAAGCAGGAAACAAGAGTGATAAAATGAACTGATAGCTTATTTTAGTAGCAAAACCCGATGAGGAAAATGCACGGGCAATATAAAAGCCGGTGGATTGTTTTATTAGCAGACGAAGTGACAAGCACTCGTGCAAGTAAAGCCACGTATTGTTAGTGAGTATAAAAAAAGGTATCATAAATTGTTAAAATTGAATTGTAATTCGTATTACAAAAGTGGCCAAAATACATGACGAAGTTTCTCGCTGCTGCGAAGAACTCTTCACCAAATGTTCCTCACACGAATATTTATAGTTAAAATTGAAGTTTGTATAGCTTGAGATATCTAAATTACACGTTTAAATTACTTATTTTATCAACAAATTGTTTTTGCAGCTTTGCAAAAAAAGCCGAAAAGTCAAAAAATTACCGTGTTGATATTGTTAAAACATTTTGTATTCCACTAAGCTCATAATGATATCTGTAACAATCATGTCAATAATTCGATCCTGTAGGTACATTCTAGTGATCTGTACAGTACTGGATCACGCATTCAATGACATCCAGTGAAGCAAACAAACTGAAGTGACGAATTTGGAGTACGAAGATGGCGGTCTATCACCATTTTTAATATGTAAATAAACCTCCTTATTTTAAGGAAATTTACGGAAATTGAAAACTCTACTTAAAGTCTCTCTTACACTCTTACTCTTACACCCATAGAGATTATAGATAACACTAGAGAAGGCATCGTAATCTTTTTCACTGAAAAAAAAGGGAATGCGTTTTTTGGGGTGCAAATTCAATCCTGGATACAGGGCCAGGCGCTTATTGGCTGAGCTGATGCTTCCTTAGCAACCACCTTAGCAACAGCAGAAATCTGTATGAATTTTTTCCTCATCGTTGTTGAGGTCGTTTTGCTTGTTTTGTGGGCAAAATAGTACTTTTTCAATTGTTTTTATTATTTTAGACAGTCTGGAATGATATTTTCAAAGCAGAAAAACTCGTCTAAAATGACTTTTTTGCCTGGGATATCGTGAATGAGTGAACATCCGGGACTTGAATTTGCCCCCCAATCGCCGCGCTCCCAAATTTTACCCTCGATGTCCCCTCTAGCTAGTGTTATTTATAATCTCTATCGGCTTACACCCACAAAGAACGCTGGACCTGGAGTAACAAGATGGTGGCGATTAACTTCAAAATTTTTTTATCATGATCAATGCGCGATCCAGTATTATGCTGATAAATAGTGCATTATTCACTTTCATCACTTTAAAACAACGACAAAACGAGTAAGGGTTTCTTTACTAAAGTTTAAGTAATTTTTGTACTAAGTGAATTATTAAACTGGATTATATTAATGTTATATTAAAATGTACTAAAAGTTTTAGCGTAGGCTGTAGCGACGATTTAGTCTCACTATGCAAATATTTTCGTGTTCGTTGACTGTGAAAACAACAATTTTTACACATGAATAATTACATTATAATTACGAAGTCAATGCATAACGGTACTAAGTTCTGGCTGTGCCACTTATTTAAGATGGCACTACAAGCTTTTTGACTTACAAACAGGAGGGGCCATTACATGCAATGTGTTTTTACTTGTATATTTTTAAATTGCTTGCATTAATGGCCGAAAATTTCTTTACACTTAGTTGCCAACAATGGCAATATATTAAACGAATAAAACTACAGAGCCTGTTCATGCTGGGTTTGTGATAATGTTTTGTTTTCGGAAAATTATCTTTGAGGCTTCAAAAGTAAACTGAATAAGAAAATAACAAGAAATTGATGTGTACCTTGACAGGGCATTTCCCTGTGCAGTGATGAAAAATTTGGATTCAAAATTACTCAGATTCAAAAATACCTTGGATCCAAAAATGCCTCGAATTAAAAGTACTTTGGATTCAAAAATGCCTAGGATTGAAAAATGTTTCGGTACTAAAAAATGACTCGGATTCGAATTATTAAAAAATGCCTCTGATTTAAACATGCCTCTGATTTAAAATGCCTCGGAGTAAAATGTTAATAAAAAAACGTCTTCTACTCAGTGAATAATTTAGCTGTGTTATATACGACCACATTTTTATAACATATAATTGTTCGTAAAGTATTAAAATATAGTTAAAATAGTTACAATATTTTTGGTACAAAAGTCCGCTACAAAGTTATACAAGAAGAAAACCCTTGCTTGTCGTTAGTTGTTAGTCGTACCACAATTTTTCTATATAACTACAAATGGATTGTCGTCATCATGAAATTTACTATTTCGTCAGACATTTTAGTATATTCAAAGTAGCTGAATAACTTGAATTTCGACCACTGCAAAGTAATAAATTAGGCAAATATTGGCGGTTTAGCAAGGATAAAAATTGTCTCAGTGTGGCTAACTTAGAAATACTATTCGAATGTAATTCTGTGCATAAAAGTATAAAAAGTGACCAATTACATGATGAAGCTTTTTGGTGCTCCGAGCAACTTTATACGAACACTTAAGAAAGTTTCGGACCCAAATGTTAGTTAAAATTGAGATTTATATAACCTGAGATAGCACATTTAAATTATCCGTATAAATTAATAACCTATATTTGTAAACAAATCGTGTTATAGTCAATCAATTGGTTTTGTAGTCATTCAAAAATACAAAAAGATTCACGTGTTGTCATGGCTACAACTGTTTTCGTACTCTATACTGAGCTTAGCTAAATTTGAGTAAACGTTTTGCACTGGTCTAATTACTTTGTGCCGTAC
Source organism: Muricea muricata (assembly GCA_963855995.1). Taxonomy (NCBI): domain Eukaryota; kingdom Metazoa; phylum Cnidaria; class Anthozoa; order Malacalcyonacea; family Plexauridae; genus Muricea; species Muricea muricata. The sequence goes on from OY979716.1 coordinate 118,613,993, forward strand.
GTAATATAATTATTAACATAGACTATATTAATGTTATATTCAAGTGTTTTGAAATGTACTGAATTTTTTTACTTGAAAATGCGAGAGGTTATTGCATGTATGTATTTCTAGTAATTTATGCAAGTATATCACGTTCTATTACAAACCTACTTGCATGGAGGTTGATTTGAGATTGGCGCACCGAAAGGTCTGGCGTCTTTCCAACCTACCCAACAAAGCGAGGTAGGTTCAGACAGCCGTCTTACAGTTGAGCTGTGTCTAACTACTGGGAGTCTGCAAGTATGTTTGGTTTTTATCCTATGCTCTACTTATCTTTATGTGTTGTTTCTCTTATTTATTGGTCCGCGATGTCACCAACGGTGGCATTAATTACATTTTGTCAACATTTTTTTCTTATTGGTAATATTTTTTATCAGGGTTTCCATGATCTTAAATGTAGCTACAAGTGTTGGTTTTTATTGCGGGCTTAACAATCAGCTAAATGTCGCTCGCAGTTGTTGCTGAGCAGTTGGAGGCGGTCGGCGGCATAAGCAAGTAAGAGAATGTATCTTAGAGCAGGGAACGTGTTTTTGTAATGAGTCAGAAGTTTAGTATCTTATGTTACATAATTTACATTATGATTGTGCACATGTATTTGTTTTTGTTGTAATTCATTCTATAGTGTTTGTATATTTTTCAATTTCTGAAACAATTCTGTTGAAAAAATTAGAAGAGAGATATCTCTCAAGCATATGCTTTCAAAAAGATTACTGAAAATACGTTTATCTGAACCATAGAAATTTTTTTTCCTCTATTACTAGTTTCTACCTATAAGTGCATTAAAAGAACACAAGCTAACAGTTTTTTTTTCAAGTGCATACATATATTGCCATGGAATCCGCAGCAACTATTTTCTGATTAATGAAGGTTTCAATAAAGTAACCAGGGCCGACTTATATAGCTCAGTCAAATAAATTAATATCAGGAAGATCAAATTTTAATTGTGGGTTTTTAACGCTTCGGGGTGTTTTTCCATTTCAAAAATATTTTTGACTTTATTATGGCACAGAAAGTTGCGGTTTTCTCCTTGGACTTTTATTACGTACCGTGGTAGTAAGACAACGCTAGCTGTTGCAAGTTTACATTTTAGATAAATGGTATTATTATTATTTTCCAAGTTGAAATAACAACCACATAGATAATATTACACTCAAATGAATAGATATAGACACTGAAATACTAACATAGTATTCAACACGTCAAGCTCCGCTTTGAAAACAGGACCTGTCAGAAAAATTAAAAAATTGTTTTTCAATTCAGCTGGCAAGCTATACAGTTGAACTGATAAGTGATTCATTATACACACGTTCAGGCGGGCAGCCCGCCATTTACATATTTTCGCACATACTTACGATATTTACATCAAGTAAACAAAGCTTTTATTAGCATCCTTATATTTATCTAGTGTTTATAACATTAAACAGATATAAATATAAAATGGTTACTATACTTGGGAAGCGGTTTAAAAATAAAGAAATGTAAGTCTGAGCTGGAATTATGTAAAACAGACGTGAAATTCTAAAATCTGCATATTATGCGCACACGTAAGCGTCTGTGTAAAAGATTGTCACAGTGTACAAACATCTTTTACGTCGGGCTTGACATTAGTATAAAAATAATAAAGGCCTTACTATAGTCCAATCATGAATGAGTAGTTTCTAAATATAAACACATAAACTAAAATACGTGTCAAGATATTCGAGTCGGTTCCTCTCAATAGCCACATTCCGACAATTGATGAGAGTTTCAATATGCGCTTGTGATAAGTATAGCCTATCAGCCTAATATTATGTAAATATTTAACATGAGTAAAATAATACACTGTCTTAGTTTATGCGCCTGGCAGGGTAGAATTTGTCTATAATTCAGCATTGGAATTGGTTATACACTGTGGTTCAATGTCGTATGGCAATTGGATAAACGAACATGAGTGATCTGAGCTGTCGTCAAAACGACGGGATATTTTTGACCTGGTTCTTATCACAGTTATATATCCGAAATGCTTTAACATCTTATCTTTATCGCTTCCAAGCAAACAAACAGTAGGTGCCTGTGTTGCACTTTTATTGTACACCATTAAAATTAATTCTAGTTCCCCGAGCGCGTGTATGTTTACATAGCATGTTCGTGTCTAACAAAAAATACAAACAAGTTGTCTAGTTGTTTATTCGCATGAGCGCGTGCGCAGTCTTGCGAAGGTCTATTAAAATAAAATTATAAACGGCCGTGGGAAATCTGTAAGCGGGAAATCCTTCATTCCGAATATTTCCTAATCATCATGACAAATGTTCACTGACCGACATGATATCTATCAACCTAGTCTCCCACGATCTCGAATGATTTTGCGTATGATGGTGTGTTTCATTCTAATGTCATCATAATTTTGGAAACCATCGTATATTATTGAATTGGCAGTGTTTTAGTTTCTCTCGTGTGATCGCTGTTGTTTTTACTCGAGCCCTGCCGTGAGCGTCTGACACTTCGGATGTTACACGAGCTGTCGGCAAGCCTTTGATTTCCAACCACACTCCAAATGTGGTCTCCCTCTAAGTCGATTCAAGTATGCTTATTATTAATTTCCTTTGCTACTTCAACGACCACTCCACAGGTCAGCTTCAGCTGCACAAGACTAGCTGCATACGCTGATTGTCCTTATTGCTTCCAACGACAAAAATTGAAACAGATATCAGCTTCCAAAACCAGCGTCTCCTAAGGTAGGCGAACCACTTTCTAGCGCTTTGTGGACGAGTATCGGCGACAGTTTATATCAGCATACGTACTCGTAGCACTCAAATGACGTGATTCAACTCTTAATTAAGGGCAGTGAACTGCCATAAGACTAATTATTTCTTAGCGATTGACAATTGAATGAGATAGGTCCGCTTGTCAAAACTCATTTCTTGTAACATTTTTATAACATATTGCATGTGAACAAGCTGTCTACGAGATACAATCTCTTGAACAGATTTCTCAAGTGCATGTTCCTTTCTACTAACACTTAATTTCCTCCGTTACAAATGCAGAAATATACTGAATTGGTCGGGAACATTTCGAATACAGGAAAACCACCTAACATGATGCAACAGGCAATGGCCTCAAGTTCACAAGCGTGTCAAATGGGCAATGTTCCTTTAAGTCATCCTCAAATTCAACCTCGAACCCCCGGCAACCATTCACCAACTATGATGCAAGGAGGTTCATCTATCGAAATCAGTCCTCAACTGGAACAAGGTAACGTCAGATAATACAAATAATCACTCAAGGCCTTGCTATGTTTTAACAACAGAGCTAACACCTACCCGGAAATTAGGTCGCCGCGCTCTAGCTGCCAACTTGAAAATCGCGCTCTTCCTTCTTAATTCAATTTGGTTTAATGAACCAATTTCAAAACGCACGGCAGTTCGAGCACGCAGGGTTAACGATGTAAAATATTCTCTGACGAGTCTAGGATCAGAAAAACGGGCGGTAAAAAGAGAACAAGCGCAAACTCCATCCATGGTACAAGTTCATAGCGACAGTGCAAATAGTTCGGCCACTTCACCAATGGAGCCAACGACGCACGAAAATACGCCAAAGCGTAAAAAGAGGCGAAATCGTACAACATTTACATCTTATCAACTCGAGGAAATGGAAGGAGTGTTTCAAAAGACTCATTATCCTGATGTATACACACGAGAGCAGCTGGCTTTACGGACAGACTTGACTGAAGCCCGAGTACAGGTTAGCCATATTGTAATCACTATTATATTGTCATTATTGTTTTATAATTTTTGTTGATTAATTGTTACAGTTCTAGTTTCATAGTGACTTGTCGCATCTCCTGCAGCGTATGTATTCTACAAGAGAACAATTCAGAATAGAGATAGACTAGCGTGCAAAACGTTGTTACGTGAAATTGTGTACTCCCGAAATCAATGGCGCAAATTAATTGAGTGTCACAAATATGTATAATGTATAAGCACTGGTTTGAATGACACTCAATACAGTTGTAATGTGCAGCTACATATGCCCTAAGCCATACTATACACTCGTTTATTTCCATTCGATGGTAGAGAAAGCTAGCTAAGTAACATGTTTTCAAAATTCAGCGCTAGCGTGTGCATATACATACAATGCAGGTCTTTAAAACTTCTCTCGAAATACCGTGAATCGTATTATCTTTTAGGATTTGAAAGCTGTATAAACATGAATTAATTCAAGTTCATTCTGTGTTGACTATATTTAAACGATGTAAATTTCTAGATGTGCATGATTTGTCAACAAACCACAACACATATGTTTACAGCGAGCAAGCTCGGTAGCGAGAGCGAGTAAGTGAATGTCTGTGTAAAAAATTTGACCTTTCTCTCGCAAAATATGCATCACAAAACTTATACTTACATGTCGCATTTGCAAAATCACGCATTTTTCCTTTTTGCAAAAGGAAAATCGAAACCGTGCATAATACAAAACGGCGAGAAATTGCGGTAATTATCTAAGACAAATTTTTCTTCACTTTCTGTTTACAAACACGCTTAACAATCGATGATGCCGTCGATAGTGTGCTGATCATTTCAACAGGTCAAAAGAAATTAAAGACATTTTGAAATGCACTAACTGGCAATTTTGTCTCGTTAGTTCATTATCTTTGTATTAAACATGATTAGCCTGCTCCAATCAACGCGCTGTTTGTAATGGACGCAAGCACATAACAGCGGTTTTCTATGATTTTCTCAGTACAACTGTTCCACTTAACCCTTATTTAAAACTAAAATTTATTTAAATGCTTTAATTAAATTTATTTGCGTAGCATTTAAGTGGATACATCACGTTTGCTTAAAATGAAAACATCCGAACTCATTTGCATTTCTTGCGAAAACTGACATATTTTACTTGTCAAAAGTATACAGACTTAAGCAAATATACAACACCATATCGTTTTGTTTGTTTAACAGTAGTGAGATTCTACTCACGCTTTCACTATCAACACGATCAAAAACTGAGCGACAGAAGATTTTTACAGAATGAATGCTAAATCGAAAACGCGCGTTCCAAGGTCGAGACAAGTGGGCTATGTCGGCATTATTCAAAGCGACGCATGCCTTAGTGGTCGTATATTTTTGAAAACAGATGTTGGAATGGATTGTATTGCGTCTCATTAAGAATGAGAAAGTTATTTTTATTAAGCTTTTCGAGCAAATATTGACCTAATTATTAACATGATTGCGTTGAATTTAAAAGTTGAAAAATCCTTTCAATTTGATTCCTTGTTGGCACAAATATACAGTTTCTACCACCAACACTAAATTGTTTTTCAACATGTTTCCAAACTGTCTGAATAGTGCATTTATCAAAGAGTGCCCCCTGCCTTTACTCCAACTGTGCCGGTAAACTGTATATTCTTTTGATTGTAGGTTACTTTTTAGACGCTTGCTATATTATGGTATCTTTAATTATCTCTTTGTATGCAAGCTGTTTAACATAACGCGCATTATCAAAATTACTTCACTTGAGGTACGCACACCAAAGCTAAGTGAAATTATTGTCATTTCATAGATGTTGTATAGCCATGACTTTTCCATGCGCAAGACATAATTGATAGAAATTATAATATGAAAACATGTCTACCCATGAAATTGATTTCTTCTTAATACTTAACTGAAAGCAATTTATTGTTTATTTATTCGGGTTTTTGAAAGTATTGTCTATTGATATTGAAATGCATCGATTCAGTTGTAAAACTAAATCGTCACGGATTTTACTTAAGACCTAGTACTGCTTGCGCTAGTACCTAAAACAAAGAAAAAGGCCAGAAATATTACTATTACTTCTCTGTTTTAATGCACCTTGCAGTTGCTGTATTATATGCATCAGGAAAACTACTTTAACCAAAAGTAGATCAATGACCAAAAATACCAGTTGATCAAATTTTATTTAAGTTCTTAGCGTTTGATTATAAGTGAGTAAAGTAGTGAACAACATCACGCAAACAAACTGATCCACCATAATTATATGCAGGTACTTGTTGTAGGTCCAGTAAAAAAATTTACATTGCACTCACAAATCATACTGAAAATGTATATAATGTAATCTGCGACCATGCATATTGTTGTTGAAATATTAAATGCATTAGAATGGTACTGTTATACCTACAATGCTTTTGCTTTCGAGTGGGACAACTTCAGCGCGAGATGTAAATTTCAAACCGGTAACTAAGTTTGTTCTTTTGTTGAGCCATTGGATGTGATCTGCATTTTTTGTAAAATATAATTAAGAAGAATTGTCTGTTTTGCCTTATTTCGTCGTGATAGGAATAATCAAATATCATGCATATATACAAAAAATAAGTGCAAAACAAAACAAAAGTTAAATATATATATATACATGAAATATTCCATTGACTTACACATTCAAAATGTAAGTAGAGGAATAGTGATATAGTTAATGTAATTCACTACAAATAATTATTTGAGGGTTGAGTCGTACGATTTTAGTACAAAGAAGGGAAGGTACTGGAAAAATTATCAGGTTTAATACATCATGTAACACATATTCAAATTTGCTACACTGGACTCCTTGCTCATCAGTCTGTTTACTTGATTCTAGTTAGTATCTCATACTGCGTCAAGCCCTCTTATAAATGTATAGATCTATCGATCTTCTGATTTGTTGTTCTATTTTTATTATATTTTAAACGAAAGCACATGGTTCGTTAAGCATAGACAGCTTGCCATAATAAGTCCATATATTTTTTTCCTTTATGGCACATCGCCACCGGTTACAAAACTAAACAATTTCTAAATAAAATTGCATCAGTGTTTAGAGAAAAAGTAATCATACTTGGATAAGCACGAAATCGTTTAAACGACTGCTCTGATGTGCATGGTCGCAAAAGCAAGAGAAAAACTATCGTACAGTACTGTAATCTGTAGATATAACTAACCTCGAACAATCCTAGAGAATATTTGAAAAGTTACGCATTTCGTATACTCATACCAAGTTTTTCAAATGTGCAGTGAAAATACCATAATTAATCACATATATAGTGTAAAAAGTGTTGGCTGTACTGTTGCCAGTGTTGGTTGATCTTAATTGCCAACACAGTGATAACTGCCATTACAAAGAAAGCTTTTGAAAAAAGACATGCATGATAGTCAATGATATAAAATACACCAAAATAACATGCATTAATGTAGTACTATATCATATCATCCACAAAATGTAACTCGACATATAACTGAGCATACCTCTATAAATGTATTGTCGCTACGAATTATTTTGCGTGTATAAGCGAGTAATATTACAAGCGCGTGCACAAACCATGGCGTTAATTAACTGTCCCAGCAACAACAAAATTCATGTAGATACATATTTGTGCATCGATCCTTTGACATAACAGTGTATATTGTCAAATCTCGAACTAGCGTTACCATTGCATAGGTAGTGCAATTAATAGTTCACGAAAGGTATAGGCTCTTCCACTGCTTCAAACGATAAATATAAAGCAAATATCCAATTTTCGAGCGAAGGCCCTTTGTTGGAAAGTTAGTAGTGGTAAGGATCACCTTTCATTTAAAGATGGTAGACGAAACATTGGAACATCATTATATAATGATGAAAATAACTAAAGCTAGGCATAGTTTTCTTTGTTGTACGTATTAATTAGTTGTAAACCTTTACTCTCGATTTGACGAACCGAAACTTTACCATGCTGATCTGCGGGGCGAGCACAGGGAAGCGAACTGAAATCCTCAATTGGAGAACATATATATGTATACCACAAGTTTATTTTATTAACAACGTGCAGAATTCCGGCTTAAGTGTGTGAGAATATATTTTTGCATGATTTTTTCATGATATATAATTCTTATATAATTTCTAGCTTTCAGGGTGAGAACAAACAATATTGTTTCACGTCTTCTTTACTACAACAAAATGCTTTGACAGGCAGTTACTTAAATTCACGTCGTTGTTCCAGAAACATATAGTTCCTGTTTGACAGAGCAGGAGAGCAATTTGAAACGTTTAGGTGTGTGTAAATAAGTAGGTATAGTGCGCTTTAAATGAGGAAAATTCACTGTGTAGCTCCTGCTACAAATGTAGCTACTCATGATTAATATCTATAGCTGCTAGTATATTCATATGGGATACTCATCTTGGTTTGCGCACTCAACTTTTGAAGGAAAAACTATTAAGTTTTAACAATTATATCAAATTGATATTGATTTGTAACTAATGTAATAATTGTACCTGCATAATCAAGCGGAGAGAAAAACGTTGAAAACGTGGTGATATGATTTATATGGGGAATATAGTTTGATTTGCTCTTTCGACAGTATACCAAAGCCAGTTTGGCAAATTAGTGATGCTATGCGGATACTCTGTGGGATAGAACACGAAAACATCAATCCCCCAGTGTGTTAGGCAATAAATAATGACGATTTAAAATTTTTCATAGTATGCAAGAAATTGTCTTAACTCTTGAATCTTAAAGAATCTTGTTGTTTCGCTGTTGTATTTCTAAAATAAATTCAGAAGTTTAAAAGATCATTGTCCAAATCATGAAATATGGAACTCACACTCAATAAGTCTTTGCGCTTTTGTGCTTTTGCGCTGTATACTGATTTCGTACGCTATTGAGTATTCAGTATTGACAGTGAGTGTGTTGTACTAAATTTAGAATTTGCGTGTGATATACGCAGTTAGACTAATAGGCAGCATAATAGCGGTTTAATGAAAGAACATGCATGCCAAGACTTGAGAGAGGTAGCGACAATGTATGTTATGATAAAATATGTATAATAAATTCCTAAAAAAATAATATACCTTGTAAACAGTGACACTTAGGGAAAAAGACGAACAATGTATGAGGAGTAAACTTGAACTTTTTTACTCCCCTTTTTGGAGTCAAATCGAAAATCATTAACTGTGTTTTCTTTGTTTAACCAACTTTAAAAAAAGAAAAAAATCTGGGAAGGTTTCAATATGTGGTTTAAACGATCGATAATTTTAAACTAGTCTCTAGTGTGCACAGCAATAACATGCAATTTGTGCAGTTGCGCAGCTAAGCTAGGCGGTGATAACATGGGGTTGACAAAATTGTTTAACTGGCCGAAATGTAATGTTTTTTCTATAGCGACATATCTGACAACGAATTGTAGTTAAAAAGGTTCTGAATACAACTCAATGTAATTAATGGTTCTCATGCAAACCTGATCACTAGAACAAAGTTTTACTAGATTTTAATCGCATTGAAGATAGTTAGCCAAGGTTAGTTCACTACAATATTGGCGATTATGGTCTACAGTGTTCATGACCTTACGATATTATTTCACAATTACTTTCCGCCCTGTGCCGTGCAAATAATTTTAAACATCTTTCAATATATACAACTATTGCCATGCCAGTACACAAGTATAACCTGCACCTGTGACATATTAGCTATCGTTGTTGCCAATTTTGTACTGCTGTAAGACTTAAACATCAATACGAACATGCATTGTATTGAAGTGTTTTTCGTTGTGCATCAACAATCACGGGTTTCGCTGTCCTTTTATAAATTGTATTATATGAATGTCCATCGACGTTCACATTACGCATTCAACACTAAAGAAAAATTTCGAAATTCCTTTGCTAACAATGGTTCAATGTCATTTCCCGTGAGCTAAGAATTTTGTAAAATTGTGTTGTGGCATATGCATATGCGTTCAGAAAATCAATTATATTATATAAGCATTGCAACTTACTTTCAATCTCAGTGTAATCATGACTGTACATTATAAGAAGTTTTATTTAGAAATTATTGTCGACGTTTATTGTTCTAGAAAAAATCCAGTTGCGCAACGACTAGTCTAAGGTAGATATATTTGACATTTCAATGAGCGCAAAATACGTGGGATTATAGCTATATTACCATTGTACAATAATATAAAGACTGCATATACTGTGGGCGACATCTTTCATAGCATTTCATTGTAATCCAATTTTGAAACCACACGCGATATGTCAGAATATAGGTTGCCTAAAATATACAACAACAAGATCGGATTCATGTTTGATAATTTATATCGGTATTGCGTCCAATAAACTTAAGGCAGCATTTCTGAGAGTGCACATTTTTATTCAAAAGGTGTAGTGAACACTGGAACTGGAACTTAGCTACAATATATAGGCCATGTGCTTTCGTGGGATGCGTTCATCGAATATCAGGAACATATTGATTCAACACAAAAGTCAAAATCATTAAAATTTCGCTCACAGGTTTTCGTGACACATCTATTGGTAGTAAGCGGGCCATTAAGACGATTATAGTATAATAGTGCGTACAGGGGAAATACCATGCATTAAAGTTATACCAAGAATGTTTTTTGTCGCAAATTGACAAATCGACGGTCTGCAGAACGGATAGCTTAACATTTGTGTTATGGCAACTTTATAACTGAGCTCACAAGACCTGCTGGGCAGTTCATCAATGGGTAATTACGTACATTTGAACAATTTTGTACAACAGCTTTTTTTGTTGTAACATACCTGGGGAATATATTGATCAAGGTGTATTTCTGCATCACATATTAGTATCGCATATTTCAACATTGCTGCTTGTAAGGGCATTTAAAAACACTTGACTGGGGCCTATGCTCATGTATTCGTGTTTACAGACCGTAAAACTATTGTGCAGAGCACGAATATGTTAATCTGCTCTTCTTTTAGAATTATCGAGTGGCTACGAACGACGACTGTAATAATATACAGCATTAATTAAGGCAAATTTTTAAACCGCGCTTGTTATAATTATATAACATCAAAATTATAAAACATTAGTACTACGCAAAATAAAACCATGCATATGCGGAGTAAAGAAACACCTAACCTTCAAAATTGGATGCTTTAGAAACATATAGTGCATCAGTAGTTGCGTGTACCTATTATATTAGAAGCACTTTAGGCAATGGACTAGTTAGGTGAATAAAACATTGTTTGCTAAACACATGCAACTCCAGTCTTAAATTTTGCTAATTAAGTTTATATTCTTATATAAAAATATATCGTAGACTATCTAGAAAATTTCAGCAAAATATCTGGTAAAAGCTAGTAAAAATTTCTACCCAATCTGCATGCAGGTATAGTTATATTAGTTCACAAATCTTGTTGAATATTCATAGTGAAAAGGCTATTTGCTTTATCGCCTTACATCTCCCAATACACGATAATGCGAATTTTTTTAGGCTTAATGTATACATGTAATTTCCTCTTCTTCTTATTAATTTCCTTAAACCGCGCGTTAAGCACGCATCTCATGATTATCGGCTATATGTATCCAGCAGAGAATTATTTGTTGATATATAAGAAGGTTTATATCTATAATTACTGTTATATTGTCATTGCCCTATATATAGACGGCGCGGACATGCACATGCAAGCGACAGTAATCTTTTAGTTTGTTTGTTGCAAATGGTACTAAAACAACTAGGGAAAAACAAGTTTTAATTTTTTAATTTTTCAGTTGTCAAAAATTGGTATAAAAAAATGGCTTCAAACCTGATGGGAAACTTAATAATAATGCAACAATAAAATTTGAATAGTTCAACACAGTTGCCAGTTATAGCGTGAACTGCAACTGTTTGAAACAAAAAATGAGACTTCAAGAGACAGTATCGCGTAAACATTGCAAACAGAAGTTCTATATCTTGAAATATGTTGGTCGGGTGAACAGCCATCGTTTGAAACATCCGTGACCGTACATGTTCTGTATATAATTTGTGTTATTCAGGTACTCAGATATTCCACACGTTTTTATATAGCTTTCTATAAAGCCTGCATCCAGGTCGTAAATGTCGTGAAAATTAATGTGGGAAAATAACTGACGTGATCAAGGCCGTAGCAAGCTCGATAATGGGGACCTTACGATATATAGGACGGCAACGCGACGGCAACGGCGAGAAAACACTTTATGATATAGCTTAGCAAAGCATAGAAGCTGGTTATCATCAATCGCATGTTACAACACTTTGGTTGAAGACATGAGCTACATGTTTGAGAAGAGTTCGTAACTAGATCGAATTTAAAACTCCACCAGCTAAATTCAATACGCCTGCGTCAATACAATACGTGAAAATATTTGATTTGCCGTCGTCAACAATACGAGAGCCGCTTTTCAAATATTCAAATGCATTGTTCACAACTATAATTATTCACTTCTTTTCAATTGACTGTTTGTCTTAGGCCGCGTTGCCGTCATGTTGTCGTTCTGTAAATCGGAAGGTCTCTAATTGGGATGGGGAGTATTGTTTATGCATACATTGTTTTGCGCAGTTAACTTCTTTCGAATCGATTGTTTTATGGAGTTTTTATGGTCTATGATCATGACGATATGAATAATTCATAAATCAATACTAAATCGAGCTTGCTACGGCCTTGGTAATAGAGGAACAATACTGAACTGCTATTGATCGTGACTGATTTAAATACACAAAGTAAAGAAATAATAGATGCATAGATTGCTTATATCACATCCTTGAGAACGCCTTTGCTACGACATTTTACAGTTGTGAGTTACATCCAAATGAAATCCAGTCTTTACTGCGCACTGACACATGCAAAATTAGGCAATCAGTGACACACAATAATCTCAGTAAAGAATATATAACCTGGTATTCAACACTTTGTACTTTCAATACTTTTTGAATTCAACACTAATTCGTTGTCCGGGACTTTACAAATAGAGGGGTTTTTTAAGAATGGTCCGCTATATTATATACATATTTTGTTACTCAAAGCGGGCTACTTTAGTAGTTTAACTCCTTCCGAATTGCCAAGTTACTCCAAATAGGTTTTAGCACCAGATAACGCAGGCATCTTTCCTAAGTTTAAATATAATATTGTTTTACAGTAAACTAGTGTGGCTGCGGATTACCGAAGGTTTTGTTAATGCTTCTATAATTTATATATTTTCACAGCGGTATAAATCTATTTCGATATATAGAATGCTGAAATGGACGTCGCACCCATGGTAGTTACACTACTGAATGGGTTAACATATGATGCGTTATATGATGACCTATAATGTGAGCTTGCGGATGTTTATTACATGATGCACCAGTATGTTGTCTTAGTATTTTACAAATACGGCTTTTGATTGATCACAACAGCGTTAAAGGAAAAGAAGTGCACAAACGTGAAGATAAACAAAATAAAAAACACTGCCCTGGTTTCCGGACACTGTTTTTTAAGAACTGCTGCGTGATTATCCCGATAAAGATGTCTCTTCTGCTGAAGCTTATGCTGTTAAACTTTCGTATTTGCTTCACTGTGGTGTATTTTTTACCGTCTTCTTGCTTGCTGTGGGGTAATGTTTGAATCCAGCAAGCCCGCAAAACCTTTTTTTAAATTCGAAATAAGGCGATATTTAGCTATGAAATGCTGCCATTTTGCCGTTAGCAAATTTAGGTTGCGTGATGCTTCATTGATCCAAGTGCTGTTCATATGTTTTTTTGAAAGAGATCCGACAATTCATTGGTGTTATAATCTGTCAACACTACCTACGTTGGCAGTCGTGCATTCATAACACCCACTGCATTCGCACAAGAAACATTGCACAGATGTGATTTATATACGTGTTCGTATACATGCACTTCAGATCTTCATGCAAATCTCAAAGTCGTTACTTGGAAACGTGTGTATACAAACAAAAATTAGATTTGATTTTATTCTATCTGATCACTGGTGAAGGGTACTTTCTCTGATTTAGGATATCTTTGTGAACCGCGTATTGTGAACTTTTCGTTGCTTATAGTGTTGATGATGCAAAATTGGATAATCTGTTAAAAGATCTCCTCGTAGTGCAAATGTTTAAACTCGTATAGATAATATAAGGCTCCTAAAGGCTTAACGTCTGATTTTTCCATTGGACAACACTTTCAAACGGGCAGAATTAGGTCTTACACTATACTGCATAAAATATAGCTAACATAGATACAATTTGGTTGAAAAAATAGATTGTAGATACAATTTAATTGACAAAATAGATTCCAAAAAAGTAAACGTTTATATTCAACACTAATATATACAATGGAATCCATACAGGCCTTTGAAAATAAAACCTTGCCTGCCAGGCCACTGACTAGCTCTCTGATCTTTGATCCCTTATTATTCCGAATTTCTATTTGGCATTTTATTGCTAGATAGATGTAAAACACTCTGTACAGTAGGACGTCTTTCCGTCTTATATCGAATCATAACGGCTTGATCGCATGAGTTCCACTTTACTTCCAGTTCAATAATTGAAACTAATTGGCATTAACATGACACATGCACGACTCCAATGATTACCATTTAACACTTTATGATTTAATTATATTCACAAGTGTACATTCTCAGTTTTATAAGATTGTCTACTGCCTACTGACTGGTGTTTGCCGCCTGTACTAGCTCTTCGTTGAGAGTTTTATATTGAAATAGTAAGCTAATTTAGGTTCAAGTGATGCACTTGGTGGCATTGTATGACAAATTAGTGGCTGCAATCTATTGCATTACATGAGGATAAAAGGCTGAAGACGATGCTATTTATTCACAAATAAGTTTGAATCATCGGTTGCTACTAAACTTTGCAATAGTACGCCATAAATATTGAATAATATTCTCTATATACTCTGATTAAATGCTTTTATTTTTTGTTTATTTTTACCTAAAATGTGGTTGAAATGAGAAATTCAAAGTCTAGGAAGCAAACGTAGTTAACAATTTAACAGCTTTTAATCTACTTAAATATAGAGGCAATTAATAAAACTTTTAGACGTATATTCATGTTTCAACTTTATTTCTCTTTCATTGTGATGTAATGTTAGTTTAATTTGTATCCTTTTGCACCCTTTTGTACCTTTTGTTTATTGCTCTGTGTACTGTTCACTTCCCAGTATATTTCGTGACCTGTCAAATAGACTGACGACAGATTATCTTAAAGGGGGTAAGCAATGGAGTTCTTCTTAAAATAGCATAGACTTTTACTCGAGATGTGCTTTAAAATATCTTCAAGTACATTTGTCTGAACAGGATATTAAAATGTATTTATTGAGTGTGTTTGTTAAGAGATTATGATCTCTGCTCAATTAATTGATTGTCTAAAACTGTGGCTGTGTAGCACGGCGTGATATGTATAGATTTTCTGCAATCATAAACAGCCATCAGTAAATTTATCAACCCTGATTTACACTTGCCAAAAAGATTGAGAATAACAACTTGTGGGCGATTTGATGTGATTGAGTTAATGCTGCATACTGTGAATCATAAAAAACTACTACATCTTTCAAAGCACTATAATAAACGGCAAGCACCTGACTACTATACCAAGGCTCAGGTTCGATTACCACTACTATTACTTTTCTTGTCTTACAAGGAACCTGATTGATTAAAATATAGATTGAGGCAGTGATAGAAAATGAGTGCCTCCCAAACTGAAGTATGGGTCGAATATCAGATTGCTTTTGTAAATAATATAATAATCGTAACATGTATATTAGCATTTGTTGCAAAATTTGGAATATATGCTTAAAGGTATAGCTGTTTGCAATAAAACTGATATAATACTATTTATACCAGCAATCAATTAATGTAAACTAGTTAGTACTCGTAGACCTCCCTAAAAAGTGAGTATTAATGCTATATTTAAAACAATTAAAAGTGGTCAACGAATCAGTTTGGAGAATAACGCCGAATATAGTTAATCAATCTAGCAGATGGTATTCGTGATAGATTCTTTGATGTAGACGTCAGATTTCTGTTAAAATTGTGCAATTGGAGCAACGCTTTCATACTAGCGAGGTTCAGATTCGACTAAGAAGAAAATCCTCGATTATTGCGGCAAGCGCGAACCACGTAGGCAGGTTCGCTTTGCAGCTGCGTCGACAAAGATTTCAAGCGTCGCATTTGTGCAAATAACTAAACGTACAACTGAATCACACACGATGTAGAAATTGCTATGAGTATGCAGGATGACGAAGATTAATCACTGTACCTGGCGTTGATCGAAGCTGGATTTCTTAAAAAGTAGCGTTGACAATTGGCGAGGGCAAGGGGAGGGTAGCACATTCATACGTTTGAGTTCATAGAAAATCGATACAAAATAACTATAATAGGGCAGAAAACACATATATGTAAATTGATTCACCCCTGACTAATTATAGCTCAAGTTACTTGAATGAATAAAACAATTTTCTATTGTTCAGTCGTGTTGGTAGTTGTCATTCTAATACCAAAATTATACGAGAGTACAATGCCGTATCAAGCTCGATGATTTGGGTGGAAGCATGCCCACTGCAATGTATATTGTATGAGTACAAAATTGTATTGTATGAATAAAAAGGCCAGTTTTTTTGTACATTTACTAATTTTTAAACATTTGTCTAACAAGTAGTTCAATTTGATAAATGGATGTCAATAAAAGTTTCGAAGAATGTCAGTGTTAATCGATTTATAGTTATGTAGAAGGTCATTTGCTGTGTAAAATATTTTTGTATCTGCGAATGCATCTATGTTGTTTTCGTGCGCGTGCTGTAAATTTAGCTTCTAGCTTGTAGCCAATCACAGCACGCATTCAATGTCAAGACCAGTTGATCTGTGTAAGCTGACGAGTATAATGATAGACTTGTTGCTTAGCACTACGACGATTTATATATTGATATTTTCTTGCATTGCATTAAGATTTAAGCTTGTATGGTTGTGATTTGACAGCATTTAAATCATATTTGAATGTCAAATTCACATGGTTAATTAAAATAAATAGTTGAGTTCTTTTATTTTTAATACACAACTTGGAAAATAGCTGTATATCTTATTACAAAATAGTTATAGATAATATTGTATTTTTTAAAAGTATATAATTTGATTATGCCATAAACAAAACTGATACAATAATTCTGTAAAAAACATTTGGTTTGTGTTTTTAAAGATAACCTACAGCATTTAGGCAAGATTAGGCTTTAATTTAGCCAAGAAGTACTTAAATTTGGTTTTCTGACTTTCACCCTGATTAAGACAATATTCTCGACAATGTGGTATAGTACAGATCTGCCTTCTACTTTGTTGACTGTATTCAATAAGTGATATTACAGTAAGTGTAGATAATTTATCACACCGGTTGCTTTGATATATTAACGACATTAACAGTTAAAAGCAAACTTAGCTTATACACACACATAGCGTACCTATTTTTTTAATAAATTTGCAGGTGTATCAAAATTTTAAGAAATTAAGCAAAATGAGAAGAATGCACTACCTGTTTAAAAAACCCATGGTTTGAAATTAAAAAAACGGGAAAAAAAGTAAAACGTCTGAGCATATAACATCCGGTGCTTATACATTACTTCTTGATGGTTGTTCTAATTAAACTTAAGTACTTCTATCACATTCCGTTTTGAATCCTTTGTCACTCAACAACATGTTTTTATTGCCCTGCATTCTTTGAAAGAAGGATAGCAACACAACATATGTTTTCCATACTTATAGACAGTGCTGCTATGTTTACCCTCATTGCTTGTATATTCTTTACATTTTGGCAAATGTAAAGAATTTTTACATTTTATATCAGTTTGCTTCCATATGGTGTTGACAGTTATCCTATTCAGAAAAAGCTAAAGCCTAATGATCAAGAAGTGTATAAAAATATTTCTTTTCAAACGTTGACCGAAAACGTAACTTTATTAACTTGTTTCCTTGTAAAATTAATGCGCCAATCTCAGTTTATGTTAAAATGTCAATAAGATAAATGTCCTGCTACATCAAAATGCCCTACGGGGTACTCTATTTGACCGCCGCGTAAACAAGATGCCTTAGCTTGAAGTATGTCGAGTCGTCGAATCGCTATTACCAAAAATTCTCATCGAAATATGCAGAAATAATATATGTACACAGCGAAAATGCAGGGATGTAATAAACTTAACAAGAAGTTTGAATTTACTATACTGTATGGTATTCTTGTAAATCTAGGACATTCTAGCACGTATGATGCATGCCATCAATGCGTTGCCTTCGAGTGCAGCATTACCTTATATCTCGTATTCTTCTTTATGTTTGGAAGTAGTCAGGTTTAAAATGTTAATTTCTGCTGTCAATAGTAAATTGCTAATATAGGTAAAAGGTCAATCGATTTCAGATTAAGAAGCATAGGCTTGACCGAAATTATTGCTGTCAGTTACGCAAACGTCTCGACCATTCTCTGTGAAAAAATGTTGTCATGGTTTTTATCCGTCAAAAATCATCTACAAATATTGTTTGTTGAAATGTCAATTATACTTAAATTTTCCAGAATTATCTTTCATGTACAACGTTTAAGAAAAAGATCTAATTATGTTTCTTGAAGTAATTCAATTTATGAAAATATTCTCACCACATAATGGATCGCGTAACAATAACAAACTGTCATCGTTTAATTATAATATGTCATACAAATAAAAACTTTAAATCTTACGTGAACAAAAATGAAGCATTTGGTTTCGAGTAGGATTAAAATATCGATGTCTCTTGTATGAACAAAAGCTCGCTCGAGGTTACATAAGGGTGGAGACAATAGCAGCAAATTTTAAAGCCACAATGACACAAATCACAAAAGCCCACTGGAGACTTCTCACACACATGCATGTTGTAGTATTAACTAGGGAACACTATATCACGCTCGAGTGATGGCCCGGACACTATCTTAGAGGCTAATTTTGACACAATGCGACTGCATGCATGCCTATTTTATTGTGTCGGCTTGCGCGGTCATGTGTTTTGTGCAATGACTTCAATTCAAGTAATTACTCTGATCTTACAAACTGAAAGATTGCTTAGCCATGTGCTCCTTCCTTGAAAATAGTTGCCTTAGTTACAAATCAATCATTATCTTAATAAATCTTCCAATCAAGTCCATCATTCCAGTCATGAAGCTCACTTATTATGAATTGACTCGTATGTGTGTTCAACCGTTTTTGGATTGTTGTTTATTCCCAAACCTACTGATATCAATTTGGACAAGTTAACATATACTGTATAAAGAAAAAAGGCAACACAATGCCTTTTATTTTGCAAACAATCATATCATTTTGTAACGGTTTGAAAATATAATTGAACTAATTGCTAATCTAATTGACATTCCGCCCTCAATGACCCTTCCAAATTTGGAACAATTTTGATGGAAGTATAGCAGTGAAATCTAACAAGATGTCGAAGTTAAGTCTTTCGAAAATATGTTTCAAATTTACTTTGATTTTTAATGATACAAAAACCAATTTGATCTAATGGGCAATTTTTTAACAGCTAGCTAGCAAAAGATCACATTTGGGGAAACTGTCATGCCTGCAAATAAAGCGATGAAAGAAACTACATTTCAACTCACCTTGTGTTTCATTTATTCTTGACTACGACGTAAACGTTGTCATTGCTACTTACCCATTCTATGCTTTCGCAATACTGCTATAGTAATTCCTAGCCACCACGAAGTTACTTTTTTCAAACGTATACTTAAATGTTCAAGAGCAAAGCAGTTGTCAATTGCATAGTGAATTCATGTCACAACAGTCTAAATTCATCATCATCCAGAACATCGACTAATAGGCCTACATCTGTTTGAAATCTTTGTATTTGCTCTAATTTTTCTCAGGATTTAATTTACGAAAGATTATAAGCCATCAGACTGTAAGATATTCAACTACTTCGTGAAATTATGAAACTAATTTGAGAAACATGTAGGCTCTTTTTTCTACGTATTTCACAATATGATAGCTTTTATAGCTTTGTAAACACTCCTGCTACAACATAATATATTTCTTACAACACGTCTCCTTGGTTCATATTAAAAAAAAACTGTTAAAGTTCTTTTTTCAAGTTCTAGATGTCTAAACTTGTACAGCAGATTCTTTGCCGATTTTCTTTCTTTGTAGATTATGCTTGTAAATATTACTTTACAGTAAAAGTGCATGACAAAACAGTTACATTCAGTGACATGTCTCGTCTCTTGTAACCGCATGCGAGGCTAAGCAAAATAGCAGCTGTATCAACGCAGTATCAGGTTGCTAGCTGACGTGAGTCTTTGTAAACGAAACAACTTATATAGAAAAAGTGAGAAATGCATTTTATATTTTCAGGTGTGGTTTCAAAACCGTCGAGCGAAATGGCGAAAACGCGAAAGATTCCCCCAGATTCCTGTCCGTCCACAATGCGTACCTGGGTCACCACATGTGTATCGCGATACTCCTGCATACGCTAACCCTGGTCCAGGGCATTGGCCTTCAACGACGGCTATGACCAGACTTCCACAAAAGCCTCCAATGGGGCCATATAACCCACAAATATCCCCAGTTCATAATCCCAACAGAGGCGTTATTCGATCACCAACATCAAACTCGCCGCAAGGTTTTAATGCTACAAATATCCCTGGTAGTCCTGTTGCACACGTGATTACAATGTCGTCGCCGATGACGTCATATATGTCTACTAATCGAGGGGTAATTTCAAGTCAAGCTGGTCACCATCCGGGTATGATGAATAACAGCATGGCACCATTAATTCATCACGACACACATAAACCTACGCATGGACAACAAATTAATACATCTCAGCCTCTTTCACATGCACCAAGTGGGACAATCGTGAATGGAGGTCACGGTGCGCACGCGCATATCATGCAGGGGCCTGTTCATAATCAAGGTTTAGAAGGAAACCCTGACATAGACAGAAAAAGTCCCGGGTTAAAAGCGTTACGTATGAAAGCAAAAGAACATTCTGTTGCCATGGGTATGGTGCGAAATTTTCAGCAATGTTAACTAGCTACACTTTAGCACTGAAATTTCCTCAGACGCTGCTAGGATTGTTTTATGACACTGGAGAGAACTTTTTACATATTCTTACTTGTGATAATATATTTGCTTAACACTGTATGATTACTTAAATTTATGTGAGATATGGATGAATACAATTAATAAATATGTTTTTAATTATTTTGTACATATTATATATATATAAACAATAGTAAGCATCTCAGATTCTTTGTTTGTTTTGTTTATTTTCCAAAGAAATGAGATTCTAAGTAACTTACAGGACACTGGAAATAAATATGAAGTTTGATCATTTGAAAGATTTTATTTGAGCTGTTCGCCGTATGTCACTGTCCTTAAAGAATTTAATTAACTTGATGGAGGGTTGATCATCTCGGTCATATGAATCTACTATAAAGCCACTGGATCAGAAGAGGTGCGTGCAAAGTCGAACCACCTCAAGCTGCTTGCGCTGCGGTCTGAATAATTAAAACGGCGAGAAAACTTTGAATAGCTAAAAAAACTTCACTTTTAATACTCTTTTTCACTATCACTAACCTTGTGAGGACCAAAGAAGCATCATACTAACTCCGATCCACTCCAATCGTTTTGAGGCTAGAAAACGTTTGCAATTTGCCGAGTATATCGTAAAGGCCGTCGCAAAAGCAACGCGATGAAAGCCAGGCAAATGCTTAAAAACCTTAAAGATGTATAGTCTGGCTCACAGGGACGATATTAAATATGATACACCTGTATGTCGAAAATTCCTTGTGGGCCACGCACGCCGGGAAAAGCCAATGTCACTACTGACCATGATCATAGCAAATGTGCAAACATATTCGTGGAAATATTACCTCCCCACCCCGGTAAGGTGGTACACGAGGAATTTTCCTGAGTCGTAACGATTGGGCGTGTCTTTGAAGATTGACCCTCTCTGAGTGGTCTTTTTGCATGAAAATTTGATTAAAGTTTACAATATAAATTTGGCACAAATGTGGTTCTAAAATGAACTAGTTTTGAATTCTGTGATCTAAATACACATAAAAATGAGGAAGTGTCATTTACTGGGCACGAAAGCGGCGAGACTTCGTAATGGCATCATTTTTGGCTAATTGTCGAGGCATACTGAATCAGAGATGAATGCACAGTTTCAGAAGACGAAACTTGCTGGAGCTATTTTTCAGTCATCTATGTTATAAAAAAGCAGAAAAATTGGATATAGTCCACACCTGGCATTTTTGAATGCGAAATCGCTAGTTCGCCTGTACGCAAATCCAGCGGTTATTCCGCAAAAAATATCCAATAACTTCAGCTTACACCAAGTATTCCTTGTTATTGATTCAAAATGGCGAACAAATTTTATTTGCACGAAATCGCAAATTACAATAAGACAAGAGATGCACAATACTATGGCAAGGAAAATGAAGGGATTTAAGTTTTTAATATAATATTGTACAAATGTTACAGCAGGACAATTTTCCATGCCACACGTTTTCTTCTCTGTAAAGACTTCGATTATATATTGGAGAGAGTGGACACTGGACAGTCACAATTGCAGTGAATGGCTGAATGCGAGCAAATTTTGCCAAAATCTTCTTGTCTTGTCACAGTACACAATTGGAAACTTTGTTTAGAAGTTTTTACCCGTCAGGAAGTGATCACAAGAAATATGAAAACAATATACTATCTTGTAATACATTAGCTACTAAACTAGTACAAGAATGAATTTGTATCAAACAGTATTAATATGGTCACAGCAATAAACAATATAAAAGCAGAAAGATTTTATGAAAGACATTCTCATCGTGTAAGTCTCAACAGTTTCGTCATACAACAGCTGATGCTTTGTTAGTTAGGGTGTACATTATTATAGCTTATTATATAAAGTACAGTGCTTTATAAGGATTTTGGGCGCGGATAAAACTGATAATCTCACATGTGAGATTATTTATGATGATTTCATATGTGAAAATTGTCCCTTTTCAAACAATTACCAATCATAGCTTCTGGACATTTTATATTGGTGGAAAACCTGTAGTCTATAATAATAAACAGAAAAATACGTGGGTGCTTGGAAATACCGGATTTATTTCTCTGCGCTTACTCGTGAGATATCATGTTCAACACTCGAAATAAATCTGGTATTTCCGCGGACCCATGTATTATTCTCTATATCATTGGTGTGAATTATACCAGCAAAACTGTTTTTTATTTTATATAGTTAATTACTGTAATTTACACAATAGTTACAGGCTTTGTAAATTTAAAATTGAATACTGAATAAATTGTCTTAAATTCATATATTGTCATAGTTTGCTTCGGACTCAATGGTTCAAACAGTTAGTATCCATAGGCTTCCCTTGACAAGTAAAAGTAATAGTCTATTATGTATAATTCAGTTATGTGTGATGAAGTAGTGGGGACATGTTCAGTATTACCCACTATGAAACCAATTTTACTTGCCAAGGGGAATCTGTTGCTCAATGGCTTAGGCAAACTATAAAAAAGTTAACTAATTTGACCAATTAGGCAATTACACCCTAATACAATGTGACACATATAGGTTCATTAATTGTCTGATGTGCAAAACCCTGACCTTCCTGTGAAAACTTATAACTTGTTTGTATAACCTTATATAGGTGGGTAATAATATAGTTAAAATCTACCAAATATCTGCTTGGGGGAGACCACACAATGTCTGTCCTAATTATGATTTATGGCTTGTCATGTCAGCTGATACAGGCAGTTGGAAACAATCTAAATAACACAAGCAAAATGTTAGTTTGGTCAGATCATAAATGTTATAGCATATATGTCACCAACCTATCAAATATATCATGTTTCAGGTGTTTTGTTCGACCCCCACTAAGGCTTGGCAAAGACAAGATGATGAGAAATCAGAACTTTAATCTTATATTTTGAAAAAAAATTTGCTGTGCACATTTTTTGCTATAATTCTTGAATTACTAATTTGGCTCACATAGCACAATGATATAAGAAATTGTATAAATAGCAGAAAAATATTAATATCTACAATGGTACAGGCATAGTTGAATTCAAATATATTCTGTACTATGTCAAGCTTTATACAAAATCACCTTTAATTGCTGACTATTAAACAGTCCTTTCAAATGCAGATGTCTAAAACAGGTACGGTGTACTATTAATAATAACTCTCAATAAATATATAGCCCATATTGTTCACTATTAACAAAATCTCTCCCAGCAATCATCAACCATCAATTTCTCTTTGCTAATAATCATCTATCAATTTATAATAAATTCATTACTCTGGGTTGGGTCATGTAGTAGTTATAGCTTGACTGTCAAGTGGATTAGTGCAAAATGTTTAGCCCTATAAATCACCAGCATAGCACAAACATATCATAACCAACTACATCTATTTTCATTTTCAGTCAGAAAGTTGTTGATTTTAGTCTGGCAGAAATTTTTAATGATGATTGACCTTGGCCATATCATTAAGCTTGGTGTAGTGGTTATACTAAAACCCAATGTGGCATATGAGCACTATATATATATATATATATATATATATATATATATATATATATATATATATATATATATATATATATATATATATATATATATATATATATATATATATATATATATATATATATATACAGCAAAATATAGCATTATATATATTACAACTACTTTTAGATAGCAGATTTTCTGAACTGTCAACAAACTTAGGCACTTTAACAGGCGAAAATAGATTCATCAACACAAAAATATATGTGAGTTCTTCTTTGATGAATAATATATTGTGATATGTTGACTTGAAATTTTATGGAAAAACAATAAATCAGAAACGTTACTACAAGAAATACAAAATCTATAACACGTTTCCTACCTTTTGGAGCAATCGCTTAGGTTTTTGAGTTGTATTTTTTCCTTTTTGATCCTTCTCTTTAACCGTGAACGCGCCGAGCCTTTTCTTGCACCTTTATTCACAATTCGCCAAAATTCATGCCTTTGTAAAAGCCATTTTTTATGTTTTACTACCATTTTTCGAAAAACAAAAAACATACAAACTTTTATAGATGTCTTAACTTGTATAGGCAACAAAAATTAAATGAAAAGAAGCCGGAACGAAGGACCATGACGCAACCTTGATCCCAGGACCTTTTCTTAAATTAGAGAAGGGAAAAGGCCCTGGCATCGGCTGGTCTATTTTGTAATCCCATTGGCTCATTCAAACTGTCAATTAAATCATTTAAGAGTATAATTTATTCATAAGATACAACTGAAAAGAAAGTTAAATCATCTAAACCCTTTGCTTAGTTTGTTTATGTAGCTTTAAATCACTTATTCGGTTGACTCTTAACACTCTTCGTATAAAGCCATATACGTAGAATATCCGTATGATTCATTATCGGAATTTGATGAAGGTATAGGGACAACTTATGCATGTTATCAGCTCACTCACAGCAATCTTCTAAACAAGTTTTAACTGTATTATACCTACTCACAGACTCACAGAGACCACAGAAATTAACATATTCTTACACCCAGATATTCTGGGTGTCATGTGACCAGCCGATGCCAGGATCTTTTCCCTTCCCTAATCAATCTCGTACCCAGAGCAATGCCTGTTCGCGGGTTAGGTTGGCATTGGCTCTGGGGAAACGGAATGAACTTTGCAATTTCATTGGCTGCGGTGAGATCAGTCGATGCATGCTCTGTGCACGCCATTCCTTGCGGGATTTTTGCGGGAAATACGCGTGGAATAAAACGCATGAAGTAAATGGGCGTAAACAAATTTATCGTGGTAATTTATCATCTCTGTTTGAATAAAAATATGTATATATTTTTAAAATACAATTGGCGAAGCATCATTTCGCTGGATAAAAATAAAACTTGCATTGGAAATTTATACTAGCTGGAAGCCTGGAACTTAAGAGTGAAGAAATTGCCTTTACTGTCAGTTTTTATTGGCGTTTGGCCCGTGTCTATTTCCTGGGCGTCTGTTTTACTGCATTTTGCATTCACGATAAAGTGTTTATGTTTGGAAATTTGCCCACCAAGGACTGGCAGTTGTTGTGCTATGAAGGCTTTAATACAATGATACTGCTGTTTGATTTTATTTACAATAAAATTGTATGGATTTATTGGAGGCATTTAGATAATCTATTTTTGAGGTTTTATTGTATTCTAACCTTGAAAGTTACATAAGTATAATTTTCTTGTTAATAATAATTGCATTATTTATATGGATAGCTCATTAATTATAGCATGTGTAGAAAATAAATGTTAGAAAAATGTTCATACAGTGCATGTCCACATGGCACTTGTTATTTCTTTGTGCACATTTCCACAAGCCATCTCACAATGAGGTATGATATGCTTAGCTGTGAACTCGGAGATCTATTAAGAAATGACCTGCTAGTAGCATTTGTATTGTTCTCAAGACGTTTTATAAGTGTGCCAAATTGAAGTTGAACACAGTTGTACAACCTACTCATATTTTAAGCAAGGTTTGTACAATGTAATACTTTCATGTATCTATAGTAGTCACACAAGAGTCAACACAGTTTCAGGTAAAGTAATTTATCATCCAGAATCTATAAACTGCTTATTACCTTTGGAGTTAGCATAAATCACTAGTAGAATTTTTTTTAATTTTTTTATTATTTTCAACGTTTCGGGGCAAGTTGATGGCGTTGATTTGGTTGAAATAGCAACTATTATATTGGAAAATAATTACTTTGAGTTTGATGGGCAGATATATTGGCAAAAGCAGGCAACAGCCATTGGCACTGAGTTTGCTCCTGCTTATGCTAATATATTTATGTATGTATTTTGGGAATATGTGAATTTAGGTCATGAATATGGTGGAGATTTCTGGATGATGTATTTTTGATTTGGTTGCATGGGGAGGATCGGTTGAAGGATTTTTTGGAATGTATAAATATTTTTCATAAAACGATGAAGTGTACTCGGGATTATTCTACTAGTAAGGTAATGATATTTGTACGGATGTGTATTCAAAACCTATGGATACTCCTCAGTACTTAAATTCTAAGTCTTGTCGTCCGAGGCATGTAAAAGAGGCTATTCCGTTTGCCTATTGAGAAGGATTTGTAGTTCAGATAATATATTTGATGAATGGGTTAAAATGCTCAAAGGAAATTTGTATAAAAGAGGTTTTAAAAAAGATAAAGTATCAACTCAATATGAAAAAGTCAAGACTAAAGATAGTAAGGCTTTATTAGTTCAAAATAAGGAAAATAGAGTTAATTCGGATGTAGTGCCACTTGTATTGGATTTTCATCCAGCCTTTTCAGGAGAACTGGAAATTGTTGAATCCTTGTGGCCTATGTTACAGGCTTCGGATGATATTAAAAAAATATTTAAGGACAAAAAGCCTTTGATATTGTTTAGGAGACCTCAAAATTTGGCGGATAATTTAGTAAGGTCTAAAATAAAAAGATTTAGTGATAAGGGGAAGGGAATGAGAAAATGTGGTAAGCCCAGATGTCAAATTTGTAATTGTGTGAAAGAGACAAAAAAGTTGGTGCATGGTAAACATAATTACTGGATAAATTACTCTTTTGATTGTGACTCAGAAGGAGTAATTTATGTACTTAAATGTATCAGTTGTTTTAAGATGTATGTAGGGAGTACCATAACATAATTTAGAAAGCGTTTTGATAATCATAAAAGTTCGCTGGCCCTGGGTATAATGGTTTAAGTGATATTCGTGAAATTATTGTTGACAAGACAAAGAAAATCCAACTCAGAGGCAGGCATTTTGCGCTTATCAATTGGATACGTTTGTGCCTAAAATATCAAATGTACGAGACTTTGACTAATTAATTCATGATATCAGCTAAGGACCTTAGATTGCCATTGAATGTATTCTTGAGAAAGGGGCTTGACCCGAAACGTTGAAAATAATAAAAAAAATTTTGAAAAAAATTCTACTAGTGATTTATATATACATATGATGTTGTGGAATTGGGATGGAGGGTTGGAATAATTTGAAGTGTACCTAGCTACCTGTTGTATCTAGGTCCTGATTGGTTAGTATAGGATTGGTCACATGATAAGGAAAAGCACATGTAAGGACGGAGAGTAGATTTTGAGGTTTAGCGAACGTGAATAAAGTTAGTGGTTAAAGCATATCATTATAGTGGTTAAACTGGCAATAAAGATACAAAAGTGGCAACGAGAATACTTTAAAACTCAGTCGTTAATATGGATGAGACCGAACAGGCACCTACATCATGAGGTAATAACGCTACAAACCCAGCAACCCCGCAAGTTCCTCGCAGTGGCTTACCACCATTCCTTCCCTTTGACCCTCACCAAGACCAAGCTGCAGTCGGTCAACGATGGGCTGAGTGGGTTCGTCGTTTCAAAAATCTGTTGATAAGTCTTCGTGAGTTTGATGCAACAGTGCGAAGAGGTTTATCAAAACCCAAATTATCCATACAACCCGAGATTCCCGGTTAAGAAAGAAAGTGCTTCGCAGCACCAAGATCCTCAAAGGAATCCTGGAATACGGAAATACACTTGAACGAACGGATGAGCAGTCCACACGACTCGATAACGCCAGTAAACTACATTATCCCATATGTGTCATGAAAGCGGGCTTCTGATTGGTTCTCAGCAGGTAAGTTTTTTTCGAACTAACCTGCTTTTTCCGAACTTACCCGCTTTTCTCTTTTATCGATAAAACCGGCTTTCTGATTGGTTACAAAAACCCAAGCTTGCTGCTTACGCTGCCGTCCGCCTCAAACTGCTCAACAACAATGGCGAACAAAATTTAGCTGATGATTAAACCTACACTTTAAAGAACATTTTTGGGCTAAAGACGTCACAGAAACCAAGCAAAAAGAAACGGAAAATTGTAAACTAAAGACAATAGAGACCCTGATAAAGAAATATTAAGAGACCAATAAGTTTAAAAAGAGAAAATGTTGACAAAATACATCGGCAACTCAGGGAGCCTCGGAAAACAACACAAGAAGATAAGTTTAGTATGGGATAAAAACCCAACTTACTTGCAGGTTCGGTTGGTTCGGGATTAACGCACCTCGGGGTCTGACAGCTGTCCGAACCTACCTCGCTTCGCTCGGTAGGTTCGAACAGCTGTCAGACCCCTCGGTGCGTTAATCCCGAACCAACCTCCCTGCAAGTAAGTTTGTTATAAAGCGAAAATACAGTAAATTCCAGCGATGAATAATCAAAACAAACTCGGAAATCGGCGGCTTCCGACGGCGCAACTTCCGGTAGCTCTAGAAACAGGTATCCCAAACGCGATAAAAGCATACCGGATGAAACTCAAAGCAAAAATCGTAAGTCTCACACCTGTCGCAACTGTGGAGGTGAGTTTCCACACAAAAATGGCATGATCTTGTCCAGCTCGAGGAAATCCATGCCATAACTGTCAGAAAATAGAGCACTTTGCCAAATATTGCAAATCTGCACCAAAGCCAAAAGAGACAGTTCGTAGCGTTGCAGACAACAAAACGGACCTCGATGACCGTATGAGGAATATTTTTTTACTTTTAACACAAGCTCAGGTAACCACCCAGAAACACGAGTAGAGATTGGACACACCAAAGTCAACATTCTGATTGATTTTGGAGCCTCTGTAAACCATAATACCTGTCAATATATCCAGCAGAATGACAACCGTGTCAGGTTATCCAAGACAAACGCAAGAATATTCGCATACGGGGCAGCAACACCACTCAACCTGGCTGGCGAATTCCTAGCTACAGTAACTTCAACATCAGGTACATCCACAACGGCTAAATTTGTGTCATCCAGTCCTAATCTAAATGCATCCTGGGCTACCCTTCATCTTCATCACTGGGACTGATCACCCTCAACCTGAATAACATCAACCCCAACCAACGCAATCCAGACGTACAGCAAATCATAAATAAAACATGCTTGGCTATCACCGTTCATAGCAATCCCAAAGAAATCGGAGGACCTTCGTCTGGTCTTAGATATGCGTGTACCAAACACAGCACTGGTACGATGGAGAGTACAAATTCTCACAGTCGACGAAATACTCCAAAAAATAAAGGGAGCTAAAGTCTTCACCGAGGTCGACCTGTCACAAGGTTATCTTCAATTGACATTGGCTGAAGAGTCACGATACATTACAGCATTTTCTGCTCCTGAAGATGGTCCACACAGATTCAAACGGCTCATAATAGGAGCATCACCATCTGGAGAGCACTTTCACGAGATTATCCATCAGCTCATCAAAGACATACCAGAATGTGAAAACATCTCTGATAACATTTGGCTATGGTCCAAAGATAGAGTGATACACCTCAAGCGGTTAGAAAAACTCTTACTATTCTGGAAAGCAAAGGCATCACCCTAAAATTACCAAAGTGTTCATTCGCAGTACCGGAGATCAATGTGTTTGGCCATATCGAGTCCGAGAAGGGTATCCGGCCAGACATTTCCAAAGTCGAAGCTATCAAGAACGCACCATACCCTGCAACAACATCAAAAGTCCGATCCTTCCTTGGGCTCACCAATTACTGCACCAGGTACAAACCCAGCTACAGCACAATGACGTTTCCACTTCGACAGTTAACCAAGAATGATGTCAAATTTCATTAGGAATATAAACATGAGAAAGCATTCCAGTCACTCAAAGATGCCATCACAACTGCACCAGTACTAGTACATTACAGTCGTTGTAGATGCATCGCCGTGGGCAGTCGATGTGGTCCTCCTCCAGCAACAGGCAGATGATAGCTATCGACCGATCGCATACGGAAGCAGATCGCTCACCGAAGTCGAGCGAAAGTATGGTCATACTAAGAAGGAGGCCTTAGCTATCGTAGTTTCGAATTACAGACAGATCATCGACCATTATAGCACATATACAAGGCGAAACCCCAAAGCAAACCCACCTCAGCCAGACTCGAAAGATGGAGAATTCGACTACAAGAATACGAATTTAATGTCGTCTATCGGCCCGGTACTTCCAACTTAGCATATCCTTTGTCACAACTGCCAAAGGATGCCCAGCCAGGAGATCGCAAAAGTAACATGGAAGCTTGTGCGGATCAATATGTGCATCACATAACAAGAATGCAGACCCCGAGAGCCATGCAACTAGAGGAAATCCGCAAGGCAACGTTGGAAGATCCTGAACTCCAGAAAGTGAAGCAGTGTCTACAAAACAACAAACTGCACCAATTACCAAGATCATATCGACAAGCAGGTAGAAGAAATGATTCGAGGTTCTTATGCATGTCAGCTTGTCGGTCACAGTCCACGACCAGAACCACTTAAACCAACCACACTTTCCAAGCAACCATGATCAAAACTAGCCAAAGATGTATGTGGCCCGTTCCCAATTGGTAAACAAGTAGTTGTTCTTACGGACTATTATTCACGCTGGCCAGAAACCAAGATCTTACAATCAGTCAGATCTAAGAATATCCTAAGCTTGTTATTATCGGTATTTGCAACCCACGGTTTTCCTGACGAAATGAAGTCTGATAATGCATCCTATTTTGTCTCTGCCAAATTCAAGGACACACTAGCTTCCTGGCGAATACAACACAAGACAGTAACTGAATACTGGCCGCAGGCCAACGGGCAAGTTAAACGATTTAATCAAGTGCTCGAGAAACACATACTCACTGCACAGGCCTAAGGAAAAGGCTGGAAACTCACTATTCCAATCATGTAACTCAACTACAGCAACACACCTCACCGGATGACTGGAAAAACACCTTCATTTTTGCTAATGAACAGGAACATCAAGACCAAAATTCCTAGCATAGCCAGACAGTTAAACCAAGGACCTAATGTCAAGAAGAAAGATAAAGAAGAGAAAGAAAAAGAGAAGAAATACACGGATGCAAAGCGAAAAGCCAAGACAAGAAATCTTCAAGTGGGAGATAAGGTACTCGTGACTCAGAAACATAAAAACAAGTTTTCGACAAAGTTCTGCAAAGCAATAAAGATACAAAACTACTTCTTGTAAATGGACGTATTTTGCCAAATCCGCTGCTTTATTCTCCTTTTTATAGCCGATATTCGTTGATATCCTTCCAAATGTGCACTCAGACATAATGGTATCGAAAATATTTGATCACGTTGTAACTAGGTTTCAAGTAGATAGCTGTTCTCCATCGAGAAGATAACACCTGAATATTGTAGAAATCTGGCGCCATTGTATATTCCAATGCTGGTTGTCAACAAATTGAACAACTGGGACCCGTTCTATTTCCACCGAAGCCAATTCGAATGCAATAATAACACAAATTTAAGTTTTTATGAAGGATATGAAAAGAAAACATTACTAAAATATATGAGATGCAGCATTTTACCATCTTGCAAATTCTGTTTACCAGTCTGTTAAAATATTTCGTAGAAATGACCGAGGATTGGTCGCACCGTAAACCAAACACCCCACATTTGATGAACCGTCAAATCGACGTCAAAGTAGAACTTTTGATTGGTTCCAACTGCCCCAAGACGATCATGCTGCGCGAAGTAATTCCAGGACGCGAAAACGAACGGTACGCTCAAATTAGAACTGACTTTGGTTGGGGAATAATCAGTAACGTCAGCAAACACAGTTACGATGGCGCCGGAGATCAATTAGTAATCGCTCATCTAGTAACCAGGAGCAAATCTCAGCAAGAAAAGACCTGCTGCTATGAAATTAGACCTACCGGTAAAGTAAGTTGTCAATCCAGCTCAGGTAAGCTGCAATCCAGCTCGTAATTTATGTTAGAGAACAGATATCTTTTCGTGATAGAAATGACCTAGTTTCTGACAAACTAGAAATGATTTGTATTGAAATTGAACGTCCACACAGTAAATCGTTTTTATTAAGTGCCTGGTATCGACCTCCAAATTCGGAGTTAAATATAATAAATGAATATGAACTATTCCTCTTTAAATGCGATATTGAATATAAAGAAATGATTATAATGGGTGATTTAAATTGTGATCTTGGTAAATCACCTCCTGATGCATGCACAAACAGAATTACATCTTTAAACAATTTATACCAAATGGTCAACTTTATTAATGAGCCCACTAGAGTCACGGAAACGTCAGCCTCAACCATTGATCTCATTTTATCAAATACTCCAGAAAATATAGTTTCTTCTGGCGTTTCTCATGTAGGAATTTCTGATCATAGTCTAATTTATGCTGTAAGAAAATTTGTATTCCCAAAGTCAAAGTTCATTATGAGAGAGGTACGGGACTTTAAACATTTTTCTGATAGAGATTTTTATAACGATCTATCGCAAGTTCCTTAGGGAATAATCTCCACTTTCTCTGATCCAAATGAATGTTGGTGTGTCTGGAAGTCTTTTTTCATTGAAATTCTTGATGCACACGCACCTCTTAGATATAAAAGAACTAAAGTTAATGCCGTCCCATGGATGACTACCATCATCAAAAATGAAATAAGGAACAGGGATTACCATAAAAAGAAGGCAATTAAGCATAATTCTAAATATCACCGGGAAATGTATAAAAAGTCACGTAATAAAGTTAACATAAATATACGGAAAACTAAATCCGAATATTTTGTTAATAAAATCCGTGATTGTGCGAACATTAAAGATCCAAAAAAAAGCTGGTCTTTAATTAACTCACTTCTTGGCAAGAATAGTAAATCTACCCATATAAATGAACTTAAGTTAAATAATAATACTGTAACTGATTCCACACTTATCGCTGAATCACTAAATAACTATTTCATCAATATCGGTCCACAATTGGCAAATGACATTTCGTTTTATGAAGAGTCTGATAACGACTTTAATAATGAAAATGTTTCTGGTGCTCGTTTGTCTCAAAATACCAGTTTTCATTTTAGCCAAATTGGAATTCATAACGTTTATTCGATCTTGAACAACCTGAAAGCTAACAAGTCTACCGGACTTGACAAAATACCAGCAAAAATCTTAAAATTATCTGCCGAAATTATTGCGCCTTCTTTGACCTATATCTTTAACTTATCACTTGAAAGTGGTATTTATATAAACGAATGGAAAAGAGCACGTGTAACTCCAATCTACAAATCTGAAGATAAAACCAAATGTGAAAATTACAGGCCAATTTCTATATTACCAGTAATAAGTAAAGCTTTTGAGAAGGAAGTATTTCGGCAATTGTATGGCTATTTAACTGACAATGACCTACTCTCAAAACATCAATCTGGATTTCGTCCAAAACATTCCACTGTATCCGCACTTATACAAATGTGCGATAATTGGTTGAGTAATATGGATGTGGGGAAAATAAACTGTGTGGTTTTCCTTGACATAAGGAAAGCTTTTGACTCAATAAATCATGAAATATTGCTTAACAAAATGAATCTAAATTTTATTGGCATCTCTGGTAATGCGCTGAAATGGTTTGATTCCTACATCAAAGATAGGGAACAACAGTGTATCGTAAATGGCCAGTTATCTTCTTCTAAAAAGATAATATGCGGAGTTCCACAAGGCTCTATTCTTGGTCCTTTGCTTTTTCTATTATATATAAATGACATGCCGGATAATCTGAATAACACTACTGCCTCCCTATACGCTGATGATTCTGAAATTTATGCATCATCTGATAACAGTAGTGATCTCATCTCCAAATTAAACGAAGATTTAAAAAATTTGAGTAGGTGGATGAGAAAAAATAAGCTACAAATCCATCCCACAAAATCAAAATACATGTTCATAGGATCCTCTTATAATATAAAAAATAATATCTGTAATGAGCCTATTCTAATAAACAGTACACCTGTTCCTAGGGTTACCAACTATAAGTGTCTAGGAGTAAATTTGGATGATAAACTGTGTTGGGACAGTCATATTGAAATGATCTGTAAAAAAGTAGCCGCTGGCATTGCAGCCATAAAGCGAGTAAAACCCTTTGTACCTCCCGAGATGCTGAAAGTAATATATAGTGCTCTAGTCCAACCATATTTCGATTATTGTAGCCCCCTTTGGGACAACTGTGGGATAGGACTCAAAGAAAAATTACAAAAATATCAAAATCGAGCAGCACGAATATTAACGGGAGCAACTTATGATATAAGGACGGCTGACGTTTTCGAGACACTTGTCTGGGAAACCTTAGAAAAAAGGCGAGACTATCTGAAATCAATTTTCATGTACAAAATTTTAAATAATTTAGCTGCACCAGATTTAAATCGCATGTTTTACAAAATGAGTAATTGTCCCATCTCTTATAATTTACGAAATAGTGATACTGATTTGGTGCTACCTCAACCCAAAGCTGAATTTAAAAAAAGGAGTTTTTCCTATAATGGGGCTTTCTTGTGGAACAATTTAAGCGTCGAAGCTAAAAAAGCCAATACTTTGACTTCCTTTAAGGGGCTCATTTGACATTGGTGCTTGACACTTCCTTAAAACCCCGTTTAATAATTTTGTAATTAGTTATATATTTCACCTTCTTTTTCAATTATTTGTTATTGTACGTGTGTGTTCTTCCTTTTAAATACTATATGTCTATGTATTTGTAACTTGTCCACACGCCCCCCATGGAAACCAGCATCTTGTTGTTGGGGCTAGCGTGTTTTAAATAAAATTTTATGTATGTATGTATGTATGTGCGCCAGATACGTGCCGCCGTGAACGCTATACAGGGTTCGCCTCAACAACAAACGCCAGCAACGATCATTGAACATCCTGCAAGCTTATGCCAACAGAATCCGGACGTGGCTACCACAACTTTTGTTAACGAAATTCCCGTATTGTGTTTACAAGCGATGCCATGCTCGACCGTCTCGATGCCATGTTATGGACACGCCGCTCTTGATGTTCCCGCAACATATGTTAAGCACATCTAAAGTGGTGAGTTTTTTTTTTATTTATCAAAAAGACCCAAGGTTTTCTCGCAATTTACCAACTGACAAAAGCCAATCGAAACCAATTTTGAAAATGAAATTGGAAGAGGGTATAAGTGGGGTCAAAGTTTCCAAGAAATGTCAACTTCAGACCCATAGATTCAATGCATCACACATATATAATCTAAATCGGAGAACTGTCCATACGTGTTTAACTCCTCTTGGTCAGGTTAAGGACTGTCCATTGGAGTTTTATTCTCCTTGGTCAGGTGTTAGCTTGGTCAGGTTTTCGTCAGGGACTGGCTACCCCTGGCAAGGCTCTGCTTGCAGGGCATTCAGTTCAGAATCAGAGCAGTTTAGGGTGTGACGTGAGTAGGCCTAGGGATGATGCTTTTCACTATACAATTCATGCTGCGCGAAGTAATTCCAGGAAGCGAAAATGAAAGGTACGCAAAAAGAACTGACTTAGATTGGGGAATAATCGGTAACGTCAGCATAAACACACATACGATGGCGCCGGAGATCAATCAGTACTCGCTCATCTAGTGACCACGAGCAACCTAACCCATGTCAAACCTCAGCCGCTGCTCTGAAATTAAACCTACCGGTAAAGTATCAAACCAGCTGTACAATACCCTTTCACTTGCATTGTAGCTGGTTGTACGCAGAGCGGCAAAACCGTATGCATAAATAATGCTCAAAAAATGATAAGTCCACCTCCTCAACGCATAATTTGGTGTTATGGTCAATAGTAACAATCTTTTCGATATGATGAAAGCGATGCCCGGGATAGAGTTTCATCAAGGTACCCCGAAGTATCGACGAACTAGATGTATTTGGATGTATCTCAGCGCAACCGATTCGTGTATATGTAGGGATAAGTTCCCTACAGCGTAATTAAGATCACTCTTGCACTTGTCAAGCATTCTAATTGGCTGTTTGGACTTCTGTTTCGATAAGACTATTACTTTGAAGAAACAAAGGACTGCTTGAGTGAGTTGAATATAACCCCCCACTCTCTAGAACATTTTTTTAAATTCCATGTTTGAATATTGAGGACTATTATCTGTATATAATTCATTTAGCTGGTACCACAAATCTCGAAAAACGAGTCGTCATCTTTTGCATTCCCATTGTGGACGATATACCCTAGTTTAACGTATTTAAACCAATTCAAGCGGAATACTAATTGGCTGTAAAGAACTAATCCATTCTGTTTCATACACGAAAAGATCAAATACAACAATAAACCAAGTTCGTGCTAGTACTTAATGAATCTTCAAAGACAGCATAGCATCAGTATAGCATCAATGGATAATGATAGCCAATAGATACATCCACTCTTCATCGCCTCTGTACCAGGATGTCCTTAGTTGACTTGCTGGGGATATTCAGGTTTCAAAGACGTTCTTAGTTCTTGCTCCTAAAGTGCAAAGTTCTCTATTTTTACCAATTATACCAAACGTGCAAGATGTTCACGATAAAGCGCGATTTGAAATGCCGGGGTTACTAATAGGTAGGGGCGTAGCCAAGCTCCTGTTTGTTTTTTTTTGGGAGGGGGATAAGGGGAGTGTTGACAATTAACTACCGAAAAAAATTGAAAATTCTAAGGCTTCTCAAACACAGTTTCCGACTTTTCGGTATTCTGTAGGAATTTGGGTAGAAAAAATTAAATACAAGAAGAATTCAGCAAAATGGTAGTTTTTATATAAAATCACTGATGTTATAAAAATTAATTGTATAGGTAAACTTTACATCAATTTTGCATTAAAAGAAGAATCAACCACATTTTGCAAGAATCAAAGCTGTTTTCTATAGGTCTATTAAAAAACAGCAGAAAATTTTTGCTGATAGTCAAGTTGAAATAAAAACCAACTACATGACAATATGCATACTCAACATACCAATATGATTGAAAGGTTACAAAATATATAATTTATAGAATGTTTCGTCCACTAAGCAACCAGTTTACCAGAAAGTCTAAACCAAATTCACTCTTCTTGGAGCAAAATCAGCAAACTTCTGACCAAGGTTGCCCAAGGCAAGATTTTTTAGCAAGACGACTTCCACTGACATGCGAATAAGGTTTACAAGATTGTTTTGATCGATAGTGGATCGCCGTCGCACGATTTGACTAGCTTCAACCTTGAAAACGCTCTTTCGGCTGCGTTAAAGCAATTTTTATCAATTTAGTAACCCAACCATAATAATCAGCCTGTAATGTCTTGAACAATCATGAAAGTCAGGTTTCCATTTCTCACGCACAGCGGTTACCAATGATGAAGGCTCCAAAGCGTTTAAGTCCAGGTGATTCTGAAACCATTAGCCGTTGTTGTAATGATTATTACTGAAGCTTCCGAATGCGATATTCGACATAGATTTAAAAGTCCAAAGCCTTCGAGAACGGTTGTGTATTATTTAGTTTTACTTCTAATCTATATTTTGAACTTGGTAGCTGGTATTATATCGGAAATGTCAAGCATAATAACAGGAAGTGGTCTAAAGAAGCGTAGCAAGTATCGTTTAGGAAGCAACTTAGGATTGTTGTCAGAATTTTTTATCAAACAACTTCAAGCTTATATCTTGCCATCTTTAAATTATATGCGTTGCACCTTTTTCTGATTCCGACATTTACAATTCCGGGTTTTACATATTCCGGGTTTTACAATTCCGGGTTTTACAGATTCCGGCTTTTACAATTCCTGGGTTTTGCATTCCTCATTCTATTCCTATTCCAAAAAATAATCTAACAAAATTAAAGATAGGAAATAGACTGAATTGACTTCAGTAGATGTCTTTTGAAGATTGAAATTTACTTGAAACAACAAAAAAAAACGGTAGAATCTACAACAAAATAATAATTCATACCTTTTTACTGCAAAATATTGACAATGCACTTCACCTCGTGGCGACGCTCGTGTCGGAAAGAACGAACCTTAAATATTCCACTTTTTAAGGCAGATTGTTGTTCGAATATTCAAGGAAAGCAGGGTGGAAAATTATTTGGAAAATCTTGGGAAAAAATTAGCTATCAAAATGAAGTGAAAACACGTTCAGTGCAAATGATGATTGATGCTCCGATCGATTCGAGAGTGTATTTATCGATTCGAGAAAGTTCTTTTCGATGCGAATGTGAATGAATCGGAACGGGTGAAAGTTACAAAGTGGCGCTCGATTCCACAAATAGTCATTCGATTTGACTAAGTGTTGCTCGACTCCAATAAATATTGATCGATTTAGATTGTTGAAACATGAGTTATAGTGCATTCGTTGTGGCAAAGTGTTAGTCGATTTATGTTGCTGATATTCGATTTCAATACCATTAATTTTGACTGTAAAAACGCGCCATATGGTCCCTCATTCCGGGTTTTACAGATAGTCAATTCAGCTAAGTACTGTCGCAAAGATCAAGTATCTCAGTGCCATTCATACAGTATTATACTTGGACTGTTAGATATGAAATCGAGTTCACATTAGAATTACTATACATTTTATACTTAACCCTAAAGGAATGGAATGGACGTACAGGGATCGATGGATTGTACAAACTTGTAATATGTTTCAAGCCATTAGTTAACGAAGCTACAGGTCTCAAAATATGTTAGAAACTTCATTAGTATGATGAAACAGTCATGATGTACGTATGATTTGATGCACAGCAATTGTAACTGGAATTAATTACTATAGTCATGGGATCAAATTAAACAACCGGCTAAATGTGGTTTGAATAGCCAAGAACATTTCTATTTTAAGTAATACGTAAATTTTATCTTCGTTAATTAATCTAATTATAAGTGTAGTCATTTTAGTTTACCATTACAACATTCCATAGTTAATATGCTGCAATTGAGTGACATTATCAGTTAGGCGTTTTGGAAGAGACATATAAGAGTACGCAGTGGTTAGAGTCAGTGTAGTAAAGTGTAAGATGAAGAAAATTATATTTAGTCGACAAGTCTACAGGGATCCACCCTTCAGGTACTGAAATTTAATTGTTTATACGTATAGTTGTGCTTTGATTAGTATTTATGTTTAGTTTGATTTGAGAACGATTGAAATGCATGTATTTGTACCTCTTTTACCTTTTGCTTATATATAGTTAAACTTCATTTTTGTGTAGAATATATTATCTTAATAAATATTAAAGAAATCCCTGTTCGACTCGTGTCCGTTCAGTCAGTGCCAAACAAAATGCATGAATGTCGTGCTCCCATGTTTTTTTTGCTGTGCAGAGGAAATGCGGATTTCGTACTGTATGTAATTAAGAGTATCCCGCTGTTTATGCCATATAATAAGCATTAGTTGTAACAAGAGAACGGAAATTAAGTTTAGCGTTGCTATGCAACCAGACCGTCATTACACTCGATACTTTGTGTCCTTCTGGGAAACCGTGTTCTTATTATATATTTAACAAATGAATCACTACATTTATATAAATCATATTGCCACATCGTTTCAATATGGTTGAAAGCAGTTTCAGAAATGTGGATCCTCTGGCCTACCATGTGAATAATGTTGAAGATTTTGACCGGGATATTGTTCTTGCTTGTAAGAGAAAAGACAAGGCAGAAATACAACGGCTAGCATCGAGAGGAAAAGCCGACGCTGTCTACGACATATTCATTTGTATTTCGAAGAATTGGCATGGTTTTTTGCTGTGTGTTCCAGCCGGAGTTGTTCCTGCGTTTGAAGATATGATAACAGATGTTATTAAAACACCATTTGATGTTCCAGATTTAATGCTGTGTTTTACCTTTGAGTTATGCTACGAAAATGAACAACTTCAGACATATAAAATTCGCAAAAGCTTTTCTTTATTTAAGGATATCAAAGACAGAATCAAGCGAAGTTTCTTTATCGGGCATTATGAAAAACTAAGTCCATCGGCGCTTCAGATTTGCGCCATCCATTCTGCTCCTCACCGCTATGCCGTGTTACTGCAGGACTGTGTTGAATTCTCCAAGGAATTTTGTCTCGAAGCCTTGCGATTCTGCTCAAACGGCAAGGAAATAGAAAAGGAAGTCAACAATAACATAAAGGCCGCGACAGCTAGTGGGTTCAGCTTTGAGCATCTCTCTCGTAAGATTAGAAGCTCTGGTTGGATTGGCAACATTTTGCTTAACGGGGCGGATGTAAAAGCTAATTTTTCCAACCGGCATCAGTTACTTGTCGTTTGTCTTGTATTTGTGTTCATCCTTGCATGGCCTGTGTTTGTAGTTGTGGTCTACAATCGGATAAAATAAATTTTTTTTTGTCGCTAAGTGGAGGCCAACTATACAGTATATTGTGGAAATGATTTTATTAATTATAATATCCTAAATGCACATGTATTTGCTTATTAAATAGCACGGGATACAATAATACAAACTTTAGATGATATAAGGATTTAATTAATAGCAATTGGCTATAATTATGTTAATAACATTTGATGCCTGTACCATATAGGCCTGGGCATATTTAGAAATATTTTGATGATAATGCATGTCCATAACCAAGCATAAAATATGGCTATAGAGCCATTCTCATTTCGATTTGCGCTTCAGAAGACGGTTTTAAACCCCCTGCAATACGGTCAAGATATAAACGGTCACCTTTATTTGTTTATTTATATATTGCATGAACAAAAAAAGCAACAAAACCTATGCTGCAAAAATATGCCTGATGTCTAATAAGTCTTTACACAAAATACAATCCAATTTATATTCTTTTGGGCATTGGTAATAATACCCATATGCACATAGTTTTATGAAATTACCTAAACTGTAGCCAAAAATAAGAGAGACATAGCTTATGTTTTACCTTATCTATATCATCAGCTAGGTTTCAAAAGAACAATATGCTTCACGATTTCCCGTTTTACGGCAGGAATTTTAAGAATATTCCAATGCATATGTACGTGAAACATTCGTTATTCGAGAAAATTGTAAATAAATAAAGAAAAACAGCCCCTTTGAATTTCATGTCTAATAATTGTTATGCATGTATTTTTCGTGCTCCCAAAAAACTCCCCCACACACCCTTTTATAATTTTACCGAATTACAGGATACATTATGAGTATAAATCACGTCTATGATTCTATGTATATGCTGCATTGGATTCCGCTGGTAATACAGTCGAACCTCTATTAAGCGGCCACCCTCGGGGAATGGCCAGGTGGCCGCTTAATAGAGGTGGTTGCTTAATAGAGGTATGCCAAATATAAACAAAAATATAGTCAAATGCTCCTTTTATGTACTTTTAAGTCATTGTTCATTACAAAAGTCAAATTTCGAAGCAACTTCGTGATATGTACTCCAAAAAGAGTCCACATCCGAATGAAATGAGCGACGATTTTGAAGTAGTTGGACGTGCTCCTACAGTAAACTAATGGCAATCTGGCTTACAAATTAAGTTTCTAAAACAAGCGACAAACATTAGAAAAGTAGTAAATAGAGGCGGTGGCTATGGTTTGGAAATTCCGTGTGAATATCAATTTATGGGTGATGAATTTTCAGTAAGTTGCCTGAAAGAAAAGCTACAAAAAGAGGGATTTGATACTAAAGTAAACTAAATTAGAGGAACGTGAACGTAAATATTTGTTGGACAATATTTTAAATCAGATTACTGCCAAACGATTAGGGACACGTGTTGATTAAACTATCAACGAACAGGTTTTTTAGCAGTTTAATTGTGGTGAAAACTGTGTTTGAAAACACTGGCTGACCGTTAAAAGGAGGTTATAATTATTAAAAAACACTGCTAGGGACCAGTCGAAGATGGCCGCGGATGCTTAATAGAGGTGGCCGTTCAATGCCGGGAGGTCTTATCTTTAACAATATATACTAAATATTTTTGGGACTTCGACATCTGGCCGTTCTATAGAGTGTGGCCGTTTAATGGAGGGCCGCTTAATGGAGGTTCGACTGTATAGACTATTTTCGCCCTTTGTACTCGAAATCTCAAACTCTTTTAACGTAGCGTAAAATTTCAGCAATGTTACGCCCATATATTCTGGCTTTGACTTAACTGATTGACCTTTTGTCTGACCTAATCGCTATTTTTTTATGTTTTCAGTTTTAATCCAATTTATCTTCTATATAAACGTCCGCAAGTTTTACAGGGTGTCCCAAAAATGTCACTAGTGACTCGCAAAACTTTGGAGTTTATTTCTTGAAATCAAAACACACAGTCTATAAATTGTTATTATCTGGTGAATGTCAGAAAATTCAGACTAAAGTATTAAGCCAAGCTATCAAACTCTTCCCCTTTTAAATTGAACATTTGATAAAACTTGGGCCCAGGTCCTTCCGGCAACAAATAGCGCGTCAATAATAACAACGTGGCTTCTAAAGCGAATCGAACTTTGCATAAAGTGCGACGTTTTGTCGATGAATTTGTTGCCTCAGACGTAAAAGAATCAGTTACGAAACGACCGAAAAAGGATAATAACCTTTACGAAGTGGAAACAAAAGAAGTTGATCGGCAGAGCAAACGTATACGCATTCATTTTAAAGTGCACCTAACCCCAAAATTTTTTTTAATGAAATCTGAAGTATTATGATTTTAGATGATTTTTGGCGAAAACGTTTTTCAAATTTAATAAATTCTCTGCCCGCAAGCGACGCTGAAACCTTACCTGTGTTGGTTCACGGCCGCGCCATAGGAGTTTGGGGAGAGTTAGGTCTGTGAAGTAAATTCCGGACAGTGTATCTATTACGCAGTGCTATTACGGTGTAATGTAAACAGTATAGAATATCGAATTGTTGAGACATCCAGGACAAGGAAACGTGCTTTTTTTCGGGAAAAGTGGCAAATATCTTCAAGTTCTTCCGAATCCGAGTCATTTAACCATTCGTATGGTGCAGATGTGAGAAAGTATTCGGATTACGAGAGAAAAGTTCAACTCTCATCCGAATGTGTCTACGCAAAGCGAAGCCTACTTGTCAGTCGACAGAGGAAGCGCTATATGTGGTAATTCAAGTCGCCGATGCTGAGAAATGATACAAATAAATGACCGACTTTACGGAGTTGTAGAAATAATTGAATGGTATGGATATATTGAAATATATTTTGTGTCTATTTATACCAGCTATTATGGGTATCGCGCGAATCACAGAAGAGTATTTTAATAAAGTATAAAACAATAGTAACTACATGATTGAATTAGGGTATGTCGCTTAAATGTGAGATAGAGCTACTAAATATGAGCATTGGCTTGATTGCAGACTTTCCTGGCCCTACTATAGCTTTGTTTACAAACATTTTCTTCTATAAACGTACTAATGATAACAAGTTACTTAGTTTTTGCCTTCTGTAGTATCACAGATTTACAGTGCCATGTCTTATTATAGATATCTGCAAAATGTGTTATACCAAGTGTTTATGCCTGCCTGTGCGGATACAGCAAAACTAGGAAGCAATTTCCAGTATTGGCAGTAAATAAAGACGAAAAATATGCAGAACTGGGAATAGATAATCATAAAAGCTGACTTTTATTTTAACTGTGCTGAATGATTATTGTAACATTTAATTATTTGAATCTGCAAAACATTTACTAACAATGTCAATATCGTTAGTATGTTCCTATAAGGGCATTCCAATACTTGAAATACTTGACCAAGCTGACAACAAAAGCCATAACAAAGCTAAAAGCAAAATATTTTAGCTTGGTCTGGTGTGGGAGAACTCTGTGTAGGAATATCTAAAATTATTGTTAAATATGGCTTTGATGATGTTAGAAGTTAGTTGACCTTATAATTTCAATTAATTGAATAAGTCAAAAGTTCATAGCATGGTTTGGGGCAACTTGCTAGTGAGTTTGGAGAAACCAACCAGTAAGTTGCTGTTTTTAGATTCTTGTAATAGAGTAATTTAGAGTATTGTGCTAATCAAAACCTTGATCATAACCCCAAATATAAAGCAAACCCTTGTTGTCCATGAAAGCACCATGAATAGGACTGGGGGTAAACATCTGCGAGAATGGGGCAAATATGTACACAAGTATCCACCAGATACCCACTGTTCAATGAAAACCTT
This sequence comes from Muricea muricata, assembly GCA_963855995.1. Taxonomy (NCBI): domain Eukaryota; kingdom Metazoa; phylum Cnidaria; class Anthozoa; order Malacalcyonacea; family Plexauridae; genus Muricea; species Muricea muricata. Next base: position 118,658,661 of record OY979716.1, read on the forward strand.
AATGTAATTTGATTTGCAAAATTAATTAAGTCACTAATAAAAGGGCAAAGAATTTGCTAATCCCTTGGTAAGCTCCACACAGTCCCAGGGGGACTATGGAAATAGGAGGTTACATTGATTAGTGAACCACTCTCTAAAATGCAAGTCGTATAGGTGGTGGATTGTTTAGATTTCAGAAATTAACCACAATCAGAGGGTTTTATAATTCATTTAAATAATCACATTTCTTGCATATAAATTATTTACATGTGTTCCCATGAAAAAGAAATTGTCTTGTAAATATGATTTTTTGTTTTTTGGACAGTCTGCAACTTTTTAAACTTCATGGGATTTTTGAATACACTGTATTTTGGTGGTTGCTTTTTTTTACCCTTTCTTTTCAGTGTGACTTTAAGTATTATCAAAATAAAGTGAGCAATTAGCATAAGCCCCTTTGGGGGGGGGGGGCGAACATGAATTTGCCTTACTCGTGCCAAAGGCGTGAGAACCTCTAGGGTGGTCCGGAGGCATTCTCCCCTGGAAAATTTTGAAAAATAGAATCTCTTTAATTAATGCCATTTCCTGCATTTTGGCGTGGGTTTTTATGCATGGAGCAAGTGACAAACGAAAAGAGAATAATAGGAATATTAGTGAAACAAAACATGAACAGGAAGATTGCCCGACTCTTACGTAAAAATTGCCCAACTAATTAATATTTCTGACTAAACTGCTGAAAGCTGCCCCCCCCCCCCTTCGCCCCGCCCCGTGCACCTATGGCAACTAGTAGTAGTTAAAGTAATAAAAGCATTCCCAAGAATTTGCTTGCACAGAAAACAACGCAGTACATGCTGTGGTTGGAGGGAGATTTTGTGGCACAACCTTAATGCTCCTGGCTTCTTTTTTCCACACTGCTTCACGCTTTTACTCTAAACTGATTTTGTAACGTCATGTTCATTAGCAGTGGAGTTTTGTTCTTTTGTTTATTAATTCCTTTGCTGCATTCGCCAGCTGTTTTTTGCTGGCTTTCAAGAATGTTTGGAGCATGTCTACCAGCAACATAGACAAATTCAGGGCAGTACGTACACTATGGCAGGAAATTTTACAGAAATCACAATGCTCAATAGTCCAATTACATTACCATTCTATAATCTTTATGTATCGATTTTCAATACCACGGGCGAAGTAGGCCGTCGTCTAAAGGCCAAAAAGGCTGTAGAAATCGATTTTTGTTGCACACCTCGCTAAACTAAAAAAAAATACGCGTTTCTATAGATTAAAATAGAATAAATATTTTGATTTAATTTAAGAGCGTGCGAATAGAATCACACGGATCAAAATCTTATGACCATAGTAACCCAGGAATACTCGCGAGAGTGACGCAATGCCTATTAGGTTTACCTAAGGTAGGAAAGTCTCGCCTGTACTTCGAAGACGTCACATTTTAAGACGTCCGAAAATTACAAAACCACATTTAAAATAGCCATGAAAACTATACAAGTATACACACAAGTATCTGTACTAACCTCTAAGTAACTTTTTTCCCTAAAGCATTCATCAAAATGTCCATAAATATAGGATTATTTACGATGTTTTGCCATATTTTTTTGTGTCTCCATGCGGGATGCGATTCACCTGTGATACGTCATAGTTTTTAAATGTTTTGCCAGCTGTTCATTGGCTATTAAAATCCAAGGAAAACAGCCAAACCGAGGGGGGGGATTTACTGCGTTTTCTGCTCAAATAAGCTAGGCTTTTCTGGCGTCTTTCCCTGCAATACGAGAAAACGTCAAAGCTATAGGTTGCAAGTGCGAAAGTGTTTATAATATTTACGTTTGAAATATACTGAAAAAAGATTAAAAAATCAACAATTATAAGAAAGTGCAGAAAGAACTACGCTAAAGTTTATTACTTTTTTACGAAAAGATATGTGAAAATTGTCTTTTTTCACAGTAAAAAATATATTTTCTTTTGGGTTTAAATTTGACATAATGGCGATTTAAATTTGACATAATGGCGATGTGAACAAAAACATCAAATTCAATACTCGACTTCGAGTTTCATGGTGTTATGCCTTGAAAATGGATGCAGAACAGCAGCAAAGCTCTTCAAAAAGTGTGAGAAGTTTTACTATTTGGTAAGTTGGCCTAATAATTATAGTACTTTTAACTATATTCCCTTTACAAAATGCTGTACATATTGCGTTAATTTAAGCACTTTACTCCCGCGTTTTGTTTTCAAATAAAGCTTCCTCGACATATAATCAAACAGAGGCCGGTCTTTTTTTATATGAACTATTCCCATGCAGGGATGTAGCATAAAATAGAGTTAACTTTGGATAAGCGGACGAAATACGTCCGTGTTTAATTAAAAATAATGAGGCGATGTAAAACACAGAACTAAAATAGCGAAATGTCGCAAAACGCCAGATTCCGATTTTTTTGAAGTTACAAAAACACTATCAACTTTCAGTCGCGTCCATAATATTTAATTTCTGGTTCATGCATGAAATCAAAACGAAAAAAATATGCTGCCCCACATATAAATCAACCTCACAATCTGAGATTTTATGGGGAAAAACGTTTTCCAGTATATAATTTTAACAAAAAGAAATATTAAACCTGCAGCAAAACTTTAGACCAGGAACTCCGCAACATCTGATATTTTCAAAGCTAGAAATTCCAAAAGAGCATGCCCCATCACAAACATCAAAACAAAAAGCTTGCTTTTCATAGTTTGCCCAAATCGGACCTTTGAAGTTCACCGGTTGATCGCCGCAATTCTCTAGTTTCTCGTTGGTCAAAAAAATACAAAAATGTATAAAGGCAGATCGGTCAAAAATTGGTGATCTGAACCTTTTTAAGCTAACTCTTTTATCTTAATAAACAAAAATGCAGCCTTTCTTATGATCCCAATTGACATTGCAATTGGTCGAAACTTAAACATGAAAATCAGAAAAAACGGCAATCGAACTTTCAACCGTTCGAAACGCAAATGCATACAACGGCATGCAAACATAAGGAATAAAATATATTATAAAGCTGTATTCCTACAACTTACAGTTTTATACAATAGCATATTTACATACCTTTCATGTTAAAGAACATAATCCATAAAAAATATGTTGACAAATACGGCGAAAAGCATAAGCAACAAGCAAGCGTGAAGCGTGTCTAGCTTGCCTCCTAGCTTGTGCATGACCTTGTGACAAACAAAACCGGTTTTACTGGCAAGGCAATCACGTGCAGCATTTCCCAATGCCAAGATTGGATCATTCACATTGACAAGTGAATAAATATTCAGTTTTCACAAGACTGACCTACTCTATAAACAAAGTATAGGATAATCAGAAAAATTTACAGTATTTCATTTTTCGCTTAAAAATATTATGTAGGTCTCGCCCGGTTATATGTGTGATTTTAAATACATTTCATAGAAATATAGTTATACGCATCGTATTGAAATAATCGCTTATACTCCATATTATCTATTTTAAATTTTCTAATCGGTGATATGTGAAAACGTTTCAGGGTTGTTCAAAATTACGAGCATAGTGCTGGTGACTTCTTGTCAACAAAGACAATATTTAGCGATGCCAGAAAGGATCACGTGACGATACAGGAGAGTTTGCTTGGGAGGGTACTCCATAACATCTGGGGCAAAAAAGTTGAAAAGGTATCAGCCTTTTCCGAGAATGGAGCTGGGTACACAAACGTTAAAGAACGTAACGTGGAGGATTCCTTTAAAAACGAAGTTAAGGATCTCAACGAAGAAATGCTGAAGCGCATTAATTTGATAAGCAGCAATCGCGAGGGATGGGTTGTTAATGCTACAGCTGAGAATCGCGTAAGCTTGTTAAAGTTACCATCAACACCAGAAATTACAATCGAAGGACGGCGTTTGGTTTGTGAGGTTATCATCACTTTGAATCCTGCAAACATAACGATGCGTACCCATGGAAAAGAGGTTCTGTTAAAAGATGTTTTTGGAGCGGACGCAGGAGTTCCTGTCTCTCTTTATACGATTGACACTATAGTTCGTTTGGTGGAAGCCATATCACTGTGCCTTGGGCATCTTGAAATGGCTGATGAACATGCTGGGAATTTCTTACAAGCACCAGTGTCTGGTTCGTCTGTTTTAGAAATATCGATGAATGATTGCTCAAAGAAAATGCTAGTATCAACATCGTGTATGCTCATTGCATGTAAAAGCTGTGTGTATAGTGCAACGTTGTGGAAAAATCGAGAAAGGAAAAGAAAGATTGCAAAGCGAAGCTCGTTACACAGTAAGTGCAATTTGCGGTACTTGGATAGAGATGGCTTGAAGAAAAGAATAGATAATCAACGCAAAGAAATGAAGACCGATGGAAAAAGAGAAAAACGCATGAAGGAAGAAATGATTGAATTCCTGGAAGACGATAGCGTAGACCTAAAGAGAATACTGGATGGAGTTAAAAGTGACGACATACCCCCAGACATGAAGTTGCTATGGGATGTGCAGCTGAAGAACAAGGGGGAATTTCGTTTTGGACCAATCAGGGCTTATGTTTACCTTTTGGCTGTAAGCCAATCAAAATGCCCAGATTTACTCTACTTCCGGTTAAGATATGATTTTTATACGAGAATTCCACTCTATAAATAAAGGCCCAGGGGGGCCTGATTTTTTAATTTTTCTTGGTTATTTTAACGAAATCTTATAAAATATATTTTTTCTCAAAAATTCACCGCTGGGATTTGCATTTCATCGGGTTGTTTTAAAATTATCTGCATTTGAACAACGCATACGCACGGTCGCTCCTTGTCGCTCTCGAATACGAAGTGTCACTTTTCGGAAGGAAGTGGAAGCAGGCTTACATCCGGATTTTATCCGGATTTGGAAACATTTAAGCTAGTTCACACATGTCATGGCTGGGGAACTTATACCTTTGGCAAAATCGTTTGACAGTTGATTATTAATCGACCGAAATTTTATCAACAATGGCGATAGAATTTGTTCATGGTCATAGAACTTACAGTTTCGATCCTTTTTAATTGACGGGCGCTTGCACATGTTGCCACGAAGCGATTGTCGAGAGAAGGTCCCCAACAGCGCGTTCACCGTTCACTGGCTCTAGAAGATCATCTTCGTCTTCGCTCGACTCACCATCACTTGTCTCGTCATCGTTGTCCTCTGGTGGAGCTTGGCCAGATTTCTTTTTTAAATCTTTGACAGCCTCGTTTGCCGTTGTACCCAAGCTTGTTGCTTTTGATTTAAGAAAGGCTTTACAAGTCGGGCAAGCACTGATATCTGGCAGGTTGCACTCGAGATGGAACGAGTGCCCACAGCCTCGAAAAATGCGCCATAATGGACTGTCACGGTTGCACTCCAACTTATCACATTTGCTGTGTCAATGGAAATATGAGGTGCGCAAATTATGTATGTATATATATATATTCCATACAGTACAGTACAGTACTGTACATGAATTTAAAAACTACATGTGAAGCATAACTACATACAATAATAGCAAATGAAGACCACAGCTTGTTGGTATATAAGCCTAACTTACATTTTCGGATCTGGTGTGCTTTCCACTGATGAAAACCCCAATGGTAGAACTCGGTTGGTGACAACCTTGCTTCCAAACAAATTTGGTAGTTGCCATTTCGTTGTCTGCTTGTTTTGCCCTCGAGCTTTAGAGGTAACAACACTGCCTGACCAGGGTTGTTGTGGAGAACACCAAATTTCTTTGTAAGAAATTCAGCAGCCTTGACTTTCAATTTAGTGATTGATTTCTTACTAAAATGAAATTTTTTAGTTGGCACAAACAATGCTTGGAAAGGTTGCATTTCTTGCTTGCAGGTGTCAATCTCCTTTTCCTTCAAAGTTATTTGGTCAGCATTGTCAGTAGCATTGGTTCTTGCCCGAAGGAGTGAGTGGAAATTCTCCACAGGATATTCATCAAAAGCTGGCAGTGCTTGACATAATGTGTTGTACATGGGATGTTTGTTCTCTTGCCAATACTTGAAATGAGATAGAACCACTAACATTGCCTTGTCGTAGTGACGTCGGTGGAACACCATGAACATCAACCACACACGTAATAAGGACTTGCAATACAGCTGGTAATCATTTCATTTAAAGACAATGGAATAGATGCTCAAAACCAGTGGTACATAGTTATCTACAAGGTTGACCAGGGTAAGAAACTCAATATCCTTACAAAAGCAGAAAACTGACAAAATGCTCTCACGAATAAGTGTCCAACCACCATATAATACTTCAAGTAATAAGGATACTCTCCGTGCTTTTGGCTTCTTTGCTAGTTTTGCTTTTTTCCCAAACAGATCGGAATACAGCTCGGCAAAGACAGGGTGGAAAAACTTCAACACACACTCACGTGAATTTAGTGAGATGTGCAGGGGACCAATCAACGGGACAACATTCTGACAAATGGAAGGTAAGGAAAAGTCAAGTGCATTGTAAACCAACTGTCGCATGAAAAATTGTGCTGGCCAATCTCCCATGAATGGAGCCAAAAATTTCTCAAGGTAGATTTCAAGACCATTGGAAAGCATGTGTTTAAAGGCCATCAGGATATCATCGGATGATTTTAATGGCATGTGGAGACTATCAATTAGTTTAGTATTATCCATGCTTCTCATTTTTTGTATTTCTGTTTGTTGGTAGTCATGCAACAGGAGTCGATGTCGTTCAGCTTCAGGGTCGAAATACTTGGCTAGCACCCAGTCTGGCATGTTGGAAGCATAGCTCTGACACAAATCGGGCATGTTGTTGTCAATCAACTGAAATAAATGAACATCTTGAACTGGAATAGGTGGTAACAAAGGTATGTGAGAACCATCCTTGCTGACAGCTTTAACATTTGGAAACACTTTCACCAACAATGTGCTCATGTGAATTGTTTGAGTTTGGATTTTTTCCTCAGGGCGATGTTTTGTATGGATGTTATGATAATCGTCGATGCAGAACACAAGAAAATGTTCGTTTTCTACAACTTCTTGAAAGAAACTGGCAACTTTGCTCAAATGTAGTTTAGCTGCTGACTGTGAGGCTGACTTGACCGTGCGTGGATGTGCTGCTACTCCTAGGTTCCTTAAGGATACCAAGCCTTGGTCACTTATGCCAAATTGTTGCAGTGTTCTGGCTAGTGTCACCTGGAAGCTGTTGGATCTTTGCGAACGTGAGTACATCATTATATGAATTACAACTATTGCCCGAAGTCTAGTTAGATTTTTCCTCTCATCTGACATTCTTTCGGAGCTCATGCAATCATACAACACTTGCAACAACTTTTCTGCTCCAATCTGCTTGCAAATCCTTTCAAATTCAGCTGGAGCTATTTCAGGGGACTGGTTTAGCATGCTGGAAAAGTAAGTACTTAATTTGTCTAGATCTTTTCCAAAATCAAGATCAGGACATGTTTCTGCCTTTTGCTTTAGCAGGTCATACTCTTCTTCAGTAAGGAATTGAAAATGCACTTTTCAGTTTGGACCTCTTTTGTTTGGTAGGTGGAAGGTGCTTTTTCATCAGTCAGGTCCAAATCATCTACCTGCTCCTGGCTTGGGTTACTCAACGTAACTGTTGCTTCACTGTCTTGACTATACTGGCTGGCTAATGTTACAAGTAAAGGTGACTTAACAGGAGAGATGGCTGCTGCTGGTACTTCTTGGTCTTCGGTGCGAGCTAAGACTGGGATTTCCTCATCAGCCCCGGGTGTTGGTACAAAATTTTCTGGGTCAGCTGGACTCTGGAGCAACACTTGGAGCTAAGTTGGATAATATTAAAAGTGATTGACTATTTTATATCTAGTTTAAAATTTTAAATTGTATTTGACCACAAAATTCTATGAGCACCCTGTTTACACTTGTTTTCAGGCTTTGACACTGTACACCTGTTTTAAACTTGGTAGCAGGGATTTTACATATGTACATTACAATACATTGAATTATTTATTTGTTTTGGTTATCCCAATTACATGGTCTTACCTTGCTTTTTATTACTGTAGTAGTAGTTGTGTCCAAGTATTTTGAAAACACTCGCTTTTTCAGACACTTTTGAAGGCACTCTGTACAAATATTTGTAACGGACGGTGACTTTGCTATAGATTCACCTCTCAAAAATCTTTCAAATGCTTTTGCCAACTCTGACAAACCGACCCTATGCAGCTTTACCAAAGTTAAATCACTCCCACCACAGCCCCACTTATCATGAAAGTGACGGTTATTGCACGCTCGTGGATACTTAGGCATTTTTAGCTCTTAAAAGAACTGTTTTTAGTGTGGAAAACGCTTTTAGAAACCAGTTTTGAGAAGTTTCCAGTTGACCAGTTTCGAGAATAGTTTTGGCGCAAAATTGCGACAGTGGTTTTATCAGTTTTTGCAAATGGCAGAATAGTGGACAATAAACCTAATTCATGGTTGGTTGTAATGTAGCTCTTATGGAAAAACGTTTCGAATTGAAAAATAAACGTTTCTCTTTTGAGAACCAAATTAAAAAGTGCTCCTGCGTGCTAGAAAATAACTTGTTGTTGTTCTAGAGCGACAAGGAGCGACCGTGCGTATGCGTTGTTCAAATGCAGATAATTTTAAAACAACGCAATGAAATGCAAATCCCAGCGGTAAATTTTTGAGAAAAAATATATTTTATAAGATTTCGTTAAAATAACCAAAAAAAATTAAAAAAACCAGGCCCCCCTGGGCCTTTATTTATAGAGTGGAATTCTCGTATAAAAATCATATCTTAACCGGAAGTAGAGTAAATCTGGGTATTTTGATTGGCTTACAGCCAAAAGGTAAACATATGCCCTGATTGGTCCAAAACGAAATTCCCCCTTGTTAGCTGAAGCTGTTATCTGCGAAGTCGCCAAAAGGCTATCGTTGGCATCCAAGGTTTTTAGATTAATCTTTTTGTTTTTTTTAACTTTATTAATATAGCCTATATGATATAAGATTATAAAAAAATAACAAATAGTGGATGACCAGGATATAAGAACCATGTTGACATATATTACTTCCTATTTTTTAGGATTATAAGATTTGCTCTCGATGTTTACTGTAAAAACCCAAAAGCATTGGATTCGCTTCGCGAATTTATCATTCTCCCAAGCAATCGCTTAATACGGTAAAATTATACAAATTAGCTCATTCCTATCGTTTATCGTCAAAATACTTTAGTATTTTACACAAGTGAATATAAGAAATCCGACGTCGTGATTGGTAAAACGTGACGTGACATTCCTTATATTCACCTATAGAGGTGCATGAATATAACACTAAAAACAAGTTTCCAAAATGGTGACTTGTGTAAAAAAACTAAAACAGTTATTCGCCTCAGGGTCGGTGATTTTCGGGGAATATTCACCTCGACTTCGTCTCGGTGAATATTTCCCGATAATCACCTCGCCATCGGCGAATAACTGTTAAATGTTAATTCAAGCTATAGCACTATTTTGTTTTATTAATATATAAATACAGGTACTACAAGAACTCAGTTTGTCAGGATCCAGGATGGAATCACGAGACCATTAAATGGTGCAAAAGGGAAGCTGAAAGGCAGCAACTCAAACCTAGTGACTACTGGGGTGGTTTGGTCCTAGATGAATGGTAATGGTAATGGTCATGGTAATATATATTAACTCTAATACTTTCTTGTTTTCTATTCGTATATAGGAAGACTTGCAAATGTCGGTCAAAGGAGGTCGACATCACCTCGTAGGTATGGTTGAACTTGGCGGATTTTACAAAGATATGAAGCAAATTGAAACAGGTACGCACACTAGGCCCAGATGAATGAAATGCATTTCAAACACTTCCAAACAGGTGTAAACGTACTGTTCTGCGTATTCGTATATAGGAACATCAAGTACCGAGATCGCAACTCATTTGCTACAGTTTGTCTTCCTAAGCGACGCTGGCTTCAGATTTCCACTCGCTCATTTCCCCACAGCGCAATGCCCACCATCGGCTCTTTATATGCAGTTCTGGCAAGGGGTATTGCAAATAAAGAAAGCTGGTTTTAAGTATGTATATATTGCCTGACTGAAAATCTATATCACTATTATTGCAGTCACTTCAAATATATTTATCAGCCAGATGAATAAATAAATTCTTCAATCATTTTACAGCATATATTATTGTATTTGCGATGGTGGAGATGCTAACAGACAGTTCATAAACATTCACTTCCAAAACTGTAGTCCAACTGATTTACATTTTATTGGCTACAACATGTACACGGAAGACCCTATGGTGTTTTTAATGGACTGTAAGGTATGAACTACATTTTAACAGAAATAGTTATATGCACTGTGTGACTGTGAAACATATATGTTACAAAATGAAACTTGTCTAATTTCTAACTTTAAAGAATAAATATCTTGTAATATCTTGCAGCACAACTTAAAGAAAATACGAAACAACCTTGAAAAAAGTTCCCCCTCTGGAACGGCGAGGTGCTTGACTAATAATGGCCGGTATATATTCTGGTCCCACTGGAAAGAAGCGTATATGTGGGATCAGAAATACAACTCATGCCCTTGTCATGAGCGCCTGAAAGAAGAACACTTCCAACTCACTGCTAGCTCGAGAATGCGGAATGGTCTGGCTGAAGATGTGCTGGATAAGAAGATGTATCTTCTAATGAAAGTAAGTATGCATATGTGCTAATTGCGTTCGTCAATATACTAATTGCGTTCCTGCTCGTATATTAAATATTATATAACTGACCAATATACATGGCTTGATTTAGGCTTATAAAGGGCATCTTATCACAGCAAATGATAGGGATCCAAACAGACTTGATGAGTCCATTGCTTTATTGCATCATACGAGTGGTATAGTGGAGCTATTCTCGCATATGCATGCTATTTACCACGTCAATGACATCCGCCTTAAAGGGAAATGGCAACAAAAATTTTTATTGTCTCATTTGAAAGAGACTCTAAAAGTAATATATAAACGTGTTTTACAAAATTTTTATATCTGTTTTACTTTGGGAGATATTGTCACCTGAATTAGCGAACTGTCCGCCATCTTGGATTAATTTTCAACCTCATTAACAATGTTTTGGAGACGTCACGACAGGGATAAGCCATTCAAGGCTTCTCCTAAATATCTACCAACAATCAAATATTGTTTAAAATCTTTTCAGTCTGTGCTGAAATCCGAAACACTTATCATGTGTGTGGTTATTGGAGAAGATTAATCATTGTGTCGTAAGAAAAAAAAATTGCGTGACCCCAGTTGTGACGTGTCATGCATATCTACAAATATCCAAGATGGCGGACAACTAAAGATTTCAAGTCAAAATATCTCACCAAATAAGGCAGACATAAATATTCTGTAATAGACTTCTATATATTGTTTTGGAGTCTCTTTCAAATAAGCCGATGAAAATTTTTGTTGCCATTTCCCTTTAAGGATTTACTTGCTGCGCAGCAGTTCTTCTCTGACTGGAAAAGCAAGTGTCAAAAAAGCACCGAGTTTTTATCAACAAAGCTGTGGTTTGATCTACAATCGATGATCTTAGGATTCATTCCCTTGGTTGAAGCCAAACTTGTGAGATTTCCTGGGACGGTGATAAAACCAGCAATTATAAACCAGGATATTGTAGAAACCATTTCTCTCAATTGAGGGCGGCAAATGGCCAAAATGAACACCCAACCTACCTTCTAACCCAGGCAACGCAGAACTCCATAATATTCGGTCAAACTACCATCAGCAAGAAGTCCAATACTGGTGCGGAGAAAATTTCTGCATTTACTCACCTGCCGAAAAAAATCCTTTCAGCAAGAAATGAGAGACTGTGGTCCGTGTTTCAAGCAATGAAAAGAACACTTTGTAGTATAAAATATTTACATTCATTTTATGAATTGAATCAATCAAATACAGAACTGAGTGATAGCTAGAAGCTGAATTGTTCAATGTTACGTAAATTTAACAACGAAATTAACAATTCTGCATGCATATCAATTATAGGCACAATTTACACATTGTGACTTGTCTGGTTCGATTTTTGGTCTCGTTGAATGCTGTTTAATAAAAAAAATTTCGGTTTGTGCGATGGTCAACCGACGCATGGGCGTACGGGGCAGGGGGCGAGGGGGCAGCAGCCACCCTATATTGTTGGGAAAACAGGGCTAGTCGGGCAATATTCACTTCAGTTTAGGTTACTAAAGGTGTGTATTAGAAAAATAAACTGGAGAAATTTTCTCAACAGTCAACATTGTTCATTTTTAGACCTAGCTCGTGAGGTTTAACATACGCTTCTATTATAATTGCTAGAAGTCGAGCAAGTTTCGGGACAGTCAGGCAAATTGCCGACTCCCCTCCCCCCGAAAAATATTGGCCGGTACGCCCATGAACCGATGTTAACGTTTGCATGCAGGTATATTTTTTAAATATTATTAATGTGTATCCGAAATCGACCGACAATTCGCAGTGTATAAAGGTGACTGCAGTTGACAAATTGTTTGTAACTCAGTATATAATTGTACTCCTTATATAATGTAATTGTTCAAAGCATTTATTATGAATCAAATTATATATAATATAATATAATAAGATCATGCCTAAAACTTATATATTTGCATGACTTCTATCTTTAGCCTTGATCAAACGAGGACAGTAGTGCATGAGAGTTGTCACGGACGTCACTGACTCAACCTCTTTCCTTACACTATATATCATTGGAAAACTTCCCAGACATATATTTTATTAATAATGCAGTAGAGCCTGTAATGACCCCGCAACAACGTGTGACTGTCAACTCTCATCAACTCCACATTTGACAAGAGCTTTAAACTCTACGAATTCTAATTATAGGAACGCGATCTCTTTGATATTCTTCACCAATATCAAAGTAATTGTTAATTGTATATCTTGATGTCATTTGATGACTTGGCATGCTTTCGACACTTAGGGTTGCGTTTGCCAAATCGCCCGCCAACTTATCTTTATTCCAGCTTGAACGATACACGACATCGTAAGCGTCACATAAACATTTTAATTAATTTTTTGCGTACAAACGAACCAAACCCCGGTAACCCAACTCGTTGACCAATGATAACAAACGCACATGTGAGTATTTCTTACTTGGACTTCGGTCTTGTTCAATTTGTTGCATGTGCACTTTCATCCGTTTTTCTTCTGCTTTCTCCTTTCGCTGCGAGACCGCCTTTCGATGTGCTAATGACTTCTTCAGGTGGTAATCTCTACGAAAGTCTCGCAAAAATTGACCAGCTCCCATCTTTAAATATCGCACGATGACATCTTTAAATATTTCATTTACCAAAATCTAGATGAAAATGAAATCATCCATGAGCATTTCATATTCATTTGCTACCTATATTGATATAAGTTAATCTACAAGACACAGCGTTAGATTAGATACTAGATAAAAAGTATACCTGATCATTAATTAGCTGATTCCAAATCAAATAGCTTAGTAAACTCTTGTTGTAGCCTTTTGTTCTTTAAAATCTCTTCTATTGTGGCATCCACTAGATTGGCTCCCAGAGATGAAAGCCTCTGCAAATTGATTTTGTCCACTCGTTCTTGCTCGAGGGAAAGAAAAAATGCAAATGCTGCATCACATATGTGCAAGAGCCCCTCTTTCTCGAAATTGTCGCGCTTCAACAACATTTAATGTTTCAGGTTCGGATATTGTTCCCTGGAGAAGCGAAAATGGGACTATTACATTATTTTCCAAAAGATTCACTTTCTTTATTTCCCTTGAAACACAGCGCAGAACATCTGTGGAGTCGGATGTTTTGTTCTCCATTACGTATCGACGACTTTTTTCCAAGGACTTTCGTATTGCCCATCCACCAATGTAGCGTATTTTCCCTCGTCCTTCTGCTTCCATGTCCTCTACCTTGAAAAGAATTGGCCCTTGCTCTTCTTGCTTCTGAATTCGCTTATTGACTTCACCCAAAAATAACTGGTACAGGTAAAACACGAGCTGAGCTGAAAGGCTCCTGTGACCACTGTTGATGTTGGACCACTTGTCCACGTTGAATGCAGTTATCACGTCGCTTCGATATTCACTTGTGATAAACAATTCGTTCACTTTTGCCGTCGCACATGTAAACTTTTTGTTAGTTATATGGACTTCAGCAAGATTTTCCGTTAAGTAATCTTGGAAAACATCAGCAATTCTGCACCAGATTATGCGGGCCAGTAACTCAAATTCTTCCAAATGATTGGTCGCGTACTCTTTCGCAGCTTTTTCTGACTCACAAAACGAACCTTGACCATCGTTGTTGAATGAAATTTCCTGCAGGAAATCCTTGAAAGTGAATTCGCCAGGAGGATGAGAAAGTTCGTGGCTAAAGTCCGACACGCATAGCAACACATCTTCAAGGTTGATGACGACGCCGTCGTTTGATTCGAAGTATTGCTTGGCGTTAACTTCATGCGTGTTATACGTGTCGGATTTTTCTTCACTAATCCGCAAAGCAAATTGGCTTTCGTCGTTCACTTCAGTTACATCCAATGCATCCAACTGCACTTTTTTGCAGCAGGAAAATGTGCCAACAGGATTTCCTCACTGCGAAGTAGCAATCTTCGTTAGTGCACTTGGTGGCGGCAGCAGAAACCGTGAATGAAAATCTAGTACCTGAAGTGTTTCTTCGCTTCTTACTCTGGAAACTGAGACATAGGTCAGACCAGAAGTAAACTCTTGGAAGCAGTGAACAGCTACACTATCCAGGGTGAGGCTCTGAGACTTGTGTGCCGTTATTGCGTAGCATAAAGAAAGAGGATATTGAGTTCGGCTGCCTTGTATTCTTCCTGCTGCATCATATTTATACCACGTTTTACGTCGTAGCGTCACACTACCAACCTTTGGAAAGTTGACCACAAGTCCACCATCAATATTTTCATCCACACCTTCGAACTTACCACAAGTTCCATTCTTCAAATGATTATTGATGTTGTACTGCAGCATCACTTTGCATTGGGGTTTAAGATAAAGAGCTGCGGGAACGGTATTTTCTAGCGGCTTTGCATTACCAGTATCAATGCTCTCGAACTTCAGTTTTGTTCCAGGTAGTGACGCCAACATAGATAGATTATGTACTTCACACGGCAGTCACTTAAAGTAAATATGGACGGGTTCTTGATTAGGGGGTAACTCCCTTGCTAACGAACGCATGTAGAGTTCAGTTTCATGGTCACATGTCCCCACACGCAAAAGGTCGACTGCCTCTTTAAGCCTAATTTGGTTTTGCTGTTGCCTTAAAACCTTTGTTAACTCAAATCGACGAGGGAATACTTTGTCAAAGAGTTGTGACTCGTATAACGGGATACCATCATCTACCGCGCTCGGGATAGGCTTCAATTGCCAAAAGTCCCTAACCAAGATGATTTGAATACCTCCAAATGGTAAAGCTTTACGTGACGTCATCTGATGGATCTTGTTCACCAACTGCATAAGACGGTGACTTGACATTGACATTTCGTCCCAAATCAACACTTCAGTATTTTCAACCTGTTGAACAACATTCTGACGCTCAAGAGACCTCTTAATAACCAGATGTGAAGGTAGTTCTGCCGTCATCAGACCGTAGTGGGAGTGAATAGTCTTTGCCAAACCATTGTAAAGGTCGCAAGAAATTCCACTTGAGCTTACTATTTCGCATTTCAAACCCCTTTCCGTTAACTTCTGTCTGATTGCTTTCACCAAAGTTGATTTTCCTACTCCAGCTCTACCAAAGATGCACACATTATGGCCACTTTCTGTAAACCTCAATATGTCCAACTGCTCATTCGTTAACGCAATTACGCCAGAATCATCCATATATTAATCTATAAATAGTTATAAAAAAAATGACAGGATGGTACACC
This sequence comes from Muricea muricata, assembly GCA_963855995.1. Classification (NCBI taxonomy): domain Eukaryota; kingdom Metazoa; phylum Cnidaria; class Anthozoa; order Malacalcyonacea; family Plexauridae; genus Muricea; species Muricea muricata. The sequence goes on from OY979716.1 coordinate 118,674,485, forward strand.
GTGCAAGAAATTTCATCTCAGTCTAAACAAAGATTAATAAGATTACATAAAAAGATAACCCTGAAACGTTTTCACATATCACCGATTAGAAAATTTAAAATAGATAATATGGAGTATAAGCGATTATTTCAATACGATGCGTATAACTATATTTCTATGAAATGTATTTAAAATCACACATATAACCGGGCGAGACCTACATAATATTTTTAAGCGAAAAATGAAATACTGTAAATTTTTCTGATTATCCTATACTTTGTTTATAGAGTAGGTCAGTCTTGTGAAAACTGAATATTTATTCACTTGTCAATGTGAATGATCCAATCTTGGCATTAGGAAATGCTGCACGTGATTGCCTTGCCAGTAAAACCGGTTTTGTTTGTCACAAGGTCATGCACAAGCTAGGAAGCAAGCTAGACACGCTTCACGCTTGCTTGTTGCTTATGCTTTTCGCCGTATTTGTCAGCATATTTTTTATGGATTATGTTCTTTAACATGAAAGGTATGTAAATATGCTATTGTATAAAACTGTAAGTTGTAGGAATACAGCTTTATAATATATTTTATTCCTTATGTTTGCATGCCGTTGTATGCATTTGCGTTTCGAACGGTTGAAAGTTCGATTGCCGTTTTTTCTGATTTTCATGTTTAAGTTTCGACCAATTGCAATGTCAATTGGGATCATAAGAAAGGCTGCATTTTTGTTTATTAAGATAAAAGAGTTAGCTTAAAAAGGTTCAGATCACCAATTTTTGACCGATCTGCCTTATACATTTTGTATTTTTTTGACCGGCGAGAAACTAGAGAATTGCGGCGATCAAGCGGTGAACTTCGAAGGTCCGATTTGGGCAAACTATGAAAAGCAAGCTTTTTGTTTTGATGTTTGTGATGGGGCATGCTCTTTTGGAATTTCTAGCTTTGAAAATATCAGATGTTGCGGAGTTCCTGGTCTAAAGTTTTGCTGCAGGTTTAATATTTCTTTTTGTTAAAATTATATACTGGAAAACGTTTTTCCACATAAAATCTCAGATTGTGAGGTTGATTTATATGTGGTGCAGCATATTTTTTTCGTTTTGATTTCATGCATGAACCAGAAATTAAATATTATGGACGCGACTGAAAGTTGATGGTGTTTTTGTAACTTCAAAAAAATCGGAATCTGGCGTTTTGCGACATTTCGCTATTTTAGTTCTGTGTTTTACATCGCCTCATTATTTTTAATTAAACACGGACGTATTTCGTCCGCTTATCCAAAGTTAACTCTATTTTATGCTACATCCCTGCATGGGAAATATAGTTCATATAAAAAAAGACCGGCCTCTGTTTGATTATATGTCGAGGAAGCTTTATTTGAAAACAAAACGCGGGAGTAAAGTGCTTAAATTAACGCAATATGTACAGCATTTTGTAAAGGGAATATAGTTAAAAGTACTATAATTATTAGGCCAACTTACCAAATAGTAAAACTTCTCACACTTTTTGAAGAGCTTTGCTGCTGTTCTGCATCCATTTTCAAGGCATAACACCATGAAACTCGAAGTCGAGTATTGAATTTGATGTTTTTGTTCACATCGCCATTATGTCAAATTTAAATCGCCATTATGTCAAATTTAAACCCAAAAAGAAAATATATTTTTTACTGTGAAAAAAGACAATTTTCACATATCTTTTCGTAAAAAAGTAATAAACTTTAGCGTAGTTCTTTCTGCACTTTCTTATAATTGTTGATTTTTTAATCTTTTTTCAGTATATTTCAAACGTAAATATTATAAACACTTTCGCACTTGCAACCTATAGCTTTGACGTTTTCTCGTATTGCAGGGAAAGACGCCACAAAAGCCTAGCTTATTTGAGCAGAAAACGCAGTAAATCCCCCCCCCCCCGTTTGGCTGTTTTCCTTGGATTTTAATAGCCAATGAACAGCTGGCAAAACATTTAAAAACTATGACGTATCACAGGTGAATCGCATCCCGCATGGAGACACAAAAAAATATGGCAAAACATCGTAAATAATCCTATATTTATGGACATTTTGATGAATGCTTTAGGGAAAAAATTACTTAGAGGTTAGTACAGATACTTGTGTGTATACTTGTATAGTTTTTATGGCTATTTTAAATGTGGTTTTGTAATTTTCGGACGTCTTAAAATGTGACGTCTTCAAAGTACAGGCGAGACTTTCCTACCTTAGGTAAACCTAATAGGTATTGCGTCACTCTCGCGAGTATTCCTGGGTTACCTATGTTATGACCGTGCGAATAGAATCACACAGTTCTTGTTTAATATTGGCGTTATACGTGTACATTGAACTGTCCACATGTCTCATCATATTCATATACAATCTGTACTTATTCAGTTCGAATCGTGCCTTCATTTGTCTTTAATTTGATATTGTTTTGTTTTTAGGCTAGCTGCTGCCCATCTGTATGTCAGTGTTGTTGGGAGCATTAAATCAATCATCAATGCGATATCAAATCGACGAAAAGGCCACAAAGATGAACTATCGATATACTTGACCTCAAACTTATTTGGTATTTTCATGCAGAATTATAAAATGTTCATTGGAACTAGAGATGCCAAATATGCAAGTGGCAAAAGTACTAAATAAGGGAATCACCATTGAACAGCTTGAAAGTTGACACATTGATACAGGTTACAGGACAAAGGAAAATAACAAAAATTTATGGCAACTATTATTTGCAAATATGCTTTAGAAATGATGTGATTCAAATTACCTGATTCTTAGATTGATAAACGATGATAAGATATAACTATTAAACCTTGCAAACAAGCTAGCATCCATTCTGGATGAGTGATCTTGTACTGTTATCTCCAAAAAATTAGTGGTGATACAAGAGGATTCATACCAGCTCTTTGCTTTGTTTAAAGAGTTCACCACATTGTGTTTGCCAATAGCGAATAACTGAATGGTGCAAACAAGCTGTGCATTAATACTGGAGCTGTGGTGTCATTCAAACCCGAAAATTTAACAACATCATGCCTGCTGTTGTTTCTTAAATCCAAGTTATTAAATATGGAAAAACAAATTTACAAATTAAAGCTATTGTTTGACATCATATGTAATAAATAGTTTGTTTATATTAGAATAAACTAGTTAGTAGCTGATTAATTGAGCAATCTTCCATTCAGTGCCAGACACTTCATGAAATATTGGGGGGGGGGGGGGGTGCGAGTTCCAGGGGCCTCTTAAGATTTATATGTCTGTCCCATGGTAGGGGGATCTGGGGGCATGTTCCTACAGGAAAATTTTGAAAACTACAATCCTTGAAACACTTTTTCTAGCATTTGGGAACAGTATTTTACAGAATTCCGAAGGCTGCTAAGTATGTGGAAGACATGATTTTTTCATGGATTATTCTCAATGGTAAACAAATGTGAAAATTTAAACAGAAAGAGGGACATAAACTATTATTGAAATTTGGGGCTGTATTTTCTCCATACAACAATTGTCTTCAAGTCTCGAGAGCCAAATCTGACTTCAAGACTAAGCCCTGATGCACAATCTGGTTATATTATATATCTAAATTGTACTGAATAATAAGTAATGATTCCACTTATTGAAATAAAAACTTTCTTGTGCTTCCACTTTTTAAAGTAAGCTTCAGCATTAAAATTAACATGGTGTTTCCACAAATTGTTTATAAATTAAGGGTTTTCTTGTATGGAGACAATATGTATGGAGCCAAACAGTGAGAGAAAACCCAAATTTTAACCCAGGATTAGTGTTAACCTAGCTGTGAACAACTGGTCCCAGAGTGCTATTAATCTAATCCTACTGATAGTTATCATCATCCATATCCACATCACCTTCCTCAAGCTCAAACTTGTTTTCCAAAAACTGTGCTTTGAGTTCAATGAGCAAAATTATTGGGGGTCTTGCACCCTCCTTTGCACCTCCCCCCCCCCCCCCTAGTGTCTGCCACTGCTTCCATTACCAATCAAAATTTAAAATTGGAAAACTTCTCAAAATTTATTGTTATTTCCACTAAATCCTGGCTTTATGTCTATATATACTTTGATGTGTACCACCATCCTGGAATCTTAGATATATTTTGTCCTTCTCTATTTTCTTCAATTCTGTATACTTATGTTCAAAACATTTTCTTTATTTTTGGTGTACCGGTACATATGTTGTCTGCATAGTATACTTGTACTTTATGTGACTAATTATGGTATTAATAAAATCTACTTTAGTAGTTTAGCTTTGTGGAAACAGCCATGCAAATGTGCAAACTACTTGGTCATAACTGTGTCCAATATATATAATTGCTAGTACACTTTTTTGGCAAGATAGATTACAACACTGGAAACATATAATTAAGCATGACAATTTGTCGCAATTAACCATTGAAATGCTTATGGTACACCAGTTTTGAACATTAAGTTGCAATGTAATCTAGGAATTAATTTCAGTTCGTATCAATAGTGGACTTTGTTACATAAAATCCCCAGAAGTCTACTTAGCGGGTGGTTTAAGCATAACTTGGTAAAATTATGACCACGGGTTTTTAACACTCACAATAGACCATTTTCGAGATCTTGCCAGATAATATTGGAAACAATGGAATCCTCAAAAAAGGTAAATTTTCAAGTGGGAAAATCAGAATGGTAAAAAAATGCACTTGAAGTACATTTAGCGTCGCAAACTTCGAAATAACTAGCCTAGTTCACTGATCTTTTTGCGGCTACCCACATGTACGCTATGCGTACCTATTTTTGTAATTTGAGATAAAAATCGTAAAATTTACGCGATTTCGCAATACAATTTTTGAAAACCCATCAGCCACAAGTCGCAATCGGAGGACAGCCTTCTCCGAACGCCTAACATTGTTCAAGAAAATTATGCTTCTGGCACATTTTGAGACATGGGCAATTATACACAAATAAACATTAAACATCAGCGTATATTGGCAGAGGTATATTAATTGCTGTATTAAAGCAAGTATAATCCTCGTAATTTTTTGTTTTAAGTTGGGCAAAAAACGTTTACACTGGACCTCCATTCTGTAATATTATTTACAGTATATGCGCTTTTAATACTATTTTAAAACAAAATGAAAGTGAAACATCAATGTATAAAGCTAAATCAATGAACTCGATTTAATCAACTGTCTCATTTTCAGTACTCAAGTATTTTAATACACCAGGGGCTGCTTGTTTTAGAAGACTTAACGAAGATTTGAAGTGAACCTAGATTTAGAAATATCCTTCAGAAATCTTCTGGATGACTGGATCAACAAGGGTTTTCTTATATGTAATTTTAGACTTTGCACGGTGAATTTTATATCAATTTATAAACAATTTGAAAAAACACCATGTTAATTTTAATTGATTTTATTATTAATCTGAGCTTTCGGCACATTTAGATTCATAATAAAATCAATTAAAATTAACATGGTGTTTCCACAAATTGTTTATAAATTAATGGTTTTCTTGTATGGAGGCAATATGTATGGAGCCAAACAGTGAGAGAAAACCCAAGTTTTAACCCAGGATTAGTGTTAACCTAGCTGTGAACAACTGGTCGCAGAATGCTATTAATCTAATCCTACTGATAGTCATCATCATCCATATCCACATCACCTTCCTCAAGCTCAAACTTGTTTTCCAAAAACTGTGCTTTGAGATCAATGAGTTCACAACTGTTGCACTGACACAATTCAGTGCATTTCAGGTCAGATTTGTAGCAGGAGCATCTCCTTGTTTTGTAGCCTTTTTGACATTTACAGTGAACACATTCAAGGATGCTCTCTGGTGCACGTTCTTGTGTTCCCCATACAATTTGCAATTGATTATCTTCCAGTTTCCCACCATGTCCCACTGGTGAGGGTGATGCCAAAAAATTGGGGTAGTTGCATGCATGCGGATATTTTCTTGTTCTAGGCTGCGAATCAACAAGTTCTTTCTTTGGAAGAGGTGAAGTGCGTGCATTCAAAGTAGCAAGAAAAAGTGAGAACTTTGATGAGGCATTTGCTACTCTAAGAGAAGACCTAAACTTGCCTGATGACATTGCTACACTCTTGGAGCAATATGTTTGCTGTCTTTACGGGCAAGATAAAGTCAGTTATGCACGTTATACAATGTTTAAACTTGGTAAGTGCACTGCAGATTCACTCCCACCCAATTTTGACAGCCTCCATCAACACATCCTCCGAGCTAATTTTGAGTCCTATATTCGCAAGCATGCAACTACCCCAATTTTAGCATCACCCTCACCAGTGGGATATGGTTGGAAACTGGAAGATAATCAATTGCAAATTGTATGGGGAACACAAGAATCTGCACCAGAAAGCATCCTTAAATGTGTTCACTGTAAATGTCAAAAAGGCTGCAAAACAAGAAGATGTTCCTGCTACAAATTTGACCTAAAATGCACTGAATTGTTTCGGTGCAACAGTTGTGAAAACAGTGACATTTTAGCTGATAAACTTTGCACAGTTTTTGGAAAACGAGTTTGAGCTTGAGGAATGTGATGTGGATGATGATGACTATTAGTAGGATTAGATTAATTGCATTCTGGGGCCAGTTGTTCACAGCTAGGTTAACACTAATCCTGGGTTAAAATTTCTCTGTTTCACTGTTTGCCTCCATACATTTTGTCTCCATACAAGAAAACCCTTGTTGATCCAGTAATCCAGAAGATTTCTGAAGGATATTTCTAAATCTAGGTTAACTTCAAATCTTCGTTAAGTCCTCTAAAACAACCAGCCCCTGGTGTATTAAAATACTTGAGTACTGAAAACAGGGTTGCCAGATCACTTCATTTTTGAGGCCAAATCTTCAACCATGCTCTTTGTTTTTCTTTGTACTTGCCTTTTGTTTTCTTTGTTTACTTGACTACACTAGTGACGATTTGGCCTCAAAAATGCAGTGATCTGGCAAGCCTGACTGAAAATGAGACAGTTGATTAAATAGAGTTTATTGATTTACCTTTATACATTGATATTTCACTTTCATATGGTTTTAAAATAGTATTAAAAGTGCATATACTGTAAATAATATTACAGAATGGAGGTCCAGTGTAAACGTTTCTTGCCCAACTTAAAACAAAAAATTACCAGGATTATACTTGCTTTAATACAGCAATTATACCTCTGCCAATATACGCTGATGTTTAATGCAGTGCTTCCATTTTTGAAAACCAAAATTTCTCATTTTTGCCCTCACGATTTCCTTTAAATCCTTAAAATGTCCTTCAAATTTCCTGGAAATTTCCTGGAAATTTCGTTAAGCTGCTTTCAGCCTTTTCGGTGATTTTGTGGCAAAACACGAGCCAAAACAAAGGATTTAATTAATTTCAAAGGCACAAAATTGCCTCAAAAATAGCAAGAAGTGGGTTTGCTAAAAACCACAAGCTATTTTACAGTTTAAAATGAAATACTTGTTACAACATTTATTTAAGATCATGTGCCATTGCCATTTGCCAACGATGGCCACTCAAAATCTAACATGACTATGTGCGCAAACTTCATCAACTTTGTACAGTGATCAGACATTCAGACTATGTCAAAACCTGGTCAAAACGTTACTGGAACATTGTTATTATATTATTATATTAAATTTGCCACAATTTACAAGTGATTTACAGATACACTTAAAATACATGTACTAATACAAAATACAAAAAGACAAGAATGTGGCAGGAGAAAGGAACAGGATATACGTCCCATTTGACACCTAACCCCTAATGACTAACATATCTATACGACAAGGAAAAAACACAAAATATTATTTTCACGACAAAAAAGTTAAGTTTTAAGGTTCGTCTACACATGGTGACTTGTGAGTCTGGAAATATTAATATTATTGTAACTACTAAGTGTTTCTATCCAAGTGTTTATAAAGCGAATTTGACAAATATCAATCTTTCACACACTTATCTTATCAGTTCATAGTTAAGTGAGAATATGTTTAATTGCCAACTGGATATAGACTATTAAACAATGTTAAGCTTTTTTATAAAGTCCTTCCGCAACTCAGCAACTTCATCATTATCGGCGTCGGACTTCATTTTCCCGTAGAGAGTGAGCATTTCATTCTTGGGTTCAAACGTGACAGTTCGTAATGTTTGTAATGGGTTGGATTTCAGCAGAGTCATCTTGGTTGTCAACAATGCAAGAAGACTTTTTCGTTTTAAAGATGCTCTGTGATCCGTTTTAATCAGTTTTAATTGGCTGAATACCCTTTCGACAGCAGCATTGGAGTATGGTAAGGATAGCAGAGTTGTTACAACTTTAGTCAAATTGGGAAACGCAGATTCACCGGCTGCCGTTTTTTCCTGAAATACCACTTGCCAATACTCTTCAGCCGTCAGACTTTCATTCAGTTTGGGATTAACACAAAGTGACTGATCTCTCCACTCCTTGTCAACTTCCTGCAAATCTGCAATTTCTTTAAGGAGAGGCATGTTTTGATATAAACCATTCAGAGAAGGGATCTTCAAACTGTGTGCAAAACAGGGAGATAGAAATGAAAGGAAATCTAACTTTTGGCAATCGCCAAATCGATCTTGTATTTGATTGACTGCCTCGACCAAGAAATTCTTACACTGGCTTAAAAAAAGTGAAATACTAGGATGATCCTTTCCACACTCTTCCTTGATGGTTTGCAGTGTACTTGTGGCTAAAATGCCAACATAGACTTTATCTAAGGGTAGCTGTTTCTCTTTATTGGACGGATTGATTTTAAAAGCATCGGTGCTTCTGACGTATATGCCTCATCCATGAAGTCAAGACATAAGCTTTTAATAAGTTTCTCGACCTCCAGTTTTAACTGGTAGAGGTGTGGCATCTCGTTTTGGAATAGGAGATTAAAGGAAACAAATCGACCCAAATTGAAGTCCATAAACTCCAAATAAGCTTCACTGAACTTATTATTTAAACTACCACATCAGTGAAGTACAGTTGCAGTGCCGTGTACTGATCTAGAATTCTTTTCACGCACGATTTCATTGAAAGCCATCTCGTGGTTCCTAAATAAATATAAATTAAATTGTAACTTACAAAAAATTTGCAATGTACGACGTACGTATTTCCTAATTTCGGTCTGAAATTACTTCTGTCTACATTAGTAGATCACGTGTATTGTATTTTAAATTTTAATCCAGGGCAAGAAAATGTTTAACGTAATTGCTAATTATCGAAAGCGGGTGACGTCATCTACTTTAAAAGTTATATTACTGCTTAAGCCGTTCAGTGATATCTACTCATTTAACGAGGAGCACCAACTCGCTTGGCAGCAGCTTTTAAATTTTAAATGAAGCAAATAATCAAGATTACAGAAAGTCTTACCTGGGCGCAAAATTTTCAATTCTTTAAGCTCAACGAATTGTTGAAACTCTTTAAAAGACTAGGTTCGTTTGCTTGACATATTAAAGTGGGAAAATATATTTCTGCATAAATCTTCCACTGATTTTGGGAGCATTTTTGAGGCATAAGAGCAACATAAGTGCATTAAGTGGCAGGAGCACTTTATTGCGATAATCCAGGAATAATCTCTAACCAATAACTGCGCAACAGAGTGGTTGATTCCGAACATTACGTTGCAAGTATCTGCACAGAATCCAATGATGTTTTTCATTGGAATCCCCTTTTCTTTCAAACTTTCTATCAGGGTGTTGTAAATTGTATTTGCCGTTCCATTTGCTAGTGGCACCAAATCAATAAGGATAATTTCAAGATGAAAGTTCTGTTCGTTAAAGAATGTACCTAGTATAGCCAGCTGGGAAGTTGTTGACAAGTCGGTGGTCTCGTCGATGATAAGGGAGAACTTGTTTGATTTAAGCTTGGTTACACATTCCTTGATGGAGTAAAATCCTAGGACCTGCCTAATGAGAGTGGTAGCTTTCTGCTTACCCAATTTTACATCTCTAAGGGCTTCATCGTAAGGGAAAAGATTTTTAAGAAAGGGTATTAAATCTTCAACGATGCTAATGGGCAGGTTTTTTTCGGCGATAAAGGAGAAAGTCTTTATTTCGATTCGCGCGGTTTTCGATTGCGTATGCAGCATTGATGTTATCGGTTGACTTTTTTCTTTAATTCCACATAAGCTCCGATGCTTTTTGTTATCCTTGTGCCGCACGAGTGCAGTTTTGGCACAAGAGAGCGAACATTGGCAGTATTTACAATATGGTACTTCACCTCGTTTCTCAAGCCAATCCTTGAACTGGACGTCAGCAAGCCAAGAGGCAAGAAACTTTTGTACATACTTCTTCTTTTTCGCTGGATTTTTTTCTGCTTTTTTACGTTGTTTTTCGACGCTTTCGCTGCCGTCACTCTCAGACTCGGAGCTAGTATTGGTATCGTTTATTGCTGCACCAGCTGCCCGCTTCATGATTTATGATTATCCATTTAAAAGTAAAAATTTTTGTCCAACACAAAAAAGCCTTTCTGTTTTTTTAAAAAACTATTCACAGCGTTTGGCTCACTTTGGCGCCCAAAGCTACAAAATTCCATCGCTCAAAAATCTTTCGGAAGTTTTCGAAAACGGAAGAAAAAAGTTCAAAACAGATTTTTAACTAAACACAGTCAACATAATGACATAATCAGTAAATAATTTAGTAAATTTATTCAAAATTTGAGAAAATAGCGAAAACTCCTTTTGTTTTAATGTACTTTTAATGAATATTTATGTTTTTCAAAAAAAAACTTAGATTTCCTTAGATTTCCTCAGATTTTTTCTCTTCCTTAGACTTTCCTTTTCGACAGTAGAATTTCCTTAAGAAAGGAAATTTCCTTGAAAATGGAAGCACTGGTTTAATGTTTATTTGTTTATAATTGCCCATATCTCAAAATGTGCCGGAAGTGTAATTTTCTTTAACAATGTTAGGCGTTCGGAGAAGGCTGTCCTCCGATTGCGACTTGTGGCTGATGTGTTTTCAAAAATTGTAATGCGAAATCGCGTAAATTTTACGATTTTGATCTCAAATTACAAAAAAACTGCAGGAGTAAACCGTGAGAACTTTTCGGATTTGAATTCAGCGTATTTTAATCAATAGAAACGCGTATTTTTTTTTAGTTTAGCGAGGTGTGCTACGAAACTAGCACTTTTTGGCCATTAGACGACGGCCTAAAGGCTGTCGCTCTTCAATCGATGTTGGATAAACTGTGGGGAATACCGAGATTTCTATTTCATCTCTTTTTTGCTATCGATTTGCAAGATCTTTCTCGTGGAAATTCCCATGACAATACGAAAAGGAGGCCCTGTTAGGGGGGTCTTGAATATACCTTACACCTATTATTAAGAGGTCATTTATACCTTATATGCTCATTTATACCCAAAAGTACCCCACCAACTCTTGTTTTCTTTTAGTAGCATTGTACACTATTTCACCCCTTGCAAAAGCATTTACCGGGTTGTTTTCATTCTTTGGACATCACCTGTGACACCTGTGAATTTAGAGAGTCATTTTGCTCGAAGTTTCCAGAGTAGAAGCGAGAATGTGACAATCCGAAAATCCTGTAGCAGTAACACTTACTTTTAGCAGATTTTATATTCTCACAAATACCGCCGTGGAACTTCATCTCTGCAAATTCAGGCTGAGGCTGTCGATATATTAAAAGCGATCAGTATTGGTAACTATTGACAAATGAATGCTCCCAAATGCCTCGAATAGCTGACACAAAATGTCTTGTGGTCAGTTTTTGTTATACCTAAAAGTATAATGCCAGTGATCATTTATACGTTATACCAAAAAGTCTATCGTTATTTATACTTTATAACTAAAATACTTTGGGTAAATATACCTTATACCTAAAACCCCTAACAGGGCCTCGAAAAGCCTTCAATAAAAACTGACCGGAGTCACCTGTGGCCGGCCCGCAGGTTTCCAATTCGCGCGCGTTCCAGGAACAAATTCTGCCCATTATTTCTTTCTTTTCATCGAGATAAGGGATAGCATGGATGTAAATTTCTTCTTTAGCATTTCTAGTGGTATTAGCACCGTATATGACACACATTTCAGGCATCATTTCTTCTGAATTGAGTCGACAACAACTGAGCTACATGTAAATACTACAGGAAAGCTTTTGTTGATGTCCGGAATTTACGTCACACATTAGCCACCAGACTGCTACAATAAATGCGCGGTTGTGAACCGAAATGGCGGCAATTTTAATTTAAATTCCGATATTTAACAAAGGTTTACGACTACAAAATTTATCTAAATTCAGTTTTTTTTCGCCAAAAATCTTCTAAAATCACAAACTTTCATATTTCATTGAAAAAAAATTTGGGGTTAGGTGCACTTTAAAGGATACGATGCGCGATTTGACGAGTGGCGTCCAGCCGTCCATACGATCAAGATGGTGAATACTTCCCATTTGTGCGCTGGGAAAAACCACATGTTTTGACTTCGTCATCTCCTTGTCACTGACTTCTCCCCAGCACATTTTGCACGTTTTAGAGCAGAAAGTAGAGAGCTTATCTTGCTTCCAAACGCATTTAATATTCGGCTTCCAACGATGACACCACCTACTCTCGGCTCTATCCAAATATGGTCAACAACAGCAGCCAACCACGAATCAAAGCTCTCTCTTTCGTCTCGCTTTCTCTCATTAACTACCGTATAAATTAACAAACTGTAAAGAAATGAAATGAAAAATGTTTGATCATGAGCGCAATTCCAAAGTCCTACAAATAATAAATTCAACAATAGTTTTTCAAAATTTTAAAAAATTGTCATAATTTTCACAACTGTGCAGGGCAATCACTGACAACAATGACCACAACGTACACAATATACAAAATATACACAATATTTAGGCTATGTTCTCTTACTTATTTATCTCGCAAGTATCCGTCGGACCATTGTTTTCTCTCCTTTCACGCCATCACTTCCAACAGCCGATACAGTATTAATCAATGATTAATATGCAAATGTAAAGCAAAATTTCTAAATTACTGCAATACAAGGCTATCAGTCCGAGACCACAAATATGCATCAAATTGGCGTCAAAATGCGCGCCAAAACACGTATATTTCAAATATAGTTGTAAGGAAACTATGCATACGTCCGTGGAAGCACTAGAGCCAGTTTTCTTTTCACTTCCGCTCTTCACGGCTATTCATCAGAAGTATTCTTATATGTCGCGCTACTTTCAACCCGCCGAGTCCGAAAACGGAATGCGATGATTCTCTGTTGAAATCATTGCAGAAGATGTAGCACACCTCTAAGTATTATATTCTGTTTCTAAGTGGACATTATTTTTAACGTACGAAGCACACGAGCAGAAAAACTACATATTTTGCGCGATTCTATATAGCGCACCGTTGGGGGTATGCTTGTCTGTAACATGATAAGACTTGTTCAATACCTGATTTAATACAGTGTATATTTTATAAAAATATATATACTGTATTAAATCAGGTATTGACTTGCATGCTATGACTGACTAATATATTGTTATTATCTGGCGAGTGTCTATCATGTAATTTCTTCTCCTGCAAAGTTTAGGGTGAAAATATTGAAACATGTGATTTCTGTTGCAATTTAAAGAAGCAAGACCAAAATTCTGAATTGCCCAAGTTTTGCATGATTTGATAACTTCAAATCCCTTGTGAGTTTGCAGCACTATGAAAAACAAAAATGTTGTTGTTTCCCCATTATGGAACAAATACACTAAAATTATTATCATATTGGATTTCTGAATGGTTACAAGAATGGAGAAGGTCATAAATAACAATATATTTAGTTTTTTATTTGTGCACGACTAGAGTTATTTTGTGATTTCCTGCAATTTGATTGGCTGCACGAGCGGGCGGCTTTTTACGATATCTTGGCCCGCGGGCCAAAAGAGTTATTTTTTTTAAAACAGACCAGTGGAGCTGATTGTTGAACTTGAATAAATTAAAGTGTCTAAAAGCCAAAAAACAATCTAACAAAATTAAAAATAGGAAATATACTGAATTGACTTCAGCAGATGTCTTTTGAAGATTAAAGTTTACTTGAAACAACGAAAAAAACGGCAAAATCTAGCTATAACAAAATTTTACAAACAAAGTCGAGCAAAGCCGTACATGTAAAAGCCGGCGCACATATTATACACGGTACTCATCCAAAAGTAAAAAGCACTCATTGAAATAAACAGTGAAACATACAAAAACCCAAAAATAATACTGTTTAGTAACACTTTGACAACTAACCTGCTGTTTAAAGTTGATTCCTGGACTTAAAATTTTATTATTAAATGTTGTCAAAAACTAAATCTGATTTTCGCTAATCGAAAATCAAACTTTCTGTGTCAAAACGCATATTTCAACCCTGTTTGCATGTTTCGTAAAACGAACGATAAAATAAAAAATCGTATTAACTCACCTTTTTCATTGCCGTATTGAGTATAAAAACATCAGTAGCACAGAAAGTATAGTCTTCGTTTTAGCTGTTTGTCAGCCATGCTTGAATAAATATTGAAACAAAGTAACAAACTAGCTGATCTCAAAGCATGTTCGCAACACTGGATTTTCGTAAGGGTTTAATCATGCATCACGCAGAAAAAAATAAAAACGTTATTTACCGTTTAGGTCGGTCCGTACTGAAAAATATTTTGTCTCGGTCTCAAAAACGTCCCTCGGCCTTCGGCCTCGGGCCGTTTTTGAGACCTCGACAAAATATTTTTCCAGTACGGACCTCCCATCCGGTAAAGAACATATATATATTTCTAAATTCTAATAATTCATGAGAAAAACACAAAGGAAATCATAGCCGTGACTAGAGTCCCTATGTTGGACTGCTCGTTTATGTTCTTTTATTCTAATTTTTAACGCTCGGCTGGTTTGACCATAGTAATTGAAGTCACAAGCGGAACAGTTGATTCTATAAACGATCTCCCTTGTATTGTTAGAGTCTAATTTATCTTTCGGCTTTGGGAATTCTTGCTGTAACGTGCGAACTGGTTGGAATGAGACTCGAATATTCTCACATTGTTATGTTCTTGAGATTTTTTCTGAAACTCTCTTGATATAGGGTATAACAATATGCTTAGACGGGCCTGCTATAATCTGCGTTACATCTTCTTACAGAACTTCTTGTTCTGACGTCGCCTTTTGTTCTCACAGCTCCTAATGAATTCTAAGGGTACCATTATCTTTCAAAACATTTATGACATGCTATATATTTATATATATGTATAGGTTATCATATGAGAGGCGAGGTGATATCAGTTTTATCGCTCGAGAGACGATATCATATTTTGTCCCTCGTTCGCTGCGCTCACTCGTGATATCGTAACGAGAGCGATACCGTAACATGATATCGTAACGAAGGCGATAAAACTGATATTACCGAGTCTCGAATATGATAACCTATTTATCACATACTTGTGCCTTTATCTAGAACAAAAACCAGATTATATATTTTCAAATTATTTACACTTCGAGTACATTTCAAAATGAATTCAAAATGATTGTTTAAAATACGCTAAACAGGTAGAAATTACAAAAACGAACCAAAAATAACTTATCTTTTATTAGCTGCAAATTTCTTTGTGTTATTTTCCTTGTATTATTTTATATTTTTATTGTTATCTCTCTATCGATCCTTCAGTCGGACGCCATCTTTGTTTTGAGCGGGACAAAACACGATATCGCGGGACATATCGTTTTTATGTCACCGTGTTATCGCCCAGATAAAGGCGCCAGTATGTGATATATATATATATATATATATATATATATATATATATATATATATATATATATATATATATATATATATATATATATATATATATATATATATATATATATATATATATATATATATATATATATATATATATAGGGGTTAGAGACTGTTGTGAGTGTTTTGTTTACAAATACATGCACGAGCTGAATGTACAATGAACGAAAAATTTTGCATACTGCACGAGGCCGCCGGGGCCGAGTGCAGTATACAAAATTTTGAGTTCATTGTACATTCAGCAAGTGCGTGTATTTGTAAACAAAACACGAACTTAACAGTCTCTAACACATTTAATATATGATCTGAGTTCACTGGTCGCGCTCGGAAGCAAAAGCCGTACGCTTTCGCTACCAAAACAAAGTAAAAACAAATCCGATTTTAAAAACATTATACGTGAAAAAAGTACAACAAATTTAAAGAATTGTAGCGAACAACATTTACAAGCTGAGTCAAGCAAATAAACACAACGATACGTCAAAAAATAGCTTGTTAAATGAGCTTTCATGTGAGAGTTCACAGACGAAAAAGTGAGAATAGTTCAGTAGCGGCGCCAGCGCGATAAGTGAGGGGGACATATTCATATATTCGTGTTCTGCACAATTAATTTCTCTTGAAGTCGATTCGATTTCAAAAGAAATTAATTGTGCAGAACACGAATATATGAATAAGTCCCCCTCACTTATCGCGCTGGCGCCGCTACTGGAATAGTTGGTGTTTACTAAGTTGAATTACCTCTGACGACAGAAATTCTCAAGATTGTTTTCCTTTTTGGTCTTTATAGTAGAATTCATCGATATTTTCATCAACTTGTTAGCTTTATCCACTTGTAAATACAGTGTTTTTGACGTTTTACTCCTGGCCATTTTCAATACTTCACACTTTTCGTGCATTATTGTGATAACGCACTCAAACGACTCGTTGTTGCCAGGTAACCAAAACACACGTGATCGATTTTGACCAATCGCGTGCGCGGATTTTGAACAGTGAACGAAGATCATATATTAAATATATATATATGTATATATATATATATATATATATATATATATATATATATATATATAATATATATATATATATATATATATATATATATATATATATATATATATATATATATATATATATATATATAGATAAATGTAGTGATAAAAACTATCGTGAGGATAGAATTTAGCGCATACAAAATCATACGGATAGAGTGCTCAATGCGTACGCAGAGCGGTATAACACAAGATGAGAAACACAAGTTACTTCATCGAAATTTTATTTACTACAGGACTGTTTCGTATGGCAAGTGCCACTTGCCATACGAAACAGTCCTGTAGTAAATATATAAAATTTCGATGAAGTAACTTGTGTTTCTCATCTTGTGTTATATATATATATATATATATATATATATATATATATATATATATATATATATATATATATATATATATATATATATATATTTAAATATATATATATATATATATATATATATATATATATATATATATATATATATATATATATATATATATATATATATATATATATATATATATGTATAATGTGCTAGTTTTGGTTAGCGAAATACAAAAGAGTGCTCAATGACATATAGACAGAGCGAAATGTATAATTGTGCAAAATACCTCAAAAACTTACCACTACAGTCTGTTTCATCCAGAGGGAATCTTCAGGTGATAGACAAATTTCGAAAATGAATCTTCAGGTGATAGACAAATTTGCGAAAATGAATCTTCAGGTGATAGACAAATTTGCGAACTAGTAGGTCTTTTCATCTTAAACCATTTAGGAAAAAAGTTTGGCAAGAAAAACATTGGCTTGTACAGGGATGATGGTTTGGCGATTATTAAAAACAGATCAGCACATTTGGCAGACAAAACCAGGAAAGAGCTACATAAAATTTTCGAACAGTTTGGCCTAAACATAACAGCAAAATCAAATTTGCACGTGGTAAACTTTCTAGACGTAACTTTCGACCTTTCTACCGGAAAATATAAACCTTATAGGAAGCCCAATGACGATCCGTTATACAAACACAAACACTCTAACCACCCACCCAGCATCTTAAGGCAACTTCCAGCATCCATCAACAAGCGCATTTCAACGCTGTCATCTGACAAACAAGTATTTGACGATGCAGTACAAACATATCAAAATGCACTAGGACAACTTCAGCCACAAGCTGGAATACATGCCACATGTAACACAGCAACCACGCAGGAACAGACAACGCAACATCATTTGGTTTAACCCACCATTTAGCAAAAATGTCAAGACAAACATCGCACGCAGTTTCCTCAAGCTTGTAGACACTCACTTTCCAATAGGCAACAAGTTACACAAAATTTTCAATAGGAACACAGTTAAGGTCAGTTACAGCTGCATGAGCAATGTTAAGTCAATTATCACAAGCCACAACACACGCATAATTAGGAAAAGCCAACCACAAGACATTAGCGCAGAGAACTGTAACTGCAGGAACAAGCACGCATGCCCATTGCAGAACAAGTGCATGAGTAAGGACATTGTATACAAAGCAACAATTTTTACTGGCAACACACAGGACACAAAGCATTACATTGGCATGACCTCAAACACATTCAAAGAGCGATACAGGAATCATATCAAATCTTTCACACACAAAAAATATTCGAACGAGACGGAACTTTCGAAACACGTTTGGCACTTAAAGCAAAAGAAAACAGATTTCACCATAAAATGGTCCATAATAAAAAAGTCTATTTCTTACACGGGAGGATCCAAAAGATGTAATTTATGTTTGGAGGAAAAAATTAGTATTTTGAAAGAAAAAAACAATTGCTTGCTTAACAAAAGATCGGAAATAGTTTCGGCCTGCCAACACAAAAGCAGATTTCAGGTAAACAACCGAAACAAAGAAAGGAATGCATGCTGTTCAACCACCCACGCGCCCACGTTTCCGTCTTGAGCATAAAAGAAGCTCGCACATTGTCGAAATTTGTCTATCACATATATATATATATATATATATATATATATATATATATATATATATATATATATATATATATATATATATATATATATATATATATATATATATATATATATATATATATATATATATATATATATATATATATATATATATATATATATGTATATATATATATATATATATATATATATATATATATATATATATATATATATATATATATATATATATATATATATATATATATATATGTATATATATATATATATATAAATATATATATAGTAAAACAGTAACTGAGTAAGACTAAAATTTCATTATGTACAATAAAAACTACAAATTTGTTTCGAGAGCTCTATATAGGAGACTCTCTCATCAGGTTATAAATACGACCAGGCTACTGCTTGCTTATTTAAATGTTTGTTAAACAACACTTCCGTGCGTGGCGACACGTATTTACTAATTCATTTCTACTGTTTAATGAACACAATTGAGGTTTACATATTATGAAGTACTTTTCGGCAATGCATAAATTACATCTTTTGTTAGTATTTGAATGCGAATTTGCTCTCGCCAGGATTCTCCATTTTAGGTCATAGTTTAAATTGTTTTCCTTTAATGTCCATATGTATCTGCTTAGATGTGTGGCGTTCTTCTTGCTCTTATCCTTGAATGAGGCCAAGTGGTTACAATATCTTGTCTTAAAATGGTTTTCGGTTAATCCAATATAGGTCTCGGTTGACTAGTCTGTCACAACGGTGGCTTGGTATATGACATTGTTCGTGAGGCAATGGCCATCAAGAGGGCATTCAGACTTGTTCCTACAATTGTTAATTTCGTCATTGTTAGCTCGGCTCGGATTTGCAAGGATAGCTTTGTTATGTTTTGT
The DNA here is from genome assembly GCA_963855995.1 of Muricea muricata. NCBI lineage: Eukaryota > Metazoa > Cnidaria > Anthozoa > Malacalcyonacea > Plexauridae > Muricea > Muricea muricata. The sequence goes on from OY979716.1 coordinate 118,694,066, forward strand.
TATTTTAGCTTCTAAGTTGGGCATGCACGAGTAGCTTATCGTCAAGGTGTTTTTGTTAAATATTTTGCGGAGAGGGTGGTTCTGCTTAAAACAATCCTTGACGATTGATAAAAATTTTTTACCAACATTAGTAGCCACGTGCTTGCTATATGGTGGATGGAACCATGTGATGTTGCATGATTTGTTCTTTGCTTTACTTTCTGAGTTTTGTTTTACATTCTCGTACTTGAGTGTATGCTCATATCCGCTGTGGCGTAATGCTTCTTGGAAGACTGGCGCTGCTTCATCGAAAGATAAGCTACTCGTGCATGCCCAACTTAGATGCTAAAATAACAAACCATAACAAATTTAAAGCTATCCTTGCAAATCCGAGCCGAGCTAACAATGACGAAATTAACAATTGTATGAACAAGTCTGAATGCCCTCTTGATGGCCATTGCCTCACGAACAATGTCATATACCAAGCCACCGTTGTGGCAGACAAGTGAACCGTGACCTATATTGGATTAACCGAAAACCATTTTAAGACAAGATATCGTAACCACTTGGCCTCATTCAAGGATAAGAGCAAGAAGAACGCCACACATCTAAGCAGACACATATGGACACTAAAGGAAAACAACTTAAACTATGACCTAAAATGGAGAATTCTGGCGAGGGCAAATTCGTATTCAAATACTAACAAAAGATGTAATTTATGCATTGCCGAAAAGTACTTCATAATATGTAAACCTCAGTTGTGTTGATTAAACAGTAGAAATAAATTAGTAAATACGTGTCGCCACGCACGGAAGTGTTGTTTAACAAACATTTAAATAAGCAAGCAGTAGCCTGGTCGTATTCATAACCTAATGAGAGAGTCTCCTGTATAGAGCTCTCGAAACAAATTTGTAGTTTTTATTGTACATAATGAAATTTTAGTCTTACTCAGTTACTGTTTTACTAATAAAGCTCCGATAAAGTTGAGCACTTTCCAAACGAGATTACTATTTTACAATTTTATTACTATTATCTTTGCTCCATTTTTTGAGCACTCTATAATTTGATTTCTCGCCATAATGAAGAAGATTAATTTCAACTGTTCAACAAAGAACATACCCACACCACCAAACCAGCAGTACTCAAAGAAGCTTATCGAAATGACGGAAAAACTCGTGAAAAGAAGGAGATGGCGAGCGTATCACTTCCTCGACCCTTCTAACACAGCGACGCCAAAGAACTATTATGGCTTTAACACACGGACATCTCCCCAAATACCACAACTCAGGGAGTTTGAATACAAAATGGCAGATTTAATACTTAGCATAGAATTTAGAACCACCTGCAACGAAATGCAGTTCCAAGGAACACTTGAAGGTCACGTAAAAACTATTAAAAATTCCAAAACCTTATATGTGCGTGCAGATAAGACTACAAACTATTACCAGATGCAGGCCAAGGAGTATACGTCGTTACTAAAAAAAAACGTTGAGAAGGAATACAAGAAGGCACCAGACGACACAGAACACTCTATAAATCTGGAAGCTAAACATATTGCCAACAGCTTAGGTATTACTAATAGGTTAGACACATTATCTCAGAAGAGCTCGTTTATTACTTTGAAAGACCATAAAGACAACTTTGCAAATAAGCCAACTTGCCGCCTCATAAATCCCTCAAAATCCGAATTAGGACGAGTAAGCAAATCAATCCTAGAAAAAATCAATAAAGCAGTAGTCGAAAAAACAGGAGTGCAGCAATGGAAGAATACTAGAGCAGCATTACAATGGTTCAACAGCATCCCCAATAAAAACCAAAATTCATTCATTAGCTTTGACATAGTTAATTTCTACCCACAATTACACCACTGTTGCTCAAGAAAGCACTTTACTTTGCTTCAACATATATTAACATAACACCAGAAGAACGACAGATAATTATGCATACAAAACAATCGTTATTGTTCACAGACGGAACCGCATGGACAAAAAAAATTCAGATGGAATGTTTGATGTCACAATGGGATCATACGATGGCGCCGAAACGTGCGAGCTTGTCGGGGCTTACCTTTTATGCCAGCTTCCTAATGAAATTAGCAGAAACCAAATTGGCCTTTACAGAGATGATGGCTTGGCAGCTTTTCGCACAACAGCACGAAAGATAGAGCAAATAAAGAAATCTATCAGCAAAGTCTTCAGCAGCAACCATTTACAAATCACATTCGAAGCAAATAAAAATTAAAAGTTGTCAACTTTTTAGATGTGACCCTAGATTTGAACAAACAACAATCATATGCCTTACATCAAGCCCAACAACAAGCCACTTTACGTACATCGCGAAAGTAACCACCCACCGCTTATCCTTAAAAACATCCCGCTTGCTGTAAACCGACGACTCAATGAGTTTTCATCCAACAAAGAATCTTTCGATGAAGCAGCGCCAGTCTTCCAAGAAGCATTACGCAACAGCGGATATGAGCATACACTCAAGTACGAGAATGTAAAACAAAACTCAGAAAGTAAAGCAAAGAACAGATCACGCAACATCACATGGTTCCATCCACCATATAGCAAGCACGTGGCTACTAATGTTGGTAAAAATTTTTTATCAATCGTCAAGGATTGTTTTAAGCAGAACCACCCTCTCCACAAAATATTGAACAAAAACACCTTGAAGACAAGCTACTCGTGCATGCCCAACTTAGAAGCTAAAATAACAAAACATAACAAAGCTATCCTTGCAAATCCGAGCCGAGCTAACAATGACGAAATTAACAAATGCAATTGCAGGAACAAGTCTGAATGCCCTCTTGATGGCCATTGCCTCACGAACAACGTCATATACCAAGCCACCGTTGTGACAGACTAGTCAACCGAGACCTATATTGGATTAACCGAAAACCATTTTAAGACAAGATATCGTAACCACTTGGCCTTATTCAACGATAAGAGCAAGAAGAACGCCACACATCTAAGCAGACATATATGGACACTAAAAGAAAACAACTTATACTATGATCTAAAATGGAGAATTCTGGCGAGAGCAAATTCGTATTCAAATACTAACAAAAGATGTAATTTATGCATTGCCGAAAAGTACTTCATAATATGTAAACCTCATTTGTGTTCATTAAACAGTAGAAATGAATTAGTAAATACGTGTCGCCACGCACGGAAGTGTTGTTTAACAAACATTTAAATAAGCAAGCAGTAGCCTGGTTGTATTTATAACCTGATGAGAGAGTCTCCTGTATAGAGCTCTCGAAACAAATTTGTAGTTTTTATTGTACATAATGAAATTTTAGTCTTATTCAGTTACTGTTTTACTATTTATATATATATATATATATATATGTTTATCACATAAAATAACACAAAGAAATTTGCAGCTATTAAAAGATAAGTTATTTTTGGTTTGTTTTTGTAATTTCTACCTGTTTAGCGTATTTTAAACAATAATTTTGAATTCATTTTGAAATGTACTCGATGTATAAATAATTTGAAAATGTAATCTGGTTTTTGCTCTAGAAAAAGGCACAAGTATGTGATAAATAGGTTATCACATTCGAGACTCGGTAATATCAGTTTTATCGCTCTCGTTACGATATCATATTTTGTCCCTCGTTCGCTGCGCTCACTTGTGACTAAATATGATATCGTCTCTCGAGCGATAAAACTGATATCACCTCGCCTCTCATATGATAACCTATACATATATATGAATAGGTTTTGATTGTCATGCCTGGATTTAGTGTGTCTGTTGGCTGGTTTATTTTAACCAAGGAAAAGGACTTTTTCAGGCGAATTAAATGTAAGATTATTTATTATAAAATCCTCAGACGTTTTGCCGTTTGAGCCTTCATCAGTGAGAACAATAATCTGAATAATAAAATCGTCCTCTATATATACATGCATTTGTCGCTTGATTGAAGCTATAAAACTAAAATGTTAACAAAAATGTTAATTTTAACTTAGAACTTAAATTAACATTTTTGTTAACAGTTTAGTTTTATAGCTTCAATCAAGCGACAAATGCAAGTATATATAGAGGAAGATTTTATTATTCAGATTATTGTACTCACTGATGAAGCCTTAACCGGCGAAACGTCTGAGGATTTTATAATAAATAATCTTACAATTCGCCTGAAGAAGTCATTTTCCTTGGTTTAAATAAACCAGCCAACAGACATATATATATATATATATATATATATATGTATATATATATATATATATATATATATATATATATATATATATATATATATATATATATATATATATATATATATATATATATATATATATATATATATATATATATATATATATATATATATATATGTATAGGTTATCATATGAGAGGCGAGGTGATATCAGTTTTATCGCTCGAGAGACGATATCATATTTAGTCACGAGTGAGCGCAGCGAACGAGGGAGAACATATGATATCGTAACGAGAGCGATAAAACTGATATTACCGAGTCTCGAATGTGATAACCTATTTATCACGCCCCCCTCCCCCACCCCCTGGACATAGCGGGGATGTTCAAAAATATAACGGGAATTTAACGCCATTTAACAGCGCAATATGCCCCATAGTGCCGTGGAATTAACTACGAATTTTGACACCGGGGAATCATGTGGGGATTTAACAGCCGGTCTTGAAATAGCGTCCCACAAAACAACTTGTAGAAAGGTATGTGTTTAGATTTTTAATATGTTTATGTATACTTAGCAATTCATAAACTTGCAGTAGGTTTAAATGAAATCAGGTTTTACCTTATTTTTTAACCAATATTAAAAGATCTATTTGAAATTTGAAATGCATGATTGAACGCAATTTATAAACACGAGCTTTATATATTTGTTATATTAAGTGTTACTATTTTCATGTTATATTGGCGTAGTATTTTTAACACTTCATAAGGTTGTGTGAGTGGGTTGATTTGGATGTTTTGAGGCCCTGCCATACTGGGGGTTTAACAAGTAACTTTGCACCAGGGGTGGGGAAATTAACAGTTTTTAACACTTGGTTAGTGTTAAGTTCCCCGCTATGTCCCGGGGGTTGGGGGGCCGTGGTTACAAATGACTGAGGCATAACTTTACCAACAAGGAGCGAAGGAGTGCAGCAACAGCGAAGCGTTTCTGTTTTTGCCCAATGCCATTTTTTTAATCTAAAGCAATCTAGAGCGGCGATTTCGGTAAATCGAAATACCGAATGTGTGAGTTTGAATCGTTTTTGTATTTAAATTGGATTTTAATACCTTAATGGTTTTGGAAGTCTTTATTTGTTCTTTATGATGAAGATTTTTATCGCGGGACCGTCAACAATCCACATTGCCAGGCAGACAGAGTTGTGTTGTCGAACGTTATGGCAGTCTTTCGAGAGAAGTTGTTCGTTCGACGATTTCAAGGCAAGCTTTATTGAGAATGCTGCTGCTGTCTCAAACTTGGACAATATTGCAATGTGCTTTTGTCGTGGCCACTGCCTTCGGGAGAGAGAAACAACTTTCGTTTCAGCGCGTGCCATGAAGGGGATTTCGGGCAATACATGAACAACGGAAGAGTGCATGAAAATACAGACAGCGGTGAAGATCATACAGTAAGATCATTTTGGGATCGTTTTATAGATCTTTACATTACTATGTTTTTGAACTTTATGGAAGCATGTAAAGGTGTTATCAATTGCATGTTGACAAGTTTGCCATATTGCATGGCTTATTACTAAGAAACTCTAAACTCTCAAGCTCCTGTCCTAGCTGATCAAACAAATTAAATGCATCAAATTTGTAGTCAGGCTCTATTATATTGTAAAATATGAGAAAGAGGTACAACTCTCACTACAATATAAATTAAGTCTCTTATAGTGACCATTACTTATTTGATATTATTAGTGGTTATTTAGTTTAATCTATAGGATTCAAATTTTTTCATGGAAGACATGTTCAGCAAAGAGGAGGAAGACTTGAGAGAAGACAGTAGACATGGGGTCTGCTGTCTATTTGCTGACTGTGGAGCATCACCAATAGGAGATGCTAAATTGGGTAGCTGAGCTGATATTCCCTCAATATAACTGTCACTGTCTTCTTCACTGGTTACAGTCAATGTTTCTTCACCAGCAGGACAATGAACAGATCTTATTTAATACATGTGTCACATTACAGTCACAGCAAAATAGAAGCATGACACAACAACTTCCTGTTAAATTACCTATCAGAATGCTATATCTTATTCGTGAGAATTCTGATTGGTCAATAAACAGAAAGTTTTGAACATTGTAATAAACTTTTCTAAAAGTATTCAGGAATTGATCAGAGGAACTTCTAAATTTGAGCAAATAAATTGGTCGGATATTTTTGGAACGCTTATATTGCTCCGACTGTAAACTGTGCCATACAAAGCAAGTTAACCAAGAATAATATTTTTTTCTTTGGGGAACATACACTAAGGTTATTTTGCAAACAAATAAAATTCATAGTTTTCACATATTGGTACTCATCAATTAATACAGCAATGTAGTAGGAATGGAAAAGCACCATTCCTCCTACAAATATTCAATCATTCAAGGAGTGTCCTTTTTCTTTGTTTCATCACTACCCTCGCTACAAGTTAGTGTCTCATCTTCTTCGTACACTAAAGGTCTGAAATAAAAATATAAAAATGTCAGTAACAGTGAACATTCAGCATTTGCAATTGAAGTAGTAAAGTATGATAGGCATGTGAGGGGAATTTCCAAACAGGTAGCCATTTGTTTTACAAAAGGGCGGGAAATTGGTCAACTGATTTTTTCAAGTCAAATGGCTGGGTATTCGTGAATGTCCAGGGACATATGAGGCTATGGATAGTGCTTTATCCTTACCATGCATATGACAGGCTCTTAAACCAGGAATCCTAGGCATAATTAATTTATCCTATTACTCCTAACATGTAACTTTGTTTTATTGCCAATGACCCACAGGTTAAAGGTATTTGAATATTTGATACAGTGATACATCATCACATTATATGGACATCCCTATATAGTATGATACATATGTTGATAAAAACAGTTGATTTGTGAGAAGATAATAGTCGAATTTGAATTTGCCTTCTGACTCTCGCTGTTTCTGATTGGATACAAAAGAAGTTGTCACATTGGCAGCTTTGAACGATAGTATATATTTCCTATTCCAAAATTGTGCCCATATGGATATTATTTGTCCTGAAATTTATTACTGTTTTATGTCGGACAAACATGTGCGGTTTCATATTTCAAAGCCATAAATACGATACATTAAAAGTTTAACATATAAAAAAGCCTCAATTATTTTATACTGATTTTACACACCATGAGAGCGATGACGTTAGTAAACCCTAGGGTAAACGTTCGGGCGACAATCGACGTTTTATAGTTGCTGTAAAATACAATAGAACTTTTAGAAAAACATTGCTGCAAAGAAATAGAAAACATATTCACTTACTTGGTGATGATATTAATATGCGGCTTCACTTCCGAGCCATGAAATTGTAGCCGAACTGATGTCTCGACTGTCTCATGAATATTACTAGTCTGCGTGAGCAAGTGGCTGAATGAAAAGACGCAAACATATCAGGAAACGTTATAGTTCGTTACCATATGAAATTGGCAACTTTCATGTATTGTTAATTAATCAAGCTCTTACCACAAAGCCTGTTTTGTCGCTTTTGGGGCTTCTGTAGCGTCGAAGGATTGTAACAATATTTGCGCGCAACATCCGCATCTGTTTTCAGAGCGTGCTTGTCTTTAAAGTCCTACCATCGAGGAAGCAATTCACATAAGTAGATTCTAGACGACCCTCTTTTGGCGTAGTAATCCTTTCTGCATGCAGTTTAAGCACGATTTGCGCTCGAACTCGTAGGATTTGAGCTTGAAGCTTCGCTATCGCTCCTCTTAGATAAAATTTCCGCAATGAATAGTAATTAGTGATGGTGCAACACTTGAAGACTGGGGAGAATGTTATTGCCTTGTAGGTGCCGGAAGTAAACAAAGCATGGAAAACTGGTGCATGCGCAGATGCGACAGTAACCTATCTTTAAGCTTCAGGAAAGATTTTTTAAAGCTGTCGAAGATTTTGAAAATAATTCAAATTCTTGAGCTAAACTTTTGTTCATATATTCATGTTCTGCAAGAAGAGTTTCTTTTTAAATCAAATTCACATTTCTGAATTTGAAAAGAAATCTGTCTGCCAATACATAAATATATGAATATACACACATTTCGACATTTTGATTTTGATCTCAAGTAACAATTCTACGTTGCAAGCTCAATACTAGATTAATTGAGAGGATCTATATTAATATTTGTGTTTATCGTTATACGCCGCAAATTTTACCCAGTCATGTTTCTTCCCTTTTTTAATTTAGTGAAGTGCATAACCGGTGACGATAAACATGAACTACAGGACTATATATTATTATATATTATTCGTGTTGCCAATTGCTTTTGCAAACATGAAAATTATAAGCGCGCATTGAAAAAGAATACAAGTGTACTAGCAAGTTGCAATAGTATTTTAATGATTGTGCAAACACAAATTAAAAGTTATTTCCATGTAAACTGAATTAAGGCTAAGCAAGCTTGATAACTGAGTTTTGTTGCTATATGTGCGTATATTAATGGTATATCGTAGTGATTTCATCCTGCGAACCTGTTCACGTGCTTTATATATGTGTACTAGTACTTATCGCTGAATAATTTATAGGTTTACTGCAGTATGCCCTAACTTATAACATAAGCTTTGTTGACGTGAGTGCTACCATTATGATTGTTAGCACCAGCTTCAGACTGCTTTTTATTCCTGTGAGCGAAGCAACAAACAATTGCCACGACAATAAGAGCTACAACCAACGCAGGCACTCCATACACAAGAAGGTAAAACTTAATAGTTTTTCTGTCACCTATGAAGAACGAAAAAAAATATAATTGTATAAATCTATTAGTAATGGACAGAGCAAAATTCACTGCAACAGAGAAGTGGATGAAATGGCCATATTATCAAGCAGAGTGAAACGCAGCGTTATCTAACAAATAGATAAACATTTTGCCGTTTCGTATCCAGAAATAATAGCACCCCATTTTAGATATATAAACATTAGAGACCTTTAGCATTGCGTTTTTTTTGAACCGCGAACCTCAAGAAATCACGTGAACAGTCCTTGGCGTCGCGTTTGACGTAAATTTCTGGCGTTTTCGACGGCAAAGTATAGGATTTCTGGTAAGTCGTTTACCTCAGCTTTTTTTGCCTGAATATTGTTTTTTCTCGCGTATATCTGTTGTTGGTATACAGAAGGAAGTGTGTTCTTTCACTTGCAATATAATTTGGTGTTGTAAATATTGCTGTTTAGTTTAAAACTGTCACAAACATCGAGCATCACTTACCATGAATGAAATTCAATATGGCGGCTGTTCTCAAAATTCAACACTACAATTATCTCATAATTTGCGTTATCAATTTTGCCATGATACTTTGAGATAAAATTTGAAACTGTTATTTGAAAACACGTTTTGAAAAAAAAACGCTATGCTAAAATGTCGCAACTTTGACGGAAAACGTCAAATGCGAAACTGCAGTTAGACGTTTGCGGTACCCCGCAAAAACGCAATGCTAAAGGTCTCTAATGTTATTATCGGAGTAGTGGTTAATGCATTCAATTATAAGCGTATACTGCATGCAAGCTACCAAGCGTATGTATGCTATTAAGCGTATATAGACCGTTTCTAGTATCCGCATCGTCTTGTGTCAAATGGAAATGCAGCGAGCTCTGAACGCTTAAAATTAGGCCTGTTTGTACGTGACAACACCGGAAATTTTTGCGTTGTTAAGCTCGTGCTTCTGCAGCGGACCAATACCTTTACACTGCAGGAAAATTTCGACTTTCACAGAATATTTCATAGAAAATTTTTCTGGTTTGATAATCAACTGCATCTAAATCGTAACTAGAGCTAATATTAGATCTAATTTTTTGCAAAGAATTTCACTGAAATTATTGAACTCTGAAATTAATTCCAAAAATCCAACAATCTATTACAATTTAATCAGTCACTGATATGATAAAACAATCTCAATAATTTATCTTCAAAAATGTTGTCTGGTAATGCTCCCCAGAACAGTTTGTATTGCTTTCAGTTTTTCACTTCATTGACTCTTTGTATAGTTTGTAGATATATTACATGGCTACTGGCCAACTGTCTACTGTACTGTTACTTGAGTATTTGATTTGAGGAGCAATCTAATTACTTATTACTTACAGTATTAGTTTTTTATTATTTATTGCTTATCAATTACTATAGCTAAGCTTAGCTGCCTATGCTGTCAAATGATTATGTGAACTACGAGGCCAGATCAAAGGCAAACATTTTTTCATTGGTTAGTTAAGGCCAACTGAACTCTAGGCAATGGCCGGGTACTTGTCAGCTAGGCGACCAAGCCTTAATATGAAGACACAATGACAATGACAAATTGATAAAAATAAATTAAATACATGTTTATTTAATTCAGTATACATATACTCGTACATTTAACCCACCTCCCAGGCTAACCTCTACTATTGCAAAATTTAATAAATTAATTAATTACACAGACCTTTCATAAGTTATCTGCTTTCAGGATGGCAGGGTATTTATTATTGGTTTTCAAATGTTTTGCAAATAAATCCCGGAAAAAATAGTAGACCAACATCACAACATAATCTATTTTAATTAAATCATTTCACAATATTCTGCTACTTCATGCTGCACGAACACAATGGCAACTTATATGAAGCATGAGACATGCAAAACTGCAAGTTCATCGCAAGAAAAACTAAATAATATTCCATCTCTAGGCAACTGTATCCTCATATGTTCATAAGTTAATATTTTCTTTCGTTTCAGAATGTGGCGTGTTGTCAAAAACGTTTTTCAGAAGTGAAAGTGCAGAAGTAAAGTCCCGTGTTTGTATAAAACTTTATTAACAAAGAATTATCAAGATCACCTCAAAGCTAAGCACCCAAGACAAGATCGTACCGACACAATTCGCTTAGGCAGACCAAACTTAGCAATTCTTATTTCAACTTTACGGCAGAGAAAAGGAGTATTTGTAGCAGTAGTGCTACTGAAGGAGAGTCATTTGAGTTACAAGAAAGGGCAGATTCTCCACTAAAGATACAGAGAATACATGCTGACGAAGCGAAGAATGCGATTCCTCGCATTTAGCTCTGGACGATTAGTTAATTGAAACTTTTGACTCATCCATAGAACTGAAAAATGATAAAAATTCTTAGCATATCGACAAGGGGAATACGTAAAGTAACTAGATATGATTCTAGAAAAGCTATATCGCATGCCCCTAACTCAAACCATGATAATGTGCAGCGCAAACTAGAAGAAATCCAGAATCAACTATCTGAACTAAGAAGCATTCAAACTGAAAAGAAGGAGGGAGACGCAGATCTATCACATTATTAATGTTGAAAGTACAAGTACAATCAGAGCTAAAGTGTGTTGTACGTTAAAGCAGCAGTGCCACCCACTGCGCACCCTGTTCTGCGCATAACAGTGGATGTTCGGAATAGATCGGAAACTATCGTTTCATATCTCGTCAAGCCACCATGGAGACGTCAGGAGCGTCAACCACAAGTGCGGTGAGTATATTCATATCACTGATTCATATACTGTATATGATTAGAATGTGCATAAATTTACATTTTCAAAATTGAATAGCCAAGTAATTTGATACAGGTAAACTGCTGTTGTAAGAGTACTTGTGCCACGAAAAGAAACGATAAAACAAAACGAGGATGTCCGTGTAAAGCGAGAAACATATGGTGTGCTCCGCCGACTGCAAGTGTGGAACTCCTAAAAATCCTTGCAAAAATAGGGTAGGTTCAGTAACAAGCGCGTATGTTTTGAATTCACCATTCGTGTTTTATTTAATGCCCGTTTGCGCTTTACAGCAGGAAAACGTAAGCGAAGAGGGAGCAAGTCGTGACAGGTCACCACATGGTAAAAGGGCAAAGCTGCCGTGCCGTTTTCGTGGTCTGGCACAGCAGGAAAATGCAGCAGAAGATCAAGAAAGAAAAAAAGAAAACAGTGATGTGAAGGTTAGTCTACAAATTGATACAGACTATATGATTTACTGAATGAATGTTCAAGCATCATTACATTTATATTGATTGATATATCATTAAATCATTCTGATTTTGATATGTTTATTGCCCATCTACAATTGGACTGCACTAAGCTTTTATTAAATATGTGTACTGTACTCTGACAGCGACACAACCTATAAAAGTCATAGCAACAATAAAGTGTTTCATTGTTTGTGAACTTATTGATTAATAAAGTAGTGTTTGGGCTTACCCCCGTACAGTCATTTGCAGTTATTTTACAACATTTGACGTGATGTAGTTAAATATGTAAATAAATTATCTGTCTATCTATATTTTAACCTAACTGATGAAGTGTGGGTACTGCAGGTATTTTAATGATCCAAAATTCTCAAAATGTCAATAGTCTTTAGTTATGTCTTCCCCCCCGGTTCATTTGGGCAAGATCATATCTATTTAATAGTTGACATAACATTGGATTAGGCAAGGCATTAATATATGTTACTGAAATATTCAATTCACAGGCTTTTATTAATACACTTGATAACACAACATTGAAAAAGCTTGCAATCAGAAGCCTTAGAAGAAGAATAGGGAGTATGGACTAGCTACATCCAATCGCTTCTTACTCTGGAAGATGATCTGGATGAAAATATGGGTATCTCTGATGATGGTGAAGACACTGAACAACAAGAAGCTGAAGACATTGAACCACAAGATGTTGCTGAAGGAAGTGCTGTGGCAACAACAAATCAGCAGGAAGGTACCATGGCAACAACTCAAGGTGAAACCATTCCACCATGGTGTGTATGTTCAAACTGTAGACCCATGCCCCAAGAACTGGAGAGTAAGTGTTGCAAACTGAAAAATGGCATAAATTTGTCATCACAGTTCATAAAGTTATGCCTGGATACTGATGTTCTTCAATTGTGCATTAGAAATACAAGTGATATTAGAAACGATCGTGGATACTTTTGACCTTTTTGCTTTCTCATTTTAAACGGTAGAGAAATGGCGTATATGTGAGGAGCAATAGATTTCAATTGATTTAAAAATAGTATTTGGGATGACTCCATTCCTGTCATACCTTGAGAGACACTTTCCTGCTGTTCGGCCCTGTTGCTTTCGTCTTCGCTGACATCTACAATTTCCTGTTGAGGCAAGGCGGTTGTGTTTTGCTCAATTCGTTGACGTTTTGGTCTGAGGATTCGAGCAGTAGACGACTCCCTATAAATTACCCAAATGCAGTTTAATTACAGTTATGTTTACCACCGCAGAGTAGAAAACCAAATTAAAACTTCAGCAAAATCGCTGTCACTTGAATTGCTGTATCCTGTTTCAATTTTCGCCTCTTTCCACGAATTAAATATATTAACATTCAAATACATCTTTTTGTGATGACTCTCTCAAGATTTCCTATAATTTTTCCGGCTTTAACACGCCTTTTTCCAACCTGAGTTTCGCCTAGTACTACCGTGCGCTCCTCCAACGTTAGACGCTATATTAAAATTCGAAACTAGAAAAAGTTCACCCAACCTTTTCAATTTGAGACATGCGCAGAACAGGGTGCGCAGCGGGTGGCACTGCTGCTTTAATGTCATGATCCTAACAAAGCAAACTTAACAGCAGGAAAAGCAACAGCACTGAAGAAAGATCAAGGTATGTTCACATATCCCAGTAATCCTGAAAATGATTTCAAAGATCAAAAATTTCTTTCCAGATAATTTACCAATTTAAAAAAAGCCTTAAAACGCCATCTCGCAGATTCTACCACTCATAAACAAAATGTGAAAGCAGAAGAGGAAGGAAAAGCAGAGAGAGAATTGCTCGAGAAAAAGAACGAGAAAGCTGGAGTGGATTTGGAGCTATATATGAAACTTTACTTAAGAGGTCACCCCTATACCGTGCAAAATGTCACGCCCCGCTCATGCGATCGCTCCAAAAATTCTACTTTCGTTTTAAAATCCTACAGATGAGATATTGAAAAAAAATGCAAATGAAGCAAAGCAATGTATAGGAAAACTGCTAAATGTGTGGTTGCTATCAACACTGGTTGGCTGCGCTGATGGTTATGCCTAATACGGAAAGATAGTGAATGTAGCAGAGCTGGTTAATAAATAAAGTGCCTTTTCCGCTTCTTCATGCTAACAAAGAGTCTCTCCAAACCAAGGTTGACATTTGTATTATTCCTGTTATCAAGAAAAATCCTGTTGTTGTTGCTGATTTATCGAGCCGCACGCATAACAAGAGGAGACCACCGTCAATTATCCAGAATTTAAACGCAGTAGAACAAGTCGAAAGAAGATTATCAATGCTCATTTCAGTATTGTATTCCGGCCTATGATGATGAGTTTGATGCTAGCAGTCACTACAATTGGTCACACTAGAATGGCTCTATAGATTAGCCAGATATTACCTGCAATGTTGCGTACATCAAGGTCGCAGTCACTCAGGTTCGTTTTTTTGTACAAGCTCTCCGTGGAGTTCCTGTCAGATCACTACATGTATACAACGTATCCGACGATAAGTTTAAGAGGCAGTATAGAAAGTTCTTAAAACCATTAGAAGAACCAACCATGCAGTATTCTATCGAGCAGTTACGTGCAGCAAATCCAAAAAATATAGAAAATGGTCTTTTTAACAAAATTGGAATGACCATGCAACTATGCAAGCCATTAGCGTTTGCTGCGTTAAAGTTTCTGGTGAATCAATGGTAGTCTCTAGTGTTGATCTTCGAGAACAAAGAGAGTACAGCAGAGGAATTCATGATCGCTATCAATGGCCCGAACCTTCCTACGCTAACGTTGTCATCAAAGAAGTAATGAATTCATAGTGGAATTCTAGACGAGCACATGGCACTTCTTTCGAACATCTGTTTTGGGACAGTTAAGGGGCACATAGGTGGCTCGAAAGTTCTCCAAAGGATGTTGAACCAGCCAAGCAAACTTCCTTCCATGGACATCGAATAATATAAAATACGATACATACATACCATAATATATGATGTCATGATCAATGATTATAGTAATATAATTATATTAATATAAGATATTTCATCAAAGATTTTGTAGTAACATAATAGCTGACTAAGTCAAGCAACTTAGGCTTTTTAGTTAGATATTATACAGCTAATCCAATAAAGGTCGTCCTTCTATAACCGTATAAAATTGTAAACTATTAACATGTAGTTAAAAAAATTTAACCTATTTCTGACTCATAATTTCTTACTTATATTTTGTGCTTGTGCCTGATAGCAGTTACAAACAATTCTGAAGGGACAGCAAAAGGTCCCAAGAATCAAAACAATTCCGTGTTTGTAACAGCATCGAGGGACACATAGGAAACGCACGACGGCAAATTTATAGGTAATTCCCCGAGTATCAGGGATTCAGGTGCTATAAATATAAACAATATTCCCGCATCTCTTGCGTGATCATACTTCACAGTTTAGACCCTTAGAGGACAACCTTTAAGTGCCCATATCACTCTTGTAATCTTTACCGATTTAGAAAGAGCGCAAAAAGTTAGTTATATTAAGTTCGTCAACCGTTTTTGATTTGATGCAATTGTTTTTGAGGCAAGTGGTGCTAAACATGGCTTTTTTAAAACAATTCAGTGGTGCTCGGGTAACTGGGAGTCAAGAACCGGGGTTTTTGTAAATACTATAGAAATATAATCTTCTTTTGCTTTCCCAGTTGATACAGATTTTTTGGTGCTAAAACGCTTTGTCTAGCTCAGAATCGTTGTATAATGTCATCGAAGGTACTTTTGATTCTCATGAGTATATGAAATTGAAAACAAAACTTGCGAGACAATGTCTAAAGATGAATGTTAAGGTAACCTGTCCTACACTTTCGAAGATGACTCCCTTGACAGCGCGGACAAAATGGATACCAATTCAAACTAGGGATCCAAGGATAGTGCAAAGTTTCTGAAAATACATTTGACACTAAAAATTAAGGAAACGTTGTTTCTAGCTTTGCAAATGCTTTGCTCTTTCTTCAAATGGTGTGGTCCGCAAACTATTCTGCCATAAAAAACCGAGTAGTTTAGCACCTCATGATAGCACAACTATACAAGTCAGTATTTAAATAATATATTTCCCCATATCATACAGGTATGACAAGGCTTAATTTAGTATACTAATGTCTTTCTTCGAGTATATAGGTATAAAACTGGCACCATAACCAACGTATTTACAGTATAGGTGTGCTTGGTTAAGTCAGGAATGTTCTTTAGGCAGGATAACTGAGGAGATGTGTGGTTATACAAGTTATAAATTAATTTTCGCTTATATATTACTTTTCGAAAGCACCGCGCATATTTTAGGCTAGTACACTTTCGGACCAGTGAACATTCGGACTGGCGAACCTTCGGACTAGTGACCTTCGGACTAGTGTGAGTAGTGAACCGTAACCCGTTTAGGTTTATAGGGCCATAATATATAGTTGATGCTGTCATGCTGATATAGCTAAGCAGCTAAACAACGCGTCTGATGCTCGCTGTCAAAATAGCAAAACAAAAGCATATTGTTTCTATTATAAAGGTCAAATGTCGACATCGAGTCAACATGCTATAATATAGAATATATTCAATGACAATGCCTTCAGTTTCAAACATTTTGCTAGCCTCCGACACGGCTGATGTGAGCATTCATTTTGGTTTTGTTGTTAGTTGAAAAAATGCATTTTGTTAGGCAAGTGTTTGGGCTGGTATTTTGCAAATGAATCATATAAACAAACACTTCGCTAGTGTCTGACTTTAATTAGAACACGTTCTTGACGGGCCCTACCAAAATCGGTCACTAGTGGCGGATGACTTTGCGAAACCGTATCTCGGGTTCAGTATAAGCTATTTGCACCAAATAAACACCAGATTAAACGCCATTTCAATAGCTTTCCATTCAGACGTTTGTTTGTAAGTTTACTGCGCATAAAAAGCATTTTTGCTCTTTCAAATGCAGCAAACTTCACAATTTAAAAGTCAATTACTGTGGTATGCAAATAATATACACCGGGATATCTCAGCTGAAATAGTACATATATGTTTCAAAATAACACCAAAAATATGGCTGCATTTTTTCTACATTTCAAGCTAAGTTTCATACGAAAATACTACAAACTAAAAAAAATACAGCGAAATCTAAAATATTGCGCGTTAACTTTGTTTACGTCGAAATATTAATTACTAAAATTATTTTGACTTTCGGCGTTTCGCTGCGAAAATCCATGCCATCCTGCATTGTATCTTCCTCAAAATACCACTGAATGAATCGCTATCGTTTTCCCAAGATATTTACCGCTTTTGAGCGAAAAATATTCAATATGTACATGCGCTTTGTTGCGTCGAACAATAGCCGCTGACCAGCGCTGAAGTAACTCGGTTTTTATACAGCTGGACTAAAGATATTAATATCCCCATCAACATGCATCACTGAACGTAAATACAAAAATATATTCGATTAAAACGTATGTTTATATTAATTTATTATGTTAGCCTGTAGGCCATTGAATACTTGATTTCCACTTCGCTCCTTGTATTCACCATTACGAAGCGCTAAATCCATGGCAAACACGTCATTTAACCGTGCTTTGGTTCTAAAGAAGGACGAATGGGGTGTTCCGGAGGAAAGAACTTGAAAATTCTGAACGGAAAATATTGCTTAGAACAATCTGTTTCTTTTTTTTTAAATCCTACAGACTTGGACAACAACCACATATAAGTCCGTGGGAGTCGCAGTATTAATTCATACTGTTTCAAAATTTTGAAAAATGCTTACTGCAAGCATTTTGAAGTAAACGACAAAATATGCGTGTATCATCGCTCCCCCCGGAAAGTTTACACTATGACTGACTGACTGAGTCACTCACTCACTGACTCACTGACTGATGTGAATTTTCGCCACTCATCACAATACTGCAAAGTTTCTTTGAAACTTTGCACTAAAAAGTGTATGTGTTTATTTTTCCAAATGCAATTTAATAATAAACTAATGTTTTGCAAAGGGAGTTCCTGTTTACATGAATGAACACTGCATGGATCACCAAGTTTAATGTTTTATTTCCGAAAAAGAAATTTTACCATAGAATACCAGCTTTTAATGCTGGTTTTATTGAGAATTTTTTTAATTGGCTGAGCGTGTGTCATCGGTATGTTATTATGACTAATGCAAGCTTAAATTTGGTATAAAATACGACCCATCAATTACATAAAACGTTCTGAATTTTGAAATATTTACGAAACTAAATTCTTATTTACATAAACTTTGTATTTGAAATAAAACCGTTTCAAGGCAATTTCATATCTTCTTTCATATTCTTTTACATGTAAAGTTCGTTAATATTTTGAAAAACAGTAACAAGGAGACAGTCTTGCATTTACAAAACTTAAACTTACTGTGGAATTTAAACAGTAAAGACGGATGAGTACGGCTTCGCCAGCTGTTATAAATACGCATTATTCAACAAACTTGCCTTGTGTTTCACGCCATAGTCAATTCTTGGCGTTTCTCTGTGTTTTTCCATAATTAATCTCTCTTCAAGAGTCTTGTGACAGTCGTTCTCATCTCAGTTCTTGCTTTTTGGATGCCTTAAGTAGTCCGCCATACAATACAATGCAATACTTTATTGGCAACTACCCGGTAGGGATTTTCAGTGACAATTTACAAAATTTAAAATACTATGTTAATATCACTACAATGTTAGATTAATTACATTAAGGTATGCTATAATATTTACAATAAACGCTATTCAGAAATGACCACCCTTGGTTGGTCAGCCATGGCAGCCATGCGTATGGAACTTCAGGCTTCGCTAATAGCCGGGTGGAATTAGCACCCTCGCCCCGGGCTAACGCCCGGAAAGGTGCTTCGCGCCGTTGGCTCGGGGAATATATGCAAAATTATATAGAGCCGTTTCTCTCGCTTGCTCGTAATTTGTACTTCCTAATTTTTAAAACACGATTTCTCAAAAACCCTTCTCTAAGAGAAGAACAAGAATAATTTGGCTTAAAACAAAAGCATACTGCAAATTGAGCTCATTAGTTTGTATACTAATCAAAACGTCTTGCGACTGCAGGATTTTGTATTGGAATAGGATGATTTTTAGTTTATCACCTAGATAATGTCTTGCGTTGTACGAATTATTTAAAAGTAATTCTACGAACTCGAGTCGTATATGAGCTGCTATATCCCAAGTGCAGTTATATATGTTACTAAAATATAGTCAGTTTAGCAATATAAAGAACTTGAGCTTATACCGTATAAAACCCTGCTTATCGTTATTTAAAAAGAATGTTTTAACAAATTTTGCCAAAAGCTTCAAATTATTAAAGTTTGAATGTTTTGGGCAAAACAAGCGCTTGCTGGATTCAAAATTGAGCACATATTATAGCAATTCAAAACAATTATAATATTTTCCAGTTTTCGGGAGACTTATTTAGTATTAATTCGTAAAAAAACTGTATTTTATACTTGTTTAATTAGGTGACATTTAAATCGAGTACTAGCCTTCAAAAACTTTGTCTAGGTTTATGTGTTGCACTTATGGCCAAGAAAGGCTGGCCAAATACTCAAAACAAGATATTTTGCGATCGAAAAACTTTCAGCCGCCATCTTGGTTTCTCTACTAGTAGGTTATGAGCTAATATCCTACTAGTAGAGGAGTCAATCAGATTGCAAAATACTTAATATCCGTTGGTAATCTATGCAATTATAAAAGTTATTTCGAACTTTTTTCATAAATCGTTGTAAAAAAATCATGTTTTCAATTGAACCCAATTTTCTCCTCTTTGTCATGCAAATTCTCGTAACCATGACAATAGCTAGCTAAGTGAAAGTATTTTTCAAGTTTAGTTGATATTGTTAGCCTCGTACGATAATTAATAGGCTGTTATTTAACAAAATTTTTGTGTCTGAGCAAGATCATAATTTGTACAAAACAAATAATACCTATTAGAAACTCACCACATGTTTCGGTGTCCCCTTCACAGTCTGTGCTACATGATCCATTATTAACAAACCCACGTTTGATGTTTCCTTCACAATCTGTACATGTTGAATTATCACCCCCACAAACATCACAAAAATCCATTTCTTTGCCGCTATTCTCAACACCATCACAACCAAAGTAAATCGGAGCAGCAACTGCAAATTAGAAACCTCGACTAAAAACTCAAAGAAATAGTAGGGAACGAACGAGCATTGACAAAATATCAAGTTTGAGAATGGATTTTTGGAAGTTTCAATTTTTTTATTTTAACAAAACGCCTGAAAGAAAACGGATATAAGCTTAGCATAATAAAGCACAATCTCTTACTTTGAACAATGCCTGTTCGCGGGTTGAGACTGCCATTGGCTCGGGGGAAATAGAATTTTTCGTGTGCTGTGATTGGTTGAACATTAATAATAACAGTTTTCAGATTATATGATCAGAAGTAAGTTTTTCATATAAAAAATCCCTTATTGACTTCGTTTGCTCGGTCTGTACGGGAAATTATTACAGACCTCGCTCCTTCTTCGCTCGGTTGTACGAAAAACTTCAGGCAATACTTTCCCGTATACACCTCACACAGTCTGTTCCATCTAGAAGGAATCTTTAAGTGGTGGACAAATTTTGAAAACATGCGAGCTATTTTATGCTCAAGTAGGAAACGTGGCCGCGTGGGTGTTGCACACGTTCCTTTCTTTGTTTAGGTTGTTTACCTGAAATCTGCTTTTGTGTTGGTAGGCCGAAACTAATTCCAATCTTTTATTAAGCAAGCAATTGTTTTTTTCGTTCAATATACTAATTTTTTCGTCCAAACATACATTACATCTTTTCGATCCTTTCTTGTAAGAAAAAGACTTTTTTATTATTGACCATTTATGATGAAAATCTCATTTCTTTCTAAAAGGAGAAGAAAGTCAGGAAAACCCCGAAGAACTTCGGTTTTTCGTCTAATAAAACACCTCTTACAGTTACGGAGTTGAAACCTTTTGAAGAAGACGTTACAAAATTGTTAGAAACCATTAAATTTCGAGACACCAAAAAACATTTTCGAAACACTTTGGCAAATGACTTAAAGAGAATCAAATCATCCGACAAAATGTTTGTTTTCGCTGATAAAACTAGAAATATATATAAAGTCTCGTTCGACACATACAACAAGCTCTTACACGACAATATCACAAAAACATATAAACACGGATCTGAGGACAACATTTCGGAAATAAACAATGAACTAAATCATATCGTAAATAAACTTTCGATTGTCAACTGGATTGAATGCATGAAACAGCTTTTATTTCTATTAAAGATCACAAGAAACATTTCGAAAATAGCTCAAAATGTCGACTCATCAAAAGACAGCTACTTTCTTCTTAAATTTGGACTTGCTATCATGTTCACTATACCCGCTTTCGTCACCGACGCTTTGATTTGCGTTATTTTTGCACCTTTTTCTTGGGCAAAAGCTTCTTCTTACGGGTGGCATAATCAGCACACTGCGGACCTGTTAATTAAAGAATAGAAATAGGCGGACGGCCTGCCACCAAGAAAAGCTGGTAGCTTTCGGAGTTTCTCGCCATCCGACCATCCACTGGCGTCACCGCACGCGTCGAAATGACGAGGCGAATTGGGAAAGCCGTGGCTATCATACCGATATCCGGTGCAGTACTCGAGCGTGAAACGCTTGCTCCCACAACATTGCGTCTCTCTTAACTACTTGTGTTTAGCTGTCCAGACATCGTTTCAGCTTAGAGCGTGAGGCTCTGGGACAAAAGGCCAAAAGAATGCACGAAAGAATTCGATGCCTTCCATTACTGTCGGATTCAGTACGCTAGACAGCCGCACAATATTTAAACTGTTGAGATGGCTTACCCTTGATGTATCGACATTTGTTTTATATTCCCTTGATTAGTGCATAGGACGTATCTTAATTAACTTTTGTTCTATGTTTGCAACTGCTCCATTATGTGAATGATACTAGAACAAGGTAACTGTAAGATGAACTTGTTATTGTTAATTGTGTTGCTTAATCTATACATATTAATGATCTATAAACTACTTTTTTAAACTATCTCTAAATTTTGCGTATGTATATAGCACTCCTAAATAGAAAAACCAAAAATGGGACTCCATCAGTCGGTGAAAATATTGACTCACTTTATCAACTTTCATTCAGATTTGGCTCGAAATGGCAGAGCTTTAGGTTCAGCTTTGATCGGTCAGACAAATAATCAAGCAGTCAAACGAAGGCCTAGATTGTTCTCATTTGCATTTTTCCCACTTAGTGCCGCTTAGATACTTCAGTATATATCGATGTAAAATGCGTGTTTTGTTGAGATATTCTGCCAGAAAAGGAGTAACTAAACAAGAATGTGCTTGTTTCGGCCCATGGTCAGTCACAATTTGTCGTTTTAAACGTTTTAGGTGAGAAATTTCACACTACATATGTCAGTATACAGATTCAAGATATTTTCTTTTAATTATGAACACTGTAAAAAGCAATTTTTAAGACTTGCCAGAAATTATAGCTCTTGTTTTTCATGGTTGTGATCGTGAACATTGATTTTTTAAAATTAAATAATTGAGCACCCACCTATCTTTGAATAATTTGTTCTTTGCTGTAGTTCGTTGTACGATTCTAGTGTTGATTCACCAACACTTGTCTTCCCAGTCACAGCAATATCAAACAAGCACTCTTCATTTTCTCCACAGACATCTCTTGCTTCTTTCTCCAAGGTGTTACTTGAAAAAAGTGAGTTTGTTTCATCTAGGAAGGCTGGTGTAAATCCGAGATCAAGAAAATGGTCATTACTCTGTCCCACATGATACGTAAACAAAGTCTTGTTCCCATCAACAATCCCTAAAATTAAAAAAATTAAATCTCTTTAAATTATATGAAAAACGTTACACAATGGCCTAGCAAGCGCGAAAGTACCCGCAGATGCAAAATAGCTAAAATAGCTAAAATCCATCATATAGTACCTGCCAAATAAATGCTTTATACATATTAGAATGTTCGGAGTATGAAAAGCGATGTTTTAACGATTAGTTTTCTCAGATTATAAGCAATTCATAAGCTATATATTTTCCCTAAATTCAAAATAATCTCCAACTTACATTTCTGTCCAAACTCATTGTGAAGTGTTCGATAACTTGAGTTTGTGTGAACGAAACTGCCGTTTGGAAGTAAAAATTCATTGACTTTGCTATCATCCCAAAACCCAAGAAGGCCGGCTGTTTTCTCTAAAATGTATTGAACAGAGGTGATGAAATCAGTGCTGGTGTGCAACAACGAAGACATGCACAACATTTCTACAGAGCAATGTGCTACTGAGATTGTTATTAGGTAAGTGTGTCTGAAACGCAAAGCTTTTTGTACGTTATGGTCATAAAAAACACCTGCAATTTTGCCTCGAATAGTGTTAAAATTGATGGAGTAGCTAGTCCATCGTTAATAGATTATTATTGTCAAACGAAGTGCTACTACTACAACTGTTTTTTAAGGTGGTCATTCACCCCTCACGAGTGATTTTTAAAAAACTTTGTGTCTTTAGACATTTTCACTATTGTACTTTCAGTTAAGATGACAGCTTTTTCTCATATTTTCCAAAAATCAATTTTTGTGACACCTTAACTCTTTTAACATGTCACCTTAACTTTTTAGAGGTAAAATGGTTGATACTTGCCATACTATTTCTTTGTATGTTAAGCTAGTGCTGGACACTTTTCAAACTTGGCATTTAGTTTTCTATAATAAGTTGTTTCTAACATACTTTCTCCCCAAACGGGCAAACAAAAATTCAAGATGTTTGATAAATATATATTTGGTCAGATAATTTACTAAGGGATCTCTTTCAAACAAACTGCCAGGCACTGATACATCGCCTATATAAAAATGGATAAAAATATCGCTTGATGCCAACAACCCACAAACGTCCATGATCTGGTGAACAGTTCCAAAAACACACACCGACTGTCGGCAAAAGTGTGCTTTGAAAGTAATTTTCATCAGCAAGTTAGAGCACCCAGTAGTAAAACACATGCTTTATGGCGAGGCCTAAAATGCTTCTTATTCGAAACAGCGATGCATCAGGCTTCTATTTTGCAAGGCAAGCACGTTACTAGTCACCCCGCATGCAACTTGGCACTACGAAACTTTGGCAAGTGAAGCCTACCATTTCTATTCACATACAATGTGCCTCCAATATCAAGTTTGCGAACAGCACAATCTGTCACTATCCGCAATTTATGTTTAGGTTTTGTTGAGGTAATTTTGTGACCAATTGTTACAAAAATTGATATGCTGCGTGAAATTCGTCCGTCCTGTGAATCTGGTCTTCAGACAAGCGACAGGCCGCAGCATCATCAAGTTTGGAAAATCGAGATGAAAATAAGCTGCTATGAATGATCTTAACCGACCAACAGCTTCCAATTGTGGAGGGAAAGGGGTGAATAGGTAGAAGCCAAAGGCTTCTTTCAACGGTTTAGAATTCCATACCCACATCCTAATATCTCGTTGGGTCATCACGGCTCCTCACAGACAGGTGGAGATGTGTTTATGGAAAATTAGCTGAGACCACAATTAGGTCATCTGCAGCTTGACAAAAATCATTCGACAAATCGACAAATTCTCTCATGCCGCAAACACCCCAGAAAATGTGGGGCAGAGTAGCATGCAATTACCACTGTTATTACGTTTGTAATTACCACCAAAGAGTTTTAGTTTTCTACAGCGTGTAACTTCTGCAAATGCAGTCACAGGACGCAATGTTACCATCTGACTTTTTTACGAGAATAATTTTTTCACCGATTTTAAAACACCCAACCGTTGGATATCGATACGTACTCAGCATCTGTTGGAGCATCATTTAGAAGCTCCAGCTCAATAAAAATAAACATTCTACTACCTTTGCTGACGCTGTTGGTGTAGAAAAAGTACCAACACACATCGAGCCATTTTTGGTTTTGGTCGCTGGATTCTGTGTGTTATACGTGCAAGTAGAACCAATACCCAAAATAGTGATGCTTGCCCTATGCGGGACGAACTGCAGTATCATTCATTTAATTCGACAACTGTCGTATACTCTAAGACGTCCACATCCAGGTTATAAATAAAAAGTATTTCAAGAATGAATTATTTGCCATCTGGACAAAAGATTATGCGTGTCTCAGTGACAATGTGCAATTGGAACGAATCGGTGGAATCATACAAACAAAAGCTTTTGAGAATTGAACGATGAAACATGTTTCCAGTACGTAGCCTCACTGTCTATTGTAACAGGAACAGGATGGTTGGCATAAAACATATCCATTTAAGGGGGCTGCACGGGTTTGAATACAACATGTAGCTTTGGTGTAGCTTTACAGTTTTTTGGTTTGTAGTTAACTTGTTCCTGTTTTACAAATTTCACACTTCGCCTCGGAAGCGTCGATCAAAATGTCAGCAAGCTGTTTTGCTTTTATCTTACCTTTACGATTATCATTGGCATTTGCAGTCTGTTTGCAGAGAGGACAACATTTTAGTGGATAATTACCACATAATTTTGGCATCGTCAGGTGTTTGAATTTCTTCCAAAAGAGAAGTTATTATTGCAATATCTCCTTGATCTTAGCTCAGTACCACATATTATGTTTCATACCAACATCAATCAGTCCAATGTATTAATCTGAGCTAACTGATATCGATAAGATTCTCTACAGAGATAAATTCTCACCTTCTGTAAGCCGCTTTCCATATAATGAAAAATACCATTAGCTCGAAGTAAACTGTCTTCAACAACAGCTAGTATTTTCTGAAAGGGTCTTCCGGACATTCAATTAAATTAGTGGTTCCAAACGTAGACTCATTCCAGACACATAAGAATGTGCTAATGTACACCAAAATGTCCTTGCATTCTGTTTTAGATAGACTGCATGAACATTTCTTAGCGAAGTGTTTGTTTATACGTATTGCAAGGAAAAATAATTAAATTTAGTTACCAAACAAGCTCACTGTAAAAAAGAGACAAAAACAATCTATGTGTTTCTCGTGCGATGATGTTGTGGTATGATTCTGTAAAAAACACAGTGCATCTATTCTCGGAATACAGTCATTATACCGACCTTTGAATTGCTTTGGGATGGAAATCTGGTAAACCAAGAAGCCCTCAATCGATACTCCAGAATCAATAGATACTCCAGAATTAAAGTAGATGCCAACTTTTGATTGATTTTGTTTAACCACGGTAACTCTTGAAAAATCCAATCTAGTTTGTTCATCAAATTCAACACGTTCACCATTCAAAAAAACATCTAGCATTCGGCGATTGTTAAACTCAACCTGCAGCAAGAGCACAAATTAATTAAATTTAATACGAATATGATTTTTATTGAGAATTTGTCTAAAAGGCATAGTGATTTCATGCACCATATTTGGTTTCAGGTGAAAAGAATTTTCCATAAATTACTCCTGGTCCACGATTGACGGTGACAAACAATAGCCAAAAAAATTCTTGACTCATTTGGGGATGCTTCCTGCAGAATTTAAGATGCGGGTCCATGCATTTAACCAAAAACTGATATTGAACCGCAGTGAAAATTTATAACCAATCTGGTTAAATATGCACTCCGCCCCTCCCATTATTTTCAATTGGATTTTAAACAAATTAAAAAAAAGTGACGCATTTATCATTTACAATATGTACCTGAAGCGAAGGTTCCACAAAACAATAGCCGCGAAAATATCCAACAAAAGGTATTATTATTTATGCAGCACCCTTTCAAATTATCGCGATTTAATTGGCTATTTTCAATCAAATGAAATAAAATAGAAATTTCCACTTTCATGGGTCTTGGGAGAACAGTATGTTTTGTGATCCCTCGACCAGAGATGTTTCATTACCGGTCTCGCGATCAAAAAATATACTGTTTACCTCGCGCCTAGTAAATAATTGTCAAATATGTTTGCTCAATCACCTTCACTTCGGTATATAAATGATGTAATATTATAATGGAACTGAGAAAACTGATTAGATTTGTGGCATTTTTACCTGTACGGTATCGCTCTCTGTGACCTTGACAGCCAAAGCTGTCAGTGCTGTCGCTTTTGTTTTACGTCCTTGGGTATCAAGTATAGGTAGCATCCTTCCTTGAAACTCTAAATCTACGCCATTGTTCACTCGCAGAAGGACGTATTCGCCATGGCCGTTGAAAGTATAGAATGTTCCATCAAATGTGGAGAGGTGTGGATCTCCCCTAGTACCAGCTGGAAGAAAAACAGTTAAATGTCAATTAACTTTATCCATGTATTTGTTAAAGCAATTGCTTGGTGTTATGGCATTGGTAATGGTTAAGAGACCGTCTCTGTAAAAACCGAACACAGACCACACATACAAAAATATAACATTCTTTTTTCTCTTGTCAAATAATAGGTATTCTAGCCTGATGAAGCAATTCAGGTTTATTTTTGTGAAACGATCCCTTGTTTCGGTTTTAGAGCACATTGAATCTACCGGCAGTCCGCAGCTGGAAATGTCACCATTTTGCCGCCTTAATTTTGGAGAAAGTTTGGGCGAGATTGTTAAAGTTACAAAGCATCCTTAAATCATGTCATACGTTTTTCGGAACATTTAGAACTCTGTTATAAATAAAACGTAGAAATAAGGAAATCAGTTACACCTGTGTGATTTTTAACACCAAATAGAAATCGGTGGTTGACCAGGATGGGAATGAGCTGAAATTTACACTCTGAAAGAAAATCGTTTTTCTCGAAAGTGGATTGTTGACAGTTCATTATTGCTGTTGTATGATGTAAAGCATACATATGTCTATTAAAAAACTTTGACAAAGTTTGTGGTCAAGCTGTTGCTTTATTGCCAAATGGCTAGAAAGTTTTTCCTAAAAACGGCTTCTGCGTGCTATTTACGAAATAGCGCTACCATGCAGTGATGATTTTGCAAATTTTGCAATGCATTATAAAGGACAAAAATGATATACGAACCGGTCCAGAATTACCTGAATTATAAATAAGATAATTAAACTATAGAAGATAAACATACCACGATATTTTCGCTTGGATAATTTCCTCAGATGCCGTATGGCATTGTAGTTTCGGTATACAAATAGCTACCATATTCAACCCTCCGCGAGAGTAAAGCTCCCAATACTTCACCACTTGACCTTTCGTCGATTTATCAACAAATACCATGAACACAGAAACAGCTACTATTACTCCTAGATCCATTGTTTCTATTACACATTGTTTACATCGTGTGAATACATGAAATCGACATACATAATAAACTAAGCTGTGGCGATTTTCAACTTTAGTAAACTGCCCGACCAAGTGAAAATGTTTCTCTTTTGCAGATTCGTCTAGCGATTTTTGTCGATATTTTGTGAGCTATTAAAGCGCAGTTAAGTAAAATTTTTTTAAAACATACATACCTCTAAGATGAGTTTATGTTTTCATTTGCTTCCGGTTAATTGCTTCCGGTCATTCCTTGGTTATTGAATACATTAAAATTTAATTGTGAACTTGAAAACAAAGATGGAGGCTTGCTTTTTAGAAGGAAAATTTCAAGGTGCTTATGGTGAATCTCGGGGAAGTTTTGCGTTAATTTGTCTTCTTGACTGCAAAGATGACATCAGAAACCATCTCGTAAAATGTCATTTAGGATCCGAACAACTTTTGGAATATGATCTAATTCTAACTCGTGCTGGGTCTTACAATGTCTTGGAAAGTCACGTCGCTAAAATGTGGGTATGCCCTCGCCACAGACACTCTCTTAGCAAATTCTGGATATCATCAAAGCAGTCTTGCCAGTATCCCGCACATGTTGGAAAGGCGAAGCAAGTTGAAGACCGAGGAACTGCTGGAACAGAAATGGCAAAACCGTGATGCAGTTTTACCGGACGCATATTGCAGTGGGATCTCGTAAGTATATTAAAGATCATACCAATGATCATGAATTTAATAATTCAAATGACAAAGAAGTTAAGTTATATTTGCATTTCTCACCTCATAATACCCGAGGCCTATATATTTCCTTCTCCATCTGTATCCTATGTTGCCGGAATCTTGTTCAATTCATAGATTTCGACTTATTGTTATTTACTGTTATTATTTTGGCAGGAAAACGAGCGCCTAACGTTTACAGCTGGTACAAGAACGAATGGAGGTCAAGCAACTGTGAAACGAAAACTTTAAAACGCGTTTGTTTACATTTGCGCACGTTTTGTGAGTGTAACATGCTATTTATGGCATGGAAGCCATTTCATTTCAAGCGCATTCTTTTTGTTTTGGCCGATGAAAGAACATGTCAGTCTGTCACGAACTTTATCGTTTTCTGACAAAATGACTTATAAATAGGCCCCAAGAAGTCAAGATTTAATACCGCGACTAGTAAGAAAGATATAAAACAACCAAAATTGAAAAAAAAAACTACGAATCGTTCAATTTGTAAGAATTAGAAAGACTTGTACGTTAAAAAGGTTTCATTGCATAACTAAAAGCTATACTCGCAAAACGTGCATGTTACAATCGAAAACAAACGAGTTTTAAAGCTTGCGTTTCACAGTTGCTTGCAAATGCATGGTATTATTGTTCACTATGTGTACGATCTACGTTTTGATTGGTTAGCGAGCTACAGATAATTCTTATTATTCGTAATAATGACGTCACGTCTACAAAAAAAGGTTGGCATTCTTGGCATTGGTCGCGCTTGCAAATAATAGTTTGTGAAATTAGCAAATCCGGTTTTTTCTTTTCGCACAAAGAATAAAAGTGAATAGTTCCAAAGAATAATTTGTACGAAGAATAAAAGATGAATAATTCCATGCGAATAATAAAATGATTATTGAATTCAGTTTTCGTGGGACATCGAGAATTATTGAAGCCTCGGTTAGCGTTATCTGCCGAAGCCGCACGTCAACCTCTGCTTCAATAATTCTCGATATCCTGCTCAACCTCATCCAAAAATTGTTAAATATTTGGAAATGAATGAAGGAATGTACGCAAAATAGTCGCCACTCTGTAAGCTGCATTATTGCTATATTTACTGAATCTTCAGGTATTTGTAGCACATGTAGAAGAAAGCACAAGCAAGTTGTCTCACGAGAGAAATGGTTACATGCAGTTGAAGAGGCGTTATCTTAACCTAATGTGGGCATAACTATTGATTCGCAAATGAAAAGTCGGTAAGGAAGAATGACGAAACTTCGAGAAAGCGTTTCTCAAAGCAAGTAAAAATTTGTTCAATGTTCAAAAGCTTTGGTATAAATCTAACGCCAGCTCATTTGCAACAACGAAAGCAATTCATAAAAGATTAAATCATGTTTAGTTTGCAAAATATGTATGGCAGATTAAATTTTGATTTTAAATTAACAGCATGGTTTACTTTTCCCTTATATTGCTGCAAAAGTATGTGCAAATTTGGCAATGCGCGAGTCAGCTCAGTCCCCTTCCCATTCGCGTGCAAGAAGAGCAAGACGCAGTGCAGTTACTGAGTGGGTAGAAGAGGAATTCACAGAGTCAGATGAAGAAGTTGCACTTCTTTCAAGTGACAAAGAAGTTTTAGATACATTTAAGGACTGTTTTTCTAAACTTTCTGGATCCACGTCCAAGTTTACTCCCATGAATTCTAGATTACGCATCCCTTTGTCAGACACGACAAAAAGCACTAAGGAGAAATGCATTGCAAAAGCTAGTGAAGCATGTCGAATGTTTGCGAAGTAATTGAACCAAACGATTCCAAAAGATTGCTGGAAGAAGAAGCCAACAGCCGTTTGTCAGCAGTGAATTGGTTGCTCTGATGACTGCTCATAGAGAAGCACCTACAAGAAAACTAAAAACACAAATTCTTAGTCTGTATTGCTATAAATTTTCTTCAAAAAACTTATTGAAATACACGGGCCTTACGAACATATAATGGCATGGCAAGTAAAGAAAGCACGTGCCCATTGCAAACAGTTTGGAGCAGGTATGCCTGTAGAAAAAGCACACCTCAGAGTTAGGATGATCATAATTACTTCCAAGGTTAATCACTTTATCGAGTATGTTTCGTCCGTATTTTTATCAAGACGTGTCTTTTGGGACAAGGAAACTAAAACTTGATAACGGAGAATGTATTTCAACGCCCAACGTTGTTAGGACTGTCACAAGGTCAACGATGGTCTCCAAATATATGCATCATTGTAAAGACGAAAACTTTGAGCCACTAAGTAGAGCAACCCCATATCGAATACGTGAAGTAAGAGAAGCCTCTCAAAGGAAATCACGCCAAGGCCTGGACAACGTTGTTTCGGATGGAACTTTCGCTTTTGACACAATTGAAGAAACTGTGCTGGAACTTCAGAAATCTGGCGTAAACAAAGTTTGGGCTTAAAACTGTAAAAAGTAGCTTAGAAAGTCAAAATGTTACTTAAAAACAGAATATATTGCCCACTGTGGTGAGCCAACAAGCCAGTGTGGTGACCACACTGCCGAAAATAGTCTTTGAGCGATCCAGGTAATCCTGAATTTCAAGAGAAGTGTGCAGACCACCTACACGATGTGACATGCGAAGACTGCGAATCAATAAAAATAGCACTTCGAAGCATCGACAAAATGATCCAAACCCATTCATCCCGTCTCTAGAACGAGGAACAAAAGAACGATCTGCTTTACGACTTTTCACAGGCCCGAATAAATATTTTCAAATGGAAGTCTCATATTTTACGTTCCGTAAATCAGGACATGGCGAAACAAAACTTACTACAAAGTATGGACGAAACGTCTGCCGTCATAATAATGGATTGGGCTATGAAGTTTTTACAATGGAAATATCGGGAGAAGCAAGCTGACTGGTTTGCAAAACTGGGCTTAAGCTGGCATATTAGCAGTGTCATAACAAAAAACCAGTCTGGAATTACTTCGGTTACTTCGTATGCTCATATATTTGATTCGCGTAGTCAGGATTGGTTTACAGTGTCATCGATCATAGAAAATCTTTTCCGTAACATCAAAAAGTCTAACTCAAAGATTAAGAACGTGTATTTACGTTCAGGCGAGGCCGGTTGTTACCACAACAACTATTTGATAGCAACTGTTAGGGATATTGGGAGAGAACTAGTCTAACAGTGCGCACATATGATTTTTCAGAGCCTCAGCATGGGAAAGATATATATGTGATAGAATATTGTGTCCATGGAAAATTCACTGAAAACCTATTGTAATGAAGGACATTGATATTGTTTGCGCAGGGGACATGAGAGAAGCGTTAAAAGAGCGGCCAGTACGAGGGTCTACCGCTGCAGTGTGTCAAATTGGTGTAAACAATAAAACCTTAGAAATGAAACATATTGACAACTTTAGTGCTTTTCACAACTTCAGGTTGAAGTAAGTGGTGTAAGAAGAATGTGGAAAGCATTTACAGTTGGAGTTGGAAAATTGATTCCATATGACGAGTTATATATTATTATTTTATTATATTATTATATTATATTAAATTTGCCACAATTTACAAATGATTTACAGATACACTTAAAATACATGTACGAGTACAAAATACCAAAAGACAAGAATGTGACAGGAGAAAGGAACAGGATATACGTCCCAATTGACACCTAACCCCTAATGACTAACATATCTATACGACAAGGACAAAACACAAAATATTATTTTCACGACAAAAAAGTTAAGTTTCAAGGTTCGTCTACACATGGTGACTTGTGAGTCTGAAATATCACTCATCAGAAAGCTTGTGGACTGTTAATAGGCGTCGAAGAGGAGTTTTCCTCTCCCGGAGAACCAAGGACACTTAAGCCAGGCAAAAAACATTATGAAAATCAAAATGAATGTGAAGGGGATGGCGGCTTTGTATGCACGGAGCAAAACTGTTTCAAGTCATTTCATAGCTTAGATGATTTGGAAATGCATGTTTCTTTAGGCCAACATTGTCAATGTCATTGTCAGTTGTTACGATGGACTACGGCGGCAATGGGCCCATTAATTCTCTACAATTTCTGGCGAAAGTCTCCCAAAGATGAATTTGACCCAGAACAAAGTAAGTAATGTCAATGGGATGGGCTCTTCAACAGGCAAGTGAAGCGGCTAAGAGGTTTCCAGAGGAAACACGCCGTTATCCAACGACTAAATTTGATTTCGGTGAAGTGACAGGAAACAAAGCAGATCCACAGCAAGCCTCGCTGGATATGAGATGTGTGAAAGACGTGAACGGAACGCGGCTTTTCCAAAGAGTACAGTGGTTAAGTAGATCACAGATTACGGGATTTTTTTCCCGTCTCGTAGCTGGAAGACGAAAAAAACAGATTTTACAACGACACTGACACTGATGCAGAAAGTGAAGATATTGACTGTTGGGTTGAAGAGCTAACTGCTGCAGAGGAAGAAAAGAAACGAGATGATTTGGTGTCGGAAGTTGAGTCACAAATTGGTCTGAAGCACCCTATTGTTTTTGATTCGTTAAATATCTGCGAGTATTTTCATGATGAAAACCTGCATCTTTTCAAAGTACCTATGTTAAAGAGCATGTGTGAATATTTTGAAATAAGCTTTAAGAGTCGGGACAACAAAGCCACTCTAATAAACAGAATAACTGAAATGGTAAGGGAATGTAAATGTACGAATTATTGCATAAAGTGTTCGTCGCAACACTATTCTAGAGAATGAGGTTGGGGTGGTCAGGGTCATACCGAGAACATTCTGTTGGGGAGGGGGAGTTCCTCTACAGACTTTTCGATTTACCAAGCATATTATCAATTATGTTGACAAATTTACCGACAATTTCCAATCGACTGACCGACAAGTCTTGTTTTCCCCTACGATCGTTTTTGGCCGACAAGGTTGGAATAGGTAGGGGGTGTCATCCCACCCGTCCCCCGCGCTCGGTACGCCTCTTTGGGTGGTTGCAAAATTAAGTGTCAAATTAAGTGTCTTTGGGCGAAATTAAGTGTCAAAGCATAGTTTGTATATAAACTCTGTACATATGAAAGCCATAGCTCGCAGCTTTAAACTCAAGAATTGTTTTCATCCAAATGGTTTCTCAGGTCTTATTAATAAGGTGTTATTTTACCATATTGCAACAACCACCGTCTCGAGCAAGCAAATTATATTAAATTGCATTCCCGCGTATGTAAACAATGGGTGATGGAAGTAACGGTGTTTTGCACACCAATATAGCTATAGCTCTTGTCAGCACTTGTGCAACTGCAAAAAGAATCAGTGATATTTGTTAATAAATCGGCGAATAGATCAAGTTGTGAAGTATTTGGGAGCTTAATTCTTGCGGACGGTTGAATATTTAAATAACTGTACATTGCAGAATGATGCTACAATGCCATACGGCAACAGAGGAAATTATCGAAGCGAAAATAACGCGGTATGTTTATTTTGTACTGTTTAGTTTTCCTACATATAATTCAACTAATCCTGAAATATCGGATCAAGTATATATCGTTCTTTATCATTTATAATGCATCGCAAAATGATAACGTTGGTAACACCATTTCGCAAATAGCGCGCAGAAGCCGTTTTTAGGAATAGCTCTCTAGGCATTTGGCAATAAAGCAAAAGCTTGACCACAAAGTTTGTCAAAGTTTTTTAATAGACATATGTATGTTTTCCATCGTGCAACATCAATAATGAACTGTCAACAATCCACTTTTGAGAAAAACGATTTTCTTTTAGTGTGTAAATTTCAGCTCATCCCCATCCTGGTCAACCACCAATTTCTATTTGGTGTTAAAAATCACACAGGTGTGACTGATTCCTTTTTTTACGTTTTATTCGTTTTTTTTACGTTTTATAACAGAGTTCTAAATGTTCCGAAAAACGTATGACATGATTTAAGGATGCTTTGTAACATTAACAATCTCGCCCAAACTTTCTCCAAAATTAAGGCGGCAAAATGGCGACATTTCCAGCTGCAGTTTGAGAAACGACCGCGCAACGTAGCCTGGCATACTAGCCAGGTAAATTATTTACTCACCAACCGGCGGAGGAGCATATCGTTTGCCGTCGTCCGATGGTCGTCTTTGATAATATTTATCGCAGTTGTTAGAAAATTTACAGCAGGAAAACCAAGGTAAAACATCTCTTTTAATGTGAGAACAAAGACATTCGTCAGGCGATACAACGTCAAGTGTTCCACCTCCAGGTGGTCCTACCATCAGTGAATCACCTTTGTAACAACACTGTTGGCCAGCACCAGATGGACTAAATGAAAAGACGGTATGTATAATTATTGCAAACACTAAAATGGACTTTGAGCTTTAGCTATACTGGACTGAGCTTGGACTTTAGACTGGACTTTGGACTCC
Source organism: Muricea muricata (assembly GCA_963855995.1). Lineage (NCBI taxonomy): Eukaryota > Metazoa > Cnidaria > Anthozoa > Malacalcyonacea > Plexauridae > Muricea > Muricea muricata. The sequence continues at coordinate 118,729,434 of OY979716.1, forward strand.
ATTACGGACTTTAGACTGAGCTAGTACTTTGGACAATCCCGTTCAGTATAACACATTACAATAACAGTAAAAAATAATTCAGTGTAAACATTTTAAACAACGAGGGATGCGTTACGAAACAAGAAAATCCAAAGCCCATTTAAATGGATGTCTAAAGAGTGCTCAAGGGTGCTTAATATACGATATGCAGAAATAAATATTGTGAAAAAATGAAGAAAAATTAAAAAGTTCAACCGTTAGGAATTCATTGAAAATCTGTTAAATTTTACACTCTTTAATAAACAACTCCTGTTTATGGACGCTGGTTTATAAATATGTAATTCCCTATGACAAAAAAGATAGCAGATGTCCATTTTACCAGAATGCAATGCGGTCTTAAATCGTTTAAAAATGAAATTAACAATTTTTAAAGAAGAGACATAAGACAATAGCTTATTTGTTTTACTTGTGTTGAAATTTCAATGAATTAGCTTTGTTTCTAGTCATTTTTCCCAGCTATTCTTATTTGATGTACGCAATGCATTCTGGTAAAATTGACATGCAGCCATCTTTTTTGCTACAATGAATTGAAGTAAGCCTAAGCGTGATTTTTGCTTTAACAGTGACGCTGACAATGCAAATACTATATATATTCCACGTAATAATAAAACAATGACGCTGACAATGCATATGCTACATATATTCAATGTAATAATAATAATCAAAATATGTAATTTTACCTTGGCTCTCTTGAACGAAAACAAGATGTACTGCCGGGATGAAAGTAGTTGCTTAGAAATGCATCTACAATAGAATCAGCGATAAATTGATCATCTGCCGAAATTTGCTGGATGCTTGTAGGGCATGGTGGCAACTCCGCTAAAATGAGAAAAAAAAGTCCGCTAATGTACACCGGATGATAATTTTTACGATACGACCGGCCTGATATCTAAAAGGCGGCTATTTGACACACATGTCGTGAAAGATCTAAAGAAATAGCTACTCTAAAAGGGAGCACAAAAGTATAATTTGTTTTCAATATACCAGATAATTGCATTTTTTAACCTATAACACCCTGGCTCTCATAAATTCAGCTGCTGTGATTATATTGATTAATAATCATGATTATTTTCATTTTTATTAATGATCCTCAATACATAATGCACACTTCCTGGACCTAGTTATCGTTTAGTGTTTTCTTTGAGAATAGTTTATGTGATATTTCAAAAACTCATTAATAATTCATACGATTATTGACGAATCATGTCAACGATAATAGGTCATGTTAGGTGGCTTTATATGTGATAAAGTACCATGAATGCTAATTAGGGTACCACATTATATAATACACCTTTCCGGAAAGCATACGTCACTAAACACGAAAACGAGGCTCTAAGATGATACTTTGAATTTTACATGTAATTTCGAATAAATTTGGACTTTGGCTATAGAGCCTCTTCTTCGTGTTTGTTGACGTATGCTTTCCGGAAAGTTTTTTACTGCAAAACACATTTCATAATATAACAGCACCAAAGAAAATATTTTCTTTATTACAATCACTGAATACACTGAAATGGAGCTTAAATTCTGCAACCAAAATTAATAGAGCATTTGTTAAGCACACAACTGGAGACTAAAGCCGACCCAGAATTCTCGCTTTGTTTTATTCTACTTCTGGCATGGGTATGTTTGCGAGCACTGATTCAGCAGTCATGCTGGTTATGTTGATGTCTCAACGCTGTACTTTTTCAAGGTCGAAAATAAACGAACAACTCTCTGAGCGAGGATCTTTATTTCTTCCAGCAAACTGCCACTCATTGAAGATTCTGTATGCCCATTTCGTCGCGTTACGTGTAGATTTTGACACGGCATCTTCCAACAATTTCTTTTTTCTTTTTTTTGCAGATTGTGATGTTGAAACGAAACAATTTGCCCTCAAATCCATGAATACATGAACAATTGTAGACCGCTCCTAGGAATTACCTTGCAGATTTGCCAGAGTATTAGCATTTTGAGTGGCATACCAATCGTTGCATTCAGGACTGATCATCCAAGTTAGAAGGAAAACTCCACTAAATATCGTTTTTGTAATTGAATAAATAATGTCGTCAATAAATCGTTTTTTTCTTAGTGCCGAAGGTGTTATGCTGACAATTGCAATTGGTGATTCTGTATTAGGATTTCTCTTTCGACGTCTTTTCCTGTTTAAAGACAATTAATGTGTAGATTGTAAAAAATTACAATTTCACAATTAGCGAAACTGCCAATTGGTTTTAATTCTTAATATATGTTAATGTATATTTATATAAATTGACTAGATATGAAAATGCTGCATTGCTTCATCCTCTGGGTTGTTAATTATAGATATTTTGCTGTGAGCAAAACCAGAAAACAGTGAATATTTTTAAATATCAGCTTTAGTCTAGGACCTGTATAGGAGTTTGTATGCATTTCATTTGCCACAAGTAATCTCAACTGTTTTAGGGTAAAATGACCATGCCGGTCAACATGGCATATGTGCCAAAACCCGAATCCGGGGCGAAAGTCCTCAAAATGACCCCGCCTTGAAACGGCAGTGTCGACATAACTCTAACCTCAGACCAATGCAAGCAACAGCCTTTCTGAAGTGCCTATAATGTTTAGAGGGGTTGCTTATAGGGGTGGTTATTAGAAGCAAAACATTGCCTAACTATAATATATTCCAAGAAAATCACCACTCAACATGCCAGGTCAGCAGCTAATTATGCATAAAATCACTAAACTTGCTGGCAGAAATTAAATTTTCATAACTCCTAAAAAAAATTACTATAACATGAAAAACCATGTTCAATTAAATCAAATTCTTTCAGATTTCAAAAGGATTGACATTATTTTGTTGACATACAAGACATTGTATTTCACTTACCCCCCGCAAAACACGATTTCAGCCATATTTTCCGTCTTGTTCGCTTTTTTATCGCCGAGTAGCCGAAGTCTCATACAATTCTTGTACTTTCCCATAATCACAGATGACTAATGAACAACTCATCCCGTTTTCGACCTGTTCTGAGACTGTGCTGTCTACTTTATCCTCGATTTTGCATCCTCGACAACTAGCCAAAATTGCCGCCATTATGAAGTCTTGCCGCTTTTGTGTCCGATAAATGTGACTTCTTCGTCTTCATGTGTATTTATATTAAGTAATCCAACAGTACTTTATACTATTGAATTTCTAAAGGTAATTTTGTAAACTTCTATCAATTTTCAATATAAAAATCCACCCACATAAAATCGAGTGTCTTCAAGCTTCAAAATAATTTGAAAGTCACGCGCAATCGTCACGAAAATTCCTCGTGGGCGATCATACCGGGGGAGTGAATATTTTCACGAATACGTTTGCTTGTTTCCAAAGCAAGCCAAGTAAACATTTCATATTATTCTATCTTCATGTATATTTGCGTATTGTTTTGTTTTTAAGCTTCAACTAAAAGAAAATCAGACAGACTTACGCATTTCCCCATTTTTATTTAAAGGGCGATTTTTATTGTGCCAAAGTATAAAATAACTAAGCGTCTAAGCCAATAAAAGCCACTATTAGCCCACTAAGATTTTAAAATTGAAACGTACGTATCTGCACTAGCATAGCCCTCAAAATAATCATGGGAGAAATGCATAGTCAAAGCTTAAAAACAAAATAATACGCAAATATAAACATGCAAACGCATTCATGAAAATATTCACTCCCCCCGGTATGGTCGCCCACGAGGAATTTTCGTGACGATTGCGCGTGACTTTCAAATTATTTTGAAGCTCGAAGAGACTTGATTTTATGTGGGTGGATTTTTATATTGAAATTTGATCAAATTTAACAAAATGACCTTCAGAAATTCAATAGTATAAAGTACTGTTGGATTACATAGTATAAATACACACAAAGACGAAGAAGCCACATTTATCGGACAGAAAAGCGGCAAGACTTCGTAATGGCGGCAATTTTGGCTAATTGTCGAGGATGCAAAATCGGAGATAAAGTAGATGGCACAGTCTCAGAACAAGTCGAAACTGAGCTGAATTGTTCTTTAGTCATCTGTGATTACGGAAAAGTACAAGAATTGTATGAGACTTTGGGTAGTCGGCGATAAAAAAGCAAACAAGACGGAAAATATGGCTGAAATCGTGTTTTTGCGGGGGGTAAGTGAAATACATTGCCTTGTATATCAACAAGATAATGTCAATCCTATTGAAATCTGCAAGAATTGGATACAATCGAACATGGTTTTTCATGTTACAATAATTTTTTTTAGGAAATATGAAAATTTAATTTCTGCCAGCAATTTTAGTGATTTTATGCATAATTAGCTGCTGACCTAGCATGTTGAGTGGTGATTTTCTTGGAAAATATTATAGTTAGGCAATGTTTTGCTTCTAATAACCACCCCTATAAGCAACTCTTCTAAACACTACAGGCACTTCAGAAATGCTGTTGCTTGCATTGGTCTGAGGTTAGAGCTATGTCGACACTGCCGTTTCAAGGCGGGGTCATTTTGAGGACTTTCGCCCCGGATTCGGGTTTTGGTACATATGCCATGTTGACCGGCATGGTCATTTTACCCTAAAACAGTTGAGATTACTTGTGGCAAATAAAATGCATACAAACTCCTATACAGGTCCTAGACTACTTAAGCTACAGAAGTACATGTCGAATTGATCTACATAGTGTTTCAAAAAGCGTGTAGCGTGACTAAGTGCAAAAAAGGCCACACAAACTATTATTCTGAACCATAATCCATAGCTAGTAAATTGGGTCTTACACATTTACTTCCGGCTTCACTTTTCCTATGGAATCGAATTCTATTGAGATGCGTTATCCATTCAGTATAGATCAGAGATTTTGTGTTTTCGTATATTGAAGAAATAATGCAATAAAACAATTTAACCCGCGACAACGACGAGTTTTGTAAATTCAGTAATATTAAAAGTCTGTGCTAAAAAACAAACGTATTTTACATGCACATTTTTAATCTTTAGTACTTACTTTGAAAAAATATTTTCTTCGCTAAAATCAAGGGTGTAGCTTCCGTTGTTTAGCACTTGTTTAAAACTGACCAGGCTATCTTCATGAAGGCGAAACTCAAATGAATCAAACAAGGATATTTTAATGTCGACATGTGTTGCATTGATTTCTTTTTCGTCCCAGTTTAGGACTGATTGAGTTGAGTCCGCCCAATTTGGCACATCTAACCCTTGTATATCTGGAGGATTTCTGCCCAAAGGAACTAAAAAATAACACATATATAAAATTGGCAAAGACAATTATTAAAAATTGCGCTGCCCGTTGCCGTTAGGACCGGCAAGTTTCAAAAATTCGTGAATATTCATATGCAATAATGATTATTAATTCAAAACTAACAATAAATGGTTTTATTATATGGCAAGCTTGACTTCTGGTGAAATGAAGCACGCTGATTGGTTCAGGAGCAATTACTTTCCCGTATTGGACCGACAGTCCATTACGGAAAAAACAAATAAACAACAAACAAGACATTTTGAAAATATTTAAGCCATGTATAAGAGCGAACTGCCAGTTTCAAATATTTCATGGGCCTGTCAAGATTGAATCGTTATTGACAGCGACGATGAAGACTGTTGACATGAGAGATGCCGAGAGGGAACTGTAATATTTTAGTATTTTCACAACAGTTTTGGCCTTGTATTATTATAAATTGGCAACATTCATAGATTATTCATAAACACGTTTAAAAAGTTATGTATATAATTTATTATTTATCTCATTGTTATGTTGGGCCAAGTCATGCATGCATGCGGCCCGTTTTAATTCACAGTATTCTTTGTTTGTTTCGGTTCTAAATGCCTTACAAAAAACTTTTTATTACCCTCGCTTGCTCGGTCTGTACATAGAAATATCGGACCTCGCCCTACAGGCACGGTCTGTACCAAAAACACCTCGGTCTGATATTTCTCTGTACAGAACTCGCGCTCGGTTAATAAAAAGTTATTATTTATTGAAAATATTGTAGGTGTTTTTATTGGTTAAGAGCTGAAGATGAAATTGTCATATAGTAGTTGTCCAAATTTGGGGTTGAAATAAATATACGACATTATATATATATATTATATATATATATATATATATATATATATATATATATATATATATATATATATATATATATATATATATATATATATATATATATATATATATATATATATATATATATATATATATATATATATATATATATATATATATATGTATATATATATATATATATATATATATATATTCTGACCCTAGGTTTTTTCCCGAGGCATAATATTCGGCCGAATTTCCCGGGAGATTCGGCCGAGTATCCCGGGAGATTCGACTTTTGAATAGTCTCACGCGACATCCCGCGAGAGCTACACGCGCCGATTAAAACATTGAAAAATGGCGGGGGCACACAAGAGTGTATGGATATTCTACGGTGTTTTTTAAGTGGTTTCACTGGAAATTTTACAAAACAGGATGTTCAAAAGACGGCAAAATTACTGAGCACTATTTACTTGATGCCATTTGGCAAAGAACTTTGGAAAAATTGTTTATTTGAGTGAAAAACGAAATCTCGTATTCTCGAAGATATGTTGACAATATACATATATATACATAAATATATATATATATATATATATATATATATATATATATATATATATATATATATATATATATATATATATATATATATATATATATATATATATATATATATATATATATATATATATATATATATATATATATATATATATATATATATAAATATATCCCCTTCGTCAGAACCAAGAAAGTATGCTAAATCCTGTCCTTTTTTATACCCAAGCTTTACACAAATTATTCTAATTCTCTTCTCTGAGTCCCGTGGGTATATCAGTACAAAATTTTCTCAATCTAAAAACTCTCTTTTTCAGTGGGATTATTAACACTTGTTACGTCAATAATCATCACCGAAAGATCTTTAATCCCTTTATGCCCCTCTGTATAGAAATGCGAATCACACACTTTACACCTTTTACCTTCAATTTAAACATCCCCACCACCACCTCATCCATTCTACGTAATTTAGCTCTGACCAGATCATCCTTTAGGATGATCCATTCATGTTAATCATCGGTTTAATTGCAATTCTTTGGGGATTGTTTACTTAATTACCTATAAGAAATGCGAGAACAATATGTGGGTAACACCGTGACGCCACTAATGAAAAGGTTTAAGTAAATGATAAAAGCCGAAACCCAATCCATTATTTGAGAGAATGGACATGCACCGAGCCCGCAGGCGCAGTCCATTCTCTCAAATAACGATTGGGTTTCGGCTTTTAGACTCCTTAAAAGTTTCCAGATCACTGTATTTTTGAGGCCAAATCTTCAACAATGCTCTTTGTTTTTCTTTGTACTTGCCTTTTGTTTTCTTTGTTTACTTGACTACACTAATGACGATTTGGCCTCAAAAATGCAGTGATCTGGCAACCTTGCTTAAAACCTAGCTTGCATAAATTAATTTTCAAGTGAATTTATGTATGCGTAGGAAATAATGGACGTCATGCAGGAATGAGCATGCAGCAAATATTGTCAAGTGCGAGGTTGTTGGTTGAGGTTGTAAGAGAATGGCGGAATGTAGTGAAAGCGACAGAGAATTGTTCATAACACAGTCGAAGTACAGTAGGGCATCGTTCAAGTTCTGTTCGGGCATATAAGCGTACAAGTGATGAACAGCAGCAACAGCTGAGTAAAATTCTGCATGGTGATCGAGGAAATAGTTTTGGAGAGAAGAAAGTTAAATAAAAAAGACGAGAGTGAGGAAGGGGGAAAGAATACGGAAATTGAAATTGAAGCGGGAGATATAAAAATCAGTGTGAAAAAATGTTGAGTGTTATAACTAAAACGATTAAGTATTGGTGCATTATGTCATGCATGACGAATAAATTAAATGTATATTGCTGTTTATTGAAAAATAATGGACAGCGTCCAATATTTAAAAAATAATGGACACTTGTGAAAAATAATGGCAGCTAGCATTCCATTATTAAAAATAATGGACAGCTAGAACAATAAAGTAACTAATTAGTTGGGTTTTAACAACATAAAAACTCATTAAATAGCTATGATAAGGGAAAAAAGGAAAATTTTGGTAAACATTTGTACTCGCATTTCTATACAGAGGGGTATTTAGGGATTAAAGGGGGTCCAATAGTGAATAATTTCAAAATTCATCGATTTTCAAAAATTTTACAAAATATTGTTAACGGCGTTCTCTAAACATATTCAAAATTTCAAACAGCAAAATGAATTATAAACGTAGAAATTCAGCAAATTCGACACCGTGTTAGGGTAAAACCATGATTTTACCCAGAGCAAATAATGGTATGCAATTGGTTTACTCTATTGTGTCCTTTTCCATAGCATTGATCGATTAATGTTATTCTAATGCATGCAAAAATTTAAAGCAGTTTTTCTCAAATTGCTGAAAACCACCAATCGCCATTATTGCATGCGCAATATCTCAAGAAGTATGTGAGCGATTAACTTCAAACTTTCAGTGTGTGTTCTGTGTTACATTCTCTTGGAGATGAACTAGAATCATAAAAGTATTTGCAATAGCATGCAAGTTATGATAGCCAGTATCATCTCGATAATATCTAGTTTCAATATTTTGTCCGCAAAAGTTTATTTTTGCCTCAATCACCATAGTTCTGGTTAATCTCCAAGAGCATGTAATATGTTAAAATTACTATTATTTAATGCTATTAAAATAAAGTTATTTTAGATTTCTATCATTCATAGTTGATGAGATATCATGTTTACAAATCTATGGATTTTTCACCATCAAGGAGTAATTAACATGGTAACCATGGCAATGGTAACTTTGAAAAACTTATTTTAATGTTTGTGGTACCATGTCCTAACACCTGACCAAAGATGAACTGCATAGCATTAATTTTTTTTTACTATTGGACCGCCTTAAAGATCTTTCGGTGATGATTAATGACGTAACAAGTGTTAATAATTCCACTGAAAGGGAGAGTTTTTGGATTGAGAAACTTTGTACTTATATACGTGCTAGACTTAATGTAACAGAAGAGAATTAGAATAATTTATGTAAAGCTTGGGTATAAAAAGGGATAGGATTTAGCATACTTTCTTGGTTCTGACGAAGGGGCTGCGCCCCGAAACGTAGCAATTTTATTAGTTAAAACTTTTTGTATTATTATTTATTTAATGAAATATATATATAATATATTTAATTACCGAATGGGAGGTCAGTACTGGAAAAATACATTCGCCGAGGGAAGTTTTTTTTCCAGTACAGACCGACCTAAACGGTGAATAACATATTTATTTTTTTCTAAGCGATGCTCTAATTCATGAGAATTTCAGTGTGCGAACTACTATTTGAGATCAGTTTTGTTTACTTTATTGCAAGTAAGGCTACCAAACTGCCAAGACAACGTGATAAAAACACTTTAGTTTTGATGTAATTGCTGCCTTTCCGCTCCACATCACAATAAAAAAGATTAATCTATCAAAATTTGTTATCTTCCTGTTCCTTTTACAAGAAAAACATGGCTAAAATATGCGTTCCGCGACGCCAATATATTTTGCCGAAAATGTTTCCCTTGCAATTAAATTATTAGCTGAGATTATAAGCTCTGAAATATCCTTATAAACTTACTAAATCAACTGGTTATGGTATTCTTCATAAAAGAATAAATTTGAGTTAAAATAGCTAAATTACACGTTTTCGATATATTTTATTTTTAAAGTATGTTTTTTGGCTCTGTATATTCATGAGCATTTTTATATAAACCGCAACATTGTATTGACGTAAATAAAATAAATAAAAAATAAACGACATTATGACTCATTTCGTCATATATTGACTGACCTTTTAATCTGACAATTGTTTTAAGAATATTTTTTTCGTGGTCTGATTGGCTTTTCCGAACAATTTCATGCTGTTCCTTTATTAGCAGCTTGTGTCTTCTTACTTAGAAAGGAAGCGTTTAAACCGAGTTTAAAATATTTTTAAAACATAATAAACCAATTATTGAATTCGGTTCTCACAAGATATGAAGAATTATTAAGGCCTCGGTTTATGTTATCTGCATAACACAAACCTCTGCTTAATAATTCCTCACATCCTGCTCAACCTCATTCAATAATTGTTTAAAAATTGATATAATTTGTTTTTGCATAATTTCTCTAATAAGTAATAGTCTAAGGGAATTCTAATTGGTTCGCTTGCTTAGACGTTACTCTAAGACAATAGTTACTGGTTGAGCAGCTTTTCAAGATGGCTGCCAACGAAAGTTGTTAGTAAATGAAGAAAAAAGCGTTAAAAACGTGTACAAATACGACAAGAGAAAACTTAATTGTGGCACATTGGTACCAAATATACCTGTTGAATTTATATTTCATTCGAATTCTGGCATGGCCTTTAGGAGAGCTGATGAACAGCTTTTCACGTTTCCTGAGATATACAAGAAATAACAATGCACTTTGTGTTTCCTCTGAGCAGGCGTAACTACTTCAACAGTTTTGTGTTCTCTAAATAAATGGATAAACGGCAAAACGGCTGGTGCTCATTTATTGCTGTGATTTTTATTCATTACCCAGACACCCTAGACGCCTAATAAAGCGTTCACTCCACCTGCTAAGAGGAAAATAGGCACTAAGTGCTTTGCGAGCTTTTCTTGTACTGCGCATGCGACGAAAAAAGCCGTTGATGAGCCCAGAAAGGGCAATGTCATTCAATACTTACTAGGAAACCGCAGTGGGTTGACGCTCTGTGGAGCATCTTCTTCAGTAGAATATGAGTTCGAAACATGCGTGGAAATTCAGGTAGAAACACACCGGAAGATGATGGAAACACGCTCTGAAATCTTCACGGCGATAAATCACTCCTGGCTAATGTTACGCGGTGAGATTTGCGGTATAAAACATTTGCACGAGAATCTGTGCACGTAGAACCCTTTTGCGGTTTGGATTTCGTGATATATTAAACTGTATGTTTTGTTGACATATGCCGCTAGAAATCGAGCTTTAAAGCCCCGCTTAGACCGGCTCACGCAGCTCGTAGAACAGAAAATTTGGGCGAAGCGAATTTACAACTCTGCCACGCCCTACGCGCAGGCGAAGTCAAAAGTTAAAGTTTTATTAACAAGGCCCATTACAAAATGGAAATTTAGCAACTTGGTTTGTTAATTTCTAAGCAAAATTTAGTGTATATGCTGGTTGTCTTTTCTTGAATATTGTTAGCAGTATATGTTACCCACTTTAGCTCACTTTTTACACCAACACCAAAAATCACCCCAATTCCTGCTGGGTGTTAAAATAAAAGAAAAAATCGAGAAATTAAAAAAGTAAAATTTTGACATTAGTCTTTTTAAAGCAGTGTCCTAAACACGTTTGATAACGATATTTTTGAATATCGTTATCATCCTAGTATCCATAAGGTAAAGCATCGTAGTTATCTTGGACCATTCGCTTGTTGTAACCTAACGAAAACGTTTTGGTTTTATAATTTTTTCAACTCATAGGTGTTTTCAGCTATGGTAATATTTTTTCCCATACGATATGATATTAGCCCCAGACAAATATTAAACTTATTTGATATTTCTTGTAAAGTTTTAAATTTATGTTCCTCGCCCGTTTTCGTGTTTTTAAGAATATATTTACCTTCATTTAGAATTTTTATTCCTAGGACTTCGCAGAATTGTTTTTTAGACATTGTCGTGGTACTTTTAACGCCGCGGTTGGTTGCGGCTTTTCTTAGTTCTTTAGGTAGATAGATAGATAGATAGATAGTTTATTATAACAAAAAGACCTTACAGCCTTAAGAGCTGAGTTGTGCTTATGTTTACAAAATTTCGAATTATTTAAAATGTCCTTGAATACAATATTTACAAGATTTAACTTCGATTAATATATTTACAAGATAATCAGGCTTATAAATTTGATCGTATTATTATTTAAAATATCTATTCGAATTATGTATTATAAAACTGTCATTTAATCTATTCGTCTTACACACAGGAATATTAAAGTATCTCTGTTTCCTTAAGAAGGGACCGTCAATTTTTCCTTGGGCAGATGGAAGTAGGCTCTTTAATTTGTGATTTGGGTTGTTCATTACTTCATTAGAAAGTTTCGTAGTTAATTTCACCCTCCGGTCATGTAGTGACAAAATGTTAAATGATTCCAAGACTTCTTGATAATGCAGCTCTGGAAAAATTATGCGAAAAGCGCGTTTTTGAAGTCTTTCCAGATCATTAGACAGGTACTGCGGTAATGAATCGTGGAATGCCTCACAAGCATTTTCAATCACAGGGCGAATACATGTCACATAGAACTGAATTAAATCTTCTGGTGGTAACCCGGCACGCTTTAGTTGTCTAAGGAAATAGCCGTGTCTACACCTTTTTACACGTGTTGGCTATATGGGAATTCCATTTAAGGTTGTTAGATAGAGTAACCCCCAATAATTTTACAACCGTTACCACTTCAACGTTCTTATTGTTGATAATTATAGGGTCAAAAGATTTGTTGAGTGTGGAGAAACTTATTCTTAATTCTTTGCATTTGGTTTCCTTCAGTTCCATGCCATTTGCTTTGGAATTTTCGGCAAATACATTTACATAGCTTTGAAGTAAGGTTGAATCATTTTTTGCAACTGACTCAGAAATGGTGGAGTCATCGACATATCTCCAGAAATCGTCCACACCAGGTACATTAATGTCATCAACCATTATTGCAAATAGCCAGGGGCCTAACTTAGTGCCTTGGGGTACGCCTGCGTAGACATTACTCCATTCTGACTGGCAGTCATTACCCAGTTTTACTCGTTGTTTACGGTTACTTAGGAAATCTAAAATCCAGCACTTAATGGTTTCGGGAATGTTATATGTTGATAACTTTTTGGCAAAAATGTTATGGTCGATCAGATCGAACGCTTTGCGGAAATCAAATAACATAACTCTGGTAGTTGAGCCATTGCCATCAGTACTCTTAAACCAGGTGTGTAACATAGATATAAGTGCGTGGGTGGTGCAAGAGTTAGGTACAGTCCCAAATTGTGTTTGGTCAATCTTCTCCAAAACAGCAGGCTTCAAGAAAAGGTTCACAACAAACTCCTCCCCAAGTTTAACTAAGTTACCCCATGGCACTAAGTTAGGCTCCTGGTTAAAAAAGATCAGCGTTTTCTTTAGGTAACTAAGGCGGTATACCATCGGGGCCATATGCTTTTTTTGGATTGAGTTTTATTAGTTTTTCAAAGATCTCTGCGGGTGTCACAATACACACGTTATCACTGACTGGCCGATGGTAGTGATCCAAGCGGAGAGGTTGAAAAGTGGACATGGGAGACAGGAAGGTGTTGTTGACCTCATTTGCTAGAGCTTTCTTTGTTGTACTTGATAATTTTTCATTAGGTCGTAGAGCTTTCACTATTTTGTCAGTATTTTTATCAATTACTTCCATACCACTGAGCCTCTTTACTTCTTTCCACCAATTAAAAGGTTTACATTGTTTCAAGTGTTGAACACTAGACTCATAATACTTGGCTCGGCAACTTTTCCTTTTTCGATTAACTTGGTTTCTTAATCGTTTAAATTCATCAATATTTCCTTGGTTAAGTGCTTTTTGTCGACTTCTAATGAGGTTTGATAGTGTCGAATTCATCCACGGTGGATCGTTAGCTTTGCTCTTTTTACTACGTAACGGAAGAATATAATCCATACCAGTGTTGACAATCGTTTCCAATAAAAGGGTTTTCTCATCACAAGATTTTACTCCATCCAACATACCAGGCATGTCTACTTGCTCGAGGTATTGACGCATTACGTTATAATGTACGTTATATGGTTTGACGCATTACGAGGTATTGACGCTTTAACTTTTGAATATTCGGTTAGGTTTGTTTCTGTGGTTCTTTTTGTATGCCAACCGAGGTTTTCGTTTTCGTTTATTAATTCAACTCTGTCGATATGGCCGCAATCGGTACAATAAATATTACCACTAATATTGTCAATACAAACATGTTTACATATTTTATAGTATTCTGAGTATTTTATCAATGGAGGGAGAGGAGGTACGTTAAATCTAAGTCCGCAACGTAAACAAGTAAGTTGATCCTCAATTTTTTCTTTGTGAGAATGTTCACAGTCCTCGTATTGGTTAGGATGCCTGTATTTAGGATCGCCGTCTACAAAATGATATCCGCAATCAGCACAACAATAGAAATCCGAGTAGTCAAAGAACCTTTCCTTACGACGATGTTCGCATTCGCTAAACACTCTGCCAAATCGAAGTCCACAACGGAAACAGGTGAGTTCTCCAAAGAGGTCGTCCTTTACGGAATGTTTGCAATCTTTATATTGATCTGGATGGGAATATTTTTGATCATCGTAGCAAAAATGGTATTTGCAATCCGCACACCGATGGAAATGTCCGTATTTCTCTTTATGGGTGTGTTTACAGTTCATAAAGTTTTTGGGATCGGGGAGTAGAAATCTTAAATTGTGTTTCATTTTTATTATATATGTTTTTTAAACGTTTTTTCAAAGATTTACGGATTATTCAACCTAGAGTTTTAATAATCTCTTAAATGAAAAATATGTTTCGTCTGTAAAATTCATAAGATGATTATTGTCAGGTTCAAAAACAAAATAGATGGCATTCCCAAGGATGTGGTCGGAACGTCTTGGCACCAAATCTTGCATGACAAACTCGTGCGCTTTTCCTTTCTCGTAATCTAATGACAAAGCTATTTCTTGGCCATAAATACGTGTGCCTTTATTTAAAAACGATCCTTTTATGCGCGTCCTTTTACCAGTACCTCTGTGGAAATACCCACCCTGCGCATCGTTTTGTGCGATTTTATTCGTTAAACTCCAACTCCAATACTTGCATTTGGAAGACGCATTATAACCGCTTCCGCCACAATCACCCCACAACATGATATTGTACCCCCTTTCTCCTGTTAACACGATAGCCATTTCGTATGTGTAAATACCGTTTGGAAGTTTTTGGGCTGACGTCGAAATTAATCTGGTAAATGTCACCTACTTTTGAAAAGTCTAACGTCTTGGTACTGCGACCGTTTGCGGGAGTATCGACCATACTGTCTGTGTGAAGTATCGTAACGTTACCGGGTCTCCCTTTAAACGTCATAATATTTTTATAATCGGCATAATACTGATCAACAAAACCTTTCGTTATCGGCTCACCAGACGTTAACAGAATAGTTGGTAAACCGGTAATACGATGGCCGTTCATATCAATACCAGTATTTTTTTTAATGTACATAGTATCAGTATAATTCTTAGATACGGCTGCCGTACCGTCTGAGTGCACTGGATTTAATCCTAAAACCTCGTGATTGTTCATACCAATATTATCTTGCATCGTAAAACCGCCGTGAGTTAGGTAAACTCTGTTTGCATATTGTTTGGTGATGGGCTCATTTGTCGTTGTTGGATCTGGAAAGTTTACAATCTTGTTATTACCCGCATCAATGTTTCCCTGCATTGTAAAACCGGTGTCGGATAATCCTCCCGGTCCGGGATCACCCTTGTCTCCTTTAGGTCCTTGTAATCCCGTGTCTCCTTTGTTACCTTTAGGACCTCTTGATCCTTGATCGCCTTTCGGTCCTTGTAAGCCTTGATCGCCCTTATCACCTTTTGGTCCTTGTGGCCCTGAATTACCTTTGTCGCCTTTAGGTCCTTGCGAGCCACTACCTCCACTACCTGAAGGGCCTTGCGGACCCGTGTCACCTTTGTCACCTTTTGGGCCAACGTTACCCTTGTCTCCCTTAGGACCTTGCAATCCGTGTTTCCCTTATCTCCCTTTGATTCTTGTAAGCCTTGATCGCCTTTTGGTCCTTGCGGTCCGATATCTCCTTTGTCTCCTTTCAGTCCTCGTAAACCGGCATTACCTTTAGACCCTTGTGGTCCAACGTCGCCTCTGTCTCCTTTTGGTCCTTTCGGTCCTCGCTGTCCGCTTCCTCCAGAATAATGTGCATCAGCATAACCCTTTGTAGCGGGTTCCGAGTTCGTAGTTGGTGGCGGAAGACCAATAATTTTATATCCGTTCATATCGATGTCTTCTTTAATTGTTCTTATAAGACAAGGTGAATAACCAAAGTTTAAACTCATTTATTTTAATAGCTTTTTCGATGATATACTTTCTAAAACACCATCACTTTCTTGTTTTTCGTTTAATATCATCTTACAGTATTCTTTACAATTTATAAGTTTCTGTAACCTTCCCTTGTTTAATGGAGGTAACGGAACGTTCCCCCCATTATTTCCCGCTGGACCTTGTGGACCGGGTGGACCTTGTAACCCTGGCGGTCCGGGTGGACCTTGTAACCCTGGCGGTCCGGGTGGTGTGAGAATTCTTTTTAAAGCATATAAGCAAATTCTATACCCTAATATGTGTATCATCTTATTTATTAATACCGGTTTAAAAATCTAGATCAACATTGGACGGGTTTTTCATTTCGCGGGACGGTTCAATAGGGTTTTTGAGTTTGTTTATTAAGAGGAGATTTTTTTCTATGTCGCGTAATACGCGCTCAAAACCCATGACGTCGTTATCAATGAATTTTTCCAACATGACGGCTGTCAAAGAGCGGTGTTCGTTTTGCTCTACTATGAATGTTTAAAAATAAAGACGTATATAATAATTTATATGGAAAAAAATTGAATTAATTAATAAATGTGTTATATTAGGATACTGATTTATTATCGACAGAGAAAGGGAAATAAAAAATTGCGTGAAATTGACTCGATATTCGACGACGCGATTTAAGTTCTGTCATTCAGTTCACAACACGCGCGAAGATTTTAATAGAGACCTTAAGATTGTCGTTTACGGCAAACGGCTAACTTCAGACACTTTGTTTGCTATAAAAACAAAATCATTGACGATGAAGTGTATTACATATAGGATTTACTCAAAATACCGAAAACTACGTATAGATACACCTTGTTTAACTACAGAAACTTGGCGGTTGATATTGAATGATTTTCTGCTCACATAGCTTGACGTTTGACTTGTGTGCTGTTTGACGTTTGCATTTTACAATTGGACGGCTAGACAAGCTCACAGCCGTTCACTGCAAACGTCGAACGTCAACTCGAACGTCAAGCGATGAATGCCCCAAATTGTTTCACATCAGTTGTAACGTTTCGGTGATGATACAAGGTGTCTTAGTGCAGCATTTTAGATTCTTATAATAAATCTTATGGCTGGAACATTTCACGGTTCATGATTTTGATTTCATTACAAAAGAATTTCTTGAGGTTGGCCGTTTGCCGTAAACGGCAATCTTAAGGTCTCTAATACCTACAATGGACTTACCTCGGGGCTTTGGAGATGATCGAGGTAAGATATACAGTTAATTTTTACTTGTATGTTGTTCTTTAATTTAAAACTTTATTTCTACCGCTGTGTCAACTACTGACAATCTATACATTGAGAGCCAGAGGCAAGCTATTGTTTTATCTTATTGCCCTACTACACTAGTTTTTTCAACAATCATCTAAGCTTATATTTGTAATAGTATGAGGAAAAAGTCCTATTATGCAAATGTGTATTGGAAATAAATATCTATTGTCCTGCACACTTGGCAGTTGGTCTACTTGACACTTGTTAATTGAGATTGAGGTAAATGCCCTCAATCCTCATTATTCCCTTTTTTATGTGTTTGCTCTTATTTCTCAATCTTAAAATGTCTTTAAAAATTAAAATGACTTCACAAACTACATCCAGCTTAAATCTAAAGTCATTCGGAAGTGGACGCCGAAAAGAAAATTTACTTTGAATCCAAGCATTGTTCAACTCATAATATAATGCAATATTTGCAAATAACCTTCCATCATTTCAATTTTTGTGTGCCTGAATGTTTTTCTCAATCCTAAAATGCATTTCAAAATCAAAATGACTTTACAAACTACATCCAGTTCAAATTTGAAGTCATTCGGAAGTGGACGCCGAAAAGAAAATTGACATTAAATGCAAGCCATGTTACTGTTATGATGTAATATTTGCAAATGACCTTCCTTTATGTCAATTTTTTTGTGCCTGAATGCCTTTCTCAATGCTAAAATTTCTTTCAAAATTAAAATGACCTTACAAACTACATCCAATTCAAATTTGAAGTCATTTGGAAGTGGACGCCGAAAAGAAAATTGACATTGAATGCAAGCCATGTTACTGTTATGATGCAATATTTGCAAATAACTTTCCATTATTTCAATTTTTTGTGCCTGGATGTCTTTCCCAATCCTAAAATGCATTTCAAAATCAAAATGACTTTAAAAACAACATCCAGTTCAAATTTGAGGTCATTTGAAAGTGGACGCCGAAAAGAAAATTGACATTGAATGCAAGCCATGTTACTGTTATGATGTAATATTTGCAAATAACCCTCCTTTATAAATTATCTATTTTTTTGTGCCTGGATGTCTTTCTCAATGCTAAAATGCATTTTAAAATCAAAACGACTTTACAAACCACATCCAGTTCAAATTTGAAGTCATTCGGAAGTGGATGCCGAAAAGAAAATTGACATTGAATGCAAGCCATGTTACTGTTATGATGTAATATTTACCATTTGTGTTACATTGTATTCAATTTGTATTATTACTTTCACAGTGACATTTTACAAGTGCCATAAAGTCCAGCAGTCTTGGAAGAGAATTGGAACCAAGCATGAACTAGAAAAGGTATTTTCAACTCAAACCATTATTCATTGATTAGGCCATTTTTTATGATTTTTAAAACCAACCAAATTATGTCTGAGTGCTACCATTAACAGGTAATGTCCACACCAACTATCATGACTCATGTTCCTTTCAAATTAATTTGGTCATTGTATTTTAAATGATAAAAACACATTTTAAACACATGAAAATAAACACATGGGTGGGTGGGACCTAATTATTGGGATTCTGCCCGGCCAGGCATAATTTAAATCATGCATATACAGTGTATCATAATAAATGTGCAAAAATATCAGAATTTCTAAGAAGATCTTTTCTTGCAGGCTATTAAAGAAAACAAAAAATGAAAGATGAAAATGAATATTTATTAAATCACAGATTATTATTTATGCTGCAATCTATTCTTGTGTGAATATAATGAAAATGTTTATAACTTTATACAGTAGACAGAATATTCCACAATGTGCAGGTTTTTGTCACTCAGCACTGACAGAATGAGGTTGATGTTTTCAGATACTGTAATCATATCTTCAAGATTGTAATATCACAGAGATCTATAAAAAAATACTTTCATGGTTAATTAGTAGAGGAATTGATTAACTTCAGGTTACTGGGGGGGTCTGAGTTAATCCCCAGGCAATTATCAAAGAAAAAAATAAAATATTTGGCCCTTATGACCATATAGGCAATTTTGTTTTGATGTCAACATGCTTGGCTCCTTGAGCCTGTCTGGTGTCTTTACTAATAACGCATGCTGCCTCAGTTGACTGTCAGGCCCTGCTTTATGACCAGTCCTGGTTCAGCATCCTTCCTACCAGATTGTTGCATCCACGATGCTGGTGTAATTCAAAACTTTACAGTAAACATATGACTGAAAATTTTATTTTCATTTCTAAAAAGGGCGTTTCAGATTATATAGCCTATGGCATGAAGTTGTATACTGAATGCCTGTAAATGAGTAAAAAACTGAATGCATGTAAAATTAGTAAATTGAAGTAAAGGGATTTAAAATTACAAATGCTCAAATTTTCCTTAAAAATGCAAAATCCTTTAACGTTTTCCATGTACTTATGTTATTAACGAGTTGTAAACAAGCTGATCATCATCCAGAGGACGAAAGCAGTGGCTTTCAATCAGTTTTATTATTAATTTAAAATAGCAGATAATTTTACAGCTGAAATATGCTCACTCCTGAGTCAGATACGTGTGCATATTAACATAATAATAATTCAAATAACGTCCATTAAATACGATATTACACTTACCACGTTATCCTTCTTTATATTTAGCAATATTTTGCCTCATGACATAACCAAAAATCCAGTAAAATTCTGTTTTTCTTCGCAAATATTTTTGAAAAACTTTCAAAACAGAAAATGGCGGCAGAACATTTTTTCGCGAAGGCTTGGTCGCTAAGTTTTGAGCGGTTTTCGCAAAAAAAAAGCGACTTTCTAAAAAATCTCCTCTTAAATGTCTGCTAACGACGTACGCCAGGACAAGGACATTCTTAAATAAATAAATTCCAAATTCTAAAAAATATATCATCCTATTTATTATAATAAATAAGATGGAACAGATTATTAATTTTACGGAGGAGGAACTTACGGAATTAAAGGATGAGTTAACATCTGAGTTATCTAAAATGAAAGGAATACTAATAAGAAGAAAATGAAATTAGTTGGGGAAAACGTTATTAAAATTAATTCTTATAGCTGGTGGTGTGACCGTGGCCATAGTTTTTCCTTCCACTATTGTACTCGCCGCGCTTGGCGGGATGGTTGCAATATTAGATGGAGGTAAGGGAACGGTTAAAACGTTGAGGAAAGTTAGAGACGGTCTGAAGAAAAGGAAAACCGGGAAAGATGAATTAAAGGGAGTGGAGTCTGAACTCGCAAAGAAAAGGACGGTGAGAAAGTACTTTCAACAACATCAACCAACTGCACCACCACTTTATCCAGGACTATAAATTGTTAACGTTTTCATATACAATTGTATATGAAAATTATTTAAAAATCTAGGTCGACGTCGGGCGGTTCTTTCATTTCATCACTGGTTTTTATGCGTTTGTTTATTACATGTTTACCAACGATTAAACCACCACACATCAATCCAACCCTAGGAATGTAAGGTGTTAAATCTTCTACGAGGTTTTTAACTTCTTTTTTAAACATTTGATTTTCATCTAATTCTTGTCCCAGTTCAGACGAACTATCTATCATTCCAAATTGTTCTAATGTATCTGCAAGCTTTGAGATTATAATGTTTGAGATGAACGCGTTCGTTATTTCTAACTGTTTTCGATCGTATTTTCTTTTGATCTTTCCTAAGGTATCCCGACTTGCTTTTTGAATATACTTCGGTGCGTAATTGATTTCACCTTTTTCGGATAGTGCGAGTAGTTCCTCGCGTATGACTTCAATTGGTATCTCACTTTCTTCGTCGTTTGGTATTTCAAAGTCTTCAGTGTTCATTTATTAATATGCGTATTAACTGCGTACACAATGCTATGCGTGAAGGGATACCTGCGTAATACTTCGAGTCTTGCATATTTGTTATTTTTTAATTTATCTATAATATCACGCTTTTCTTTCTTAGTGACATTGAGAGATTCCTCCATGAACGTTTTCATATCACCTCTGGTGGGGTTGTAGAACGTAACCATTTTGGATGTATTATATCTATATGGTTTTGTAATAGATGTTAATTGTTGGGTGATGACAATTGTACTAAATCCGTAATGTCTTGTCGAGAAGGCAAGTCTCACCATTTCGCCAATTCTACTTTTTACGGACTGACTGCTTGCACAATCGTCGAGTATAATAAGACTATTTGTTTCTTTGAAAATATCCGTAATGTATTTTAAAAATCCTTCGACGTGATCTTGATCACAAGGAATAGGATAAAAATTTTTATCATCTTTCTGGGACCAATCCTGATATGTTTTGTTACATTCGTACGTAACAAATTAAAAAAATATAATCAAAATGACCTTTATATTCATCTTCCAACATATTAAGTACATAGTGTGTTTTCCCACAACCGGTCATTCTGACGATAATCATATTAAAAGGTGTCTCTAATTTCATTTATTTTAGTAGTCGACACTCTGTAATGACTTATTAACAATGTTCACAAACCCATCAGATACAGCATATATATAACAAATTAAGTCTGTTGTTGTTACTTCTTTGGTGATATCGAGCAAAATTCCTGATTGCGTATTAAGGATTTTGCGTCCGTTACCGGAGAAGTTGTTGTCGTTAAATGTTCGTAGGTCAACGGCTAGGGCAAACTTGTTATTGAAAAAATCTGTGATTGAAAGAGTATCTGTATCATTATTTAAAAGGACTTTTCGGGCTTCAATGAATAATCTCGACATATTTAACCCTTGACTGTAAACAGAATTTGGGATACCTTCAATTGTAACTTTTACACTTTTAATCGAAGGGAATACGTATTCTTCACTGTCTGTAACCGTCTTTTTCTTGAACAGCATTACTATATCATACTTTGCCTTGGAAGATTAATCGTTTTGTTAATCATAGTCGTATCTTTTCCCAAAATTTCTCTTTCCATCATTGTTATATGATTAAACATAAGCGACCTTCCAACCTGATAGCTATTCAATGCCAAGCTATAAATGTCAGAATCTTCTATTGTTGAATATTCTAATTTAATATCCTTTAACGAATATCCACCAACAGTTTGACTGCTTTGTGCAACCATAATATCGTTTGCACTTGGGGATCTGATCTTATACCTAATATTGCTGTTCATACCATATGGTGCAAATAACCCGTGGTCGTTTAGAATTTGGCCTAGTTTAATTTTAACCCGCCCATCGAAAACTTTTAACAACATTTTATCGTTAGTATCTGATTTGTCAGCACCATCGTCTTTTGAAATTAATTTACGCAGATTCTCCGACATAATGCCAAAATCTACCATATTAGTCCTTTGTTTATCAGTTAACCACAAATCTTTGTAAACGGAATAAAAGCTTTCTTGCGTATTATCGTACACGACTTTTCCACCGACGGTGACTTCTAAACAGCAAACCAAAAGCCCTCCAAGGTTGTTCAAAAACCAGGACTTCGTATTACCGCTTTTAAACTTTGCAGTTAGGAAAACTGAATTTGGAACTAAACACATATTATACCCCAAATTTGGTGTGCTAACGTATATTTCTTCTCCAGGGTTTGCTTTGTTAGGGTTGAACGTCACTTCATTGAATAGTCTTTTTCCTTTGATGATTGTATCTTTAAAACGTTCATAATCCGGAACGAGTTCTTCCATTTTAAATGTTTCCATATTAGTTCTTTATTTATTAGTATTTTTTTTATATTCATTGTAAATGAAATATGTTATCATTAAAGCTAACATCCATAGATTTTTTGATAACTATAAAAGTCCTTTCCCACTTAATTCTATTAACTTTGACAAAAGCGTTCCGAGTGCCGATATCACAGGACCAAATTTTTTACCTGTATCATACACAGACTTTGCAAATTTTTTTAAACTCTGACCGCCTTTTTGCTGCATTTTTTGCACCAGTAGCAACAGTTGTTATGATGCCTGCTACAGATATTGCAACTGCCGATATCCCAATAATATTTTCTCTTGCCCATTCCTTGAATCTTTTAAATTTAAAAAGAATACTATTTTTAGTTTCATTTTCAACCATATCTGTCACAACTTCTGTTTTGGGTTGTTGATTAAGATTTAATCGAATTTGATCTGCTTTTAGTTCAGCAACCTCTTTAATAGCATCGTAAAGTTTACTTTTAACATCATCCCCGTCGGTTTTTGCTTTTTCAGCTTCTGTTTTCCAATGTTCAATCTCTACATTTAACGCTGCAATCTTTGCTTTCCCCGAATTGCCTTTTACATTTAATATACCTCTAAATTCTCGGAGTTCGTTTGCTGTTATTTCTGTGTTGGATGAGATATCTTCAATCCTATCGCTTATTTTAGAATCTATTTGGTCACCTACGTTATCT
Organism: Muricea muricata; assembly: GCA_963855995.1. Taxonomy (NCBI): domain Eukaryota; kingdom Metazoa; phylum Cnidaria; class Anthozoa; order Malacalcyonacea; family Plexauridae; genus Muricea; species Muricea muricata. The sequence continues at coordinate 118,753,180 of OY979716.1, forward strand.
ATAATATCGTCTGCAACGTCTTCTTCGATATTAATGTTAGTGTGTTCTTCCATCATTGCTATAGGAGATTTTTGGTGCTCGTTGTATGCTTTTTTTAAAAGTTCTTTAAACTCTTTAACTAACGAAGATTTAGACTTGTCTGTGCTGTATTCCATTTTTCCGTTTTTTAAAATTAGAATTTTTTTACCTTTGTACATAGCACCGTTAATTTTGTTGTTTTTACCTGTTGTTGTTCTTAACTCATCAAATAATATTGTTGAATTCGGCGCCTTGCGTTTGGTATTTCCGACGTTGATGGTTCATCATCACCTACTCGTGTAAAGACAGGGTTTGACCCATCAATGATAAGGATGCTTTCATCCCCGACATCAGTAAAACTTGTTTCGCCTTCTTCGTTTTCTTGAACTTCACGTTCTCGATCTATATCTTCTAATTCTCTATTTTCATTGTCAGCATCCATCGTTTATTTAAATAAATGAAAAAGCTCACAGTCTTTATAGGGAATGATAAAAAGGAACTCTATTTAGATGCTTGTATATATAAGCCGAATGAATCTATAATGACTTTAAAAAATGCGGCAATTTATTGGAATTACAGAAATATTACAGCCGATGATAACGATCATATAATGAATGGATCTAGTAAAATCCTTTTTGAAGAAGGTTACTGGACGTTTGAAATGATAAAACAGCGTCTAGCGGAAGACAAAATAAAATTACAAGCAAATAGGTTAAATAACACGTGTAAAATTTATTTGGAAACAAGTAATTTAAACCTCAAAAAATTTGCGGGAATGCTCGGTTTTGCAGAAAACGAGGTTATAAGTAGTGGAACGTGGAAAACCTCACCCAACGTGGTAGATGTAAACAGAGGTCTTAGATATATAAACATTAATTGTGATCTCGTTGATACATTCCAAAACTCTAACACAAATGGTGGAAGAAGTTGTGCACTAGCTACGCTATCAATACCAACTGATCAACTTTTAAACTCAACAGTTTCTCACTACAAAGACATCGGTAGCCAAGATGTAATTACTAACGGTTGTTTTAACAGATTATATTTTGATCGAATTGTATATAAACTAAAATAAATGATGCGTGATAATGAATTCACTATTGAACAGAGACTAAGAGATATATACTATAATCTGAAAACAGGATACCAATCTATGGAAAAACTATGCCAAAAGGCAAAATCTGATGGATTAATTGTGAGTAGACGGTTAGTAAAAGAATGGCTAGAAACGCAAGACACATATACGAGATGCAAACCCATCGTTAAGAAACATAAATTTCAAAAAACCTTTGTAAAAGGCCTTGCAGATCAAATACAACTGGACCTAGTAGATATGTGTAAATACAAGAACAAAAACAAGGGTTACTATTGGATATTAACAGCTGTTGAAATTCTTAGTCGGTACGCCTTTACGATACCCGTTTACCGTAAGGATAGTAAAAATATGACAAAGGTTGTTAACCTACTACTGGATAAGTTTAAGACAAGGTTTGGAAAATACCCTAATGTTGCTCAGTTTGATGATGGAAAGGAGTTTTACAACGTTGGTGTTATGGATCTCCTAATTATTTTTCAACAAAGTCTGACAAAAAAGATGCCATTGTAGAAAGGTTTAACAAAACCTTAAAAACGATGTGGAAATATTTCTATTCCAAAGGAACTTACAACTGGGTTGACGTGTTGGATGAACTCACCAATAACTACAACAACATCAAACACAGCAGCATTCATATGAAACCAAAAGACTTAAACAAGACCAACGAAAATATGGTGTGGATTACATTATATGGACATGTTATGGGCGAGTTACCGTTACCCAAATTCAGAATAGGTGACACAGTCAGGGTCAGTAAGTATAAGAGTGTTTTCAGTAAAGGTTATGAGGCGAACTTTACGAAAGAAATATTTAAAACAGTAAAAGTATTTAGAGGTGATCCTAATATGTATGAATTAGAAGACCACGAGGTAGAACCGATCATCGGAAAGTTTTACGAGGAGGAACTGTCCGCTGTAAATAAGGAAGATGATACGTACAGGATAGAAAAAATACTTAGGAAAAGGAACGGAATGGCATTAGTAAAATGGTTAGGGTACGATAGTCGGCCGTGGATACCGTTAAAAAACATTAAAGATAATAAATAAAATGACACTTGAGGAAGATTTTACAAGGTTTGAAAAATCTTACAGAGAGTATTATGGAGAAAATTATGACAAGGCATTGAATAATCTTAGAACAACAAAAAAGCGTTTAAAAGACGAATTTGAAAATAAGTATCCATGCAAACGCACACGTTGGCAGATTTAGTTTCAACGTTGTTCTATCAAAAACTGGAGATGTGACTGGAACAAGCGTATCGTTTAAAGTACGCGAAGGACAATTTTTAGACATTACACAACAAAAACGTTCAAAGAGTTATACTCCGGAGAGTTGTACTGGTCGCCGAGAATATGGGGAACTACCGGTACAATTCAATCATTTGCCAAAAACTCGTCAAATTTAAAAGTAAATTCATTCAAAATTTACGTTGCGAATGATTCGTTTTTCGATGTGGACCTTCCACCGTTTGATATAAAAAACAACGAGGCTTCAAATGATTATTAGAACAGTTCGCATTTAGCTGCACTTTTCGCCGCTTACATTGCAACGTATTCGTGCGGAATTAGCATGAAAATTTTTGCTTATAACGCGTCAAAGATTACTACGAGCATTGCAAGATATCATCTTTACTTTCATATGAAAAGATTCATCAGACAACCAAACAAAATGTCAAGATATATTACGCAAGAAATGAAAACCCTCATTATAGGAAATAAACCCGCGTTACAAGTGGACTCGCGAGTTCAATTCGGGAAGGGAACAAATAGGTTATTGGATCTCAAAACAACCGAGAGGTACAGTCAATGATGCCAGGGTTGTAATGAGCAAAAACAATACGGCACAAATTGGAATTTCGTATATGAAAAGAGGCGCACAAACAATCAAAAGTTTAAACGATTACAAACTATTCATCGCGACCAAGTCCAATGGATTAACGAAAACAGGTCAATTACTATTCCAACAACAAAGCGTAGAAAGTTACGTTTACTGTGTATTAGGTGCGCAAGCAAACACTCGATGGTCAATCGTTGGAAAATGTGCGATGTCTATACAAACGCAGGAAGTATTCAAAAAGTTGGTTAACGATATAATAATTCAGAGCGATCAAACCATCACCATTGCAAATATGAGAAAAGCAATAAAAGACACGAATGTCGTGTTAAATATGGCTATTTCCCCCGGTATTATTTTAATTCCATCCAACCTTATCATACTTGATAGAATGGAAACTGGTTATAATAATATTCTCAAACTAGCGACGAGCGGTAGGAAATTTTGTAAGAATGATGACGTTAACTACTTTGAACGCGTAAGTAAAGAACCAAAACGCGTAAGTGAAGAACCAAAACGCGTAAGTGAAGAACCAAAACGCGTCCAAAATATAATATCAAATGAACCGAAAATGAATCAATCGGAACTAACCCTTCCAGTCGTTACACTGATTAGCGGCACTTTAATCTCAAAATTTGTTGTATAATTCTATAAGGAATTGGAATTTGTTAAGTAGTAAATCTTAACAAATTCATAACAAAAGTAACTTTGTTGTAATTTTGTTATAATTTATTGTAAGTTTGCTGTGTAGTAAATCTTAACAAATTCATAACAAAACTTAACAGAATACGTTTTTGCTAACAAATAAATGAGTGAAATTACAATGAATAAACCGGAGAAGAACCCGGCAAGAGTTCCAGCTGGGAAAAAACTTTCCGAATATAATAAAGCAACGAGGAACAAGCAACAATCGAGTAAAACGCCGAATGTTGAGGAACCCATTCACAAATGAAAATGATCGAGAGGATGTTAGTAATTATAGTGATGGAATAAATCAAACGGTAATTATGATATTCGCAGGACTGTCCTGTCTTGCCTATTACTTGTATTCCTGAAACAAACGTGTTAACAAAGAAGTTAAAAAAGATGAACAACAAGATACTAATAATATACCAACTACTAAGAAAATACGCAGTTTTAACAACTAAAATACCCTATATAATAAATAGAGAAGTACGGTCAGTCAAAAAGATGTAATGAACAAACTTTACACCGCAGCCGTTATTACTGCAGGTGTCGTTGGGATTTCGTATGCAAGTAAAAAAGTCACGAAGGACTCCCTGGGAGCCCCATCAACGTTAAATGGAGCAGCCAAACTCGTCGCTGCTATTGGATTAAGTGCCGTGTGTGTTAAAGTGTTCCAAGAAAAGAAATACCTCCCTGAGAAACTTTCAGAGTAAATAAAATAAATGGCAAGTGTTGCATTATCGGGAATGTTTAATGCGTTAGCATTTGCAGGTGCAGGATTCCTTTTTAAATCTCTCGATAAAAATGGATATGAAGATGAAATGAAAAGACACAACCTAGCAATGGAAAAACTTACATTAGCCAAGAAAAAGTGGTATGAAGAGCAAGTGGAAAACAAGAACAAAATTGATTTACTTCGTCAACAGCTATCCGACGCAAATGCAGATGTTAACAAAACGAACAAGGCGTTGGATAATCTACAAAAGATTACATATGAAAACAAGACTTTCACAAGAGAACCCCATGTATCCGATTTCTATAAACCATCGAATGAAATGGAGAATATCAACCCGTTGTTGTTGGACTAGTTGGATTACTTGGTGGATGGGGTGTTTACAAATTAATTTGAAAAAACGCTTAAAAAATATAATAATAAAGTATGAAAGATATTGAGCAAGTCAAATTTGAACTTACAGAAGCAATCACTTGGGGAGTTGAGAGAAATAGAAACGGAGGTTTCTCCATTCCCGTATCCATTAACGACGACGAAGTTAAATCAAAAATAGAAGATCTCGTTAAAAAATATAACACAAAAAATCCACTATACGGTCGCAGTAAAACTCTTTACCTAAAATCAAAGAGACTATCCGTAAAACAAGAGAAAAATTTACTTGACAAGGGAAGGTCGTTCATCAAGGTGTGTTTTACTACCAAATGCCTTTACACAAGAGACGTCGTTAATTACATCGTCTTCGAAGTCACCAAGCTTAGTAAAGTAGACAAGTACGAGGACTCGTGCCCCCAAGATTAAATCGTTTTCATAACTCTAACAAGTTATGAAAAAACGTTTCAGATTTTATATTAATAAAGAAGAAGATCATTCGGAACTTTTCGTTAACACTATCAACATTCATTCTTATTTCTTTCATAACTTCCGCAAGTTATGAAAAAACGTTTAAGATTTTATATTAATAAAGAAGAAGATCATTTCGGAATTGTTATAAACGTTGTCAATATTCATTCTTTTCATAACTCCCGCGAGTTATGAAAAAAAATTGAAAACGCTCAAGATTTTATATTAATAAAGAAGAATGAATCTTAGCGATAACGTTTATAACAAATTTCGGGAAATAATCTCGAAACAAAATAAGAAGATTCACCAACAAGAAGAGAAAATCCAACGAGAAGAAGAAAAAGTACGTCGTCTTAAACAACGACAGGAAGAAAAAGTACGACGTCTCAAGCAACAGGAACGGAAAAAAAAGGAAAAGGCGATGGAACAAATCCACCTAAGGGAACAACGTAAATTCCAACAAATACGCAAAAAGGAAGAGTTAATACGCGAGAGAGAGGAACGAGTCCGACTTAGAAAAGAAACTCAAAAGTGGAGTCGTGAAATTCGTAAAGAAGAAGCACGCCAACGTAATATAATAAAAAAACAACGTGACCTTGAAGAAGCTGCTAGATGGAAAGGAAGTAAAAAATTTGGTCAAATTCGTCGTTGGTTAAGACGTAAACTCGAAAATAGAAAACCATATTTAGCACCGTTTGAAGTTATATAGATCAATTCAAATTCAAACGCAAAATTTACTACATTTTTTGACACATATATTGTTAACATTAATAAGTTTCCTGTTGATCCAGTGAATGTGTTTTAAAAAGCATTAAATATGACAATTGAGGAACGTAGACTAGTGGCAGGTGATAAATCAGACTTATAGTATCGCATATCGCTTGGTCAAAACCATATCGTACAAAGTTATTAACAATAACAGCAATGAAAACATCATTATTATTATAACAAAAACAATGAAAATTTCATTTACGATTTACTCAAATCCATACTCGAGTTTGTTGAATATAAGAATGTGCCACTTCATGAAATTCACATCGAAATTCAGCCAACAAAAATACCAAGAGGTAGTGGTCGACTGAAAGTAAACAAAAATAACATCGAAAACAAAAAAAGTATAATTTGTATAAAAAACTCCGATACAATATGTTTAGGGCGTGCAATTGTAACGGCCGTTGCTAATATAAATAAGTCCAAGTGGACAAAATCTCAAATAAAAAACGGTTTCAACGGATCTCGAAACCTTCAGGAAAAAGAAGCTATGAAACTTCATAATGAAACTAGTGTGGAAATCAACTATTTCGGTAACACTCTTGAAGACGTTAACGTATTTGCAAAACATCTCGGTGTTCAGATTAACACCGTTGACGGTGATAATTTTAATAAGATTATTCACACAACCGAAGAAGAAAGTATTGATGGTAAAATGATATATCTGTACAAAAAGAAAAATAAGAATGTGTAAAATACGAATCACTTTGATGTTATCACGAGTATGCCAGGATTTTTGTGTAAGAAATACTACTCTCACACTTGCAAAGAAGGATACACACATCGTGACAAGCACAAATGTCCTACTAAGTGCCTGGCGTGTTTCAAATCTGACAGTAATTGTAGAAATTCAGAAATAACCTGTAACGATTGTAACAGAGTATTCTTTGGTCAGATCTGGTTTGATGAACACAAAAGGAATAGAGGAACCGGTAAAAAAAGAGACGTTGTGTGTGAACTAGTACAAAAATGTCTTGGTTGTAAAAGAACAGTTTGTGATCTTAAAAAACATATTTGCGGTTACTCAGATTGTAGTAATTGTGGTGTTTACTGCAATCCACAAAATTACAAGTGTTATATGAAACCTATTGAAACCAAGGGTGGTGGATGTATACACGAAATACCTTGTGAAGAGACCACGAAAAAGAAGGACTGGTGTCTGTGTTGTAAAACCAGAACAACTAATTATATGTTCTACGACTTTGAGACACAACAAAACACAGGTACACACATTGTTAATTAGGTACACGCTTGGGACTTCAACGGTAACGAATACAATTTTAATAACATCGATGACTTTTGTAAATTTGTGTTTACTGGTAATACAAAGATTACACATTCATTGCACATACCGCAAAAGGTTTTGATGCCCAGTTCATCTTAAAGCATTGTGTAGAAAATGGTATTAAACCCTTTTGCATTTACAACGATACGAAAATTGTGTATATGCAAATCAAAGATTACAGTATAAGATTTATAGACAGTTTAAATTTTATCCAGGCCCGACTATCTACGTTCCCAAAGACTTTTGGATTTACGGAATTGAAAAAAGGATATTTTCCACCTTACTTTAATACACCTGAAAACCAAAATTACGTTGCAACAATTTCAGACAAACATTACTACGCTCCTGATTAAATGAACTCTAATGCCAGAATTAATGAAAACTACGTGTTCGACTTTGCAAAAGAATTTAAAGAGTATTGTAGATCGGATGTAGATATTCTTCGAAGATCTATGATAAAGTTCAGAGAGGATTTTATCGAAATTTCTAACATCGGTCATAAAACAATAGCTTCGGTGTGTATGGCAGTATACAGATCAAAGTTTATGCCTAAAGACCATAGAGGTATAATTAAAGATATTGAAAAAAGTGTGAAGTGTTCAGTGAAATCTCAATCAAATGGTTGAAATGGATTTCCGATACACAGGATGTATATAATTATACAACACGCTATGAACGGCGGTGAACTCACCATTCCAAATATCGGAAAGGTCGGCGGTTACTGTGAGGATACCAACACGGTCTACGAATTCCAAGGTTGTTTTTGGCACGGATGTGAAAAATGCTACTCAAAGGATATTATTAATCCGTGGAATCAAATAGATATGGGTGAACTACAAAATAAAACCAAGATCAAAAACCAAAAAATCAAGGATCTAGGGTATAATCTAATAGAAATATACGAGTGTGAACAATCTAAAAATCCTAAATTTAAAAAGTGGTCCAAGGTAAACAAAGTCAACATAGTAACTCCGCCTCTAAACCCAAGAGATGCCTTCTTTGGAGGACGTACTAACGTAACAAAACTCAAGTACGATTTCAAGGATAATGAAAAAGGTAGATATGTGGATTTCGTGAGTTTATATCCTACTGTCCAATTTTTCAAGACGTATCCCGTTTTGGACTCCCTACTAAAATATTCAATCCAATAACCTACGATAATAAATGGTTTGGATTCATCAAATGTAAAATAGAATTCGAACCTCCGTGTGATTTGTATCATCCCGTGCTTCCTGTTAGGACAATATGTGGAAAATCCAAAAAATTGCTGTTTCCATTATGCAGAACCTGTGCAATATATCAACAACAGACAAAGTGTGAACACAATGCCGAACAAAGATCAATCACAGGTACTTGGTGTACTAATGAAATCAATAAAGCTCTCGAAAAGGGTTACAGGATCACCAAGATCTTCGAAGTTTGGAATTTCACTAAGACTACGAATACGTTATTCAATGACTACATCAAGGAATTTATGCGTATAAAAATGGAGTCGTCAAAACCTCCAGTAGTTGGAGATGATTGCACATGTAAATCAATCGATGATTTCAAGCGTGTTGTCAAAGACCGTCTTGATATAAATCTTGGTGAAATTAAATACAACCTTTGGGGAAAATTTGGTCAAAGGATAAATCAAACACAGACTAAATACGTAACAGAACCTTCAGAATTCTGCAAGATACTTTTGAACGAAACCGTAGATGATCTAAACATTCAGTTCCTAACAGCTAATATGGTACAAATGAATTACAACCTCAAGAACAAATTTGTAGACAACCACAACAATACCAACATTTTTGTGGCAGCCTTTACAACGGCACACGCCCGTGAGATGTTGTATGGTGTGTTGGATAAAGTCGGTGATCAGGTGTTGGGATATGATACCGACTGTTGTTGGTACGTTGATAGACCTAATGGAAACATTATAAATACCTGTGATAGTTTAGGTGATCTTACGGATGAATTAGAAGGAGATCACATTACGAGATGGTGCGGTACGGGTAAAAAATCATATGAATACGAAAGTAACCGAGGTAATGTAGTGTGTAAAGTCAAAGGGTTCACTTTAAATCATAAGAACAGTCAGATGATCAATGGAAATGTGATGGAATCAATCATACAAGATTCTTCTAAAACCGTGTGTACAGTCAAAAAAGGTGCAATTACAAGAGATCCAAATACCAAGAATGTTGTGAACAAAGATCAAACCAAAACGTTTTCGTTAGGTTACAACAAGCGAATGGTCCAAGATAACTACGATACTTTACCTTATGGATACTAGGGTGATAACGATATTCAAAAAATATCGTTATCAAACGTGTTTAGGACACTGCTTTAAAAAGACTAATCTCAAAATTTTACTTTTTTAATTTCTCGATTTTTTCATTTGTTTTAACACCCAGCAGGAAGTGAAGTGATTTTTGGTGTTGGTGTAAAAGTGAGCCAGAGTGGGTAACATATACTACAATTGTTCAGCACGTTACAAAATATTTTTTCGTCTTAGCTTTTTAACACTACATTTTCGCGAAATAAAACGAACCCGCGCGGCATTTTTTATCTACTTATACAGGAGCACCACCTTTCCACCAATCAGCGCCCATTTCTTATAAAACTAAATTTATCACTATGAAGCACAATTTTCAACATTGTAAATTGCAGTTAACAGCGTTATAAACAATTTTTGTGTACAGTTAATAAAAGTTTTCGAAGCGTTTACAGTATAAATGTTGTTCCTCACACTCCCTGCAATATGGGTCCATCAAAAGTAATTACCAAATTTCGAAATAGTAAGCCACTTTATTATACTTAATTTTGCAAACAAAACAAAGTCATCCTGTATGAACCAATCAAAATATACTAACATTCAACTGACTTACTTGATCTAAATGTGCCAGTAAAATTATATGTTTTACCATCATCCAATGACACATCAACCTGCACAAGACCAGCAGAATATAATGGAGGAGTAATACAATATGCCAATTCTGGACTAACATGCACACCAGAAGTATTTAAAGTCTTTTTGAACCGACAAACAATTTGATTTTCAGGATCATAGCAGGGTCCACCAATAAACACTTTAGTTCCTCCTAATTCGATTCCTGATCTCGGTGAAAGCGTCAAGGCTATATAATTATATGTCAAAAATATTGCCAAAAATTAGGGAATACATTGGCTAGCGCATTTGTACTCTTTTTGTACGACTTATACAGAATGGCCTGCTATTTTCATTTTACTGAAAAAATTGACACTCAATACATGGAAGTGTTTGTCCGAACAAGATGATCGAACATTTGGAATGGGAAACCATTCTTCAACAACAAGTGGCGCCAGAAAATAATTATAAAGTCGCCCGCACGTCAGAAAATAACGGCAGGGAAACTAAAGCTTCATAAACCGCCATTTTTGCCTTCACGTTTGGATAGCGTTAATCTTCCTTGTTATACATACTGTAGCCTGCAACACACTCAATTAGTGAGAGCCAATGTTGCATAGTAATGTTTTGCCGAGACTTTTATGCTGATGCTGTGCAGACGATATTGCTTTGATAATGTTAAGATTAATGACGACCAGATAAATTTTTGACAGCCAGATGATTTAGAAAACAACGGTAACACTGAAAATAAACTTTTTGAATTTAATCTAGCTTTCGACTGTATTTTAGTCATCATCAGGAATGACGCTAGTTACATAAGAGTCATACTTATGTAGTGAAGATTGTGACGTAACTGGATAGTTACATATACTTACATTTAGGAATGCGTAAGTGTACATTAACTAATTAAATATAATTATGAGTTATTTCGAAGCAAAGGTTTCATGAACTAAAGCTTCGAGAGAACTTGTAATATTTAATTAGTTAATGTACACTTACGCATCCCTAAATGTAAGCATATGTAACTATATGTTATGTATCCAATTACGTCATAATCTTCACCATATTAGTATCACTACTATGTAACTAGCGTCATTACTGATGATGACTAAAATATAGTCGAAAGCTAGATTAAATTCAAAATGTTTATTTTCGGAGTTACCTTTGTTTTATATTTTGTAAAAATACTTAGTGGTTCCCGCAGATAATTTAGTTTATGCAGGAAGTATACGATACATTGCATCGTTGAAACACTATTGTGTACAGTATGCATGCAGTAAGAAATAACATACCCCCGTTTAATGTGCATCCGCTATTTTCGACGGTTTCGCCATCGACTTGAAATATCCACAACCCAGGTTGTTGATAGTTTGATTTAGAAGAAATGTTGACGATGGCAGGAGTGCGTGAGTTTGGAATATTAAAATATCGTATGCCGTCACCGGCGTTAAAACCAGCCTGGAACAGAAATGTATCAGAGGACGATATGCAAATATCGGTACTTACATTTTATGCAATAGTAACTAACGTTACTGAAGTTAAGTTGTTAATTAGCGATTTTTCCCAAGTAATACAAAACACCGTCAAACCACACAACGTCATTCATTCATATTAATTTTTCTATGAACATGGCGGCTGCCAATGAACGATGTTCGTTTGCACGTTTTCAGATTACGTAATGAAGTGTAGCAGAGTTCTCGTTATGGATATAATGTAGTGTTGAGAGTTGTCATTAATTATTTACTGGGGAGAAGGAGGGGAGAGGTACTACAGTTGTGGGAGAGTCATGTTCCTTTAATTTTTAAGAGCCGTTTAAGAGGAAAGCCATGCTTTTCCTTAGTACATAAGGGAACGTTACATTAATATACAATTTTTGTTTAAAAAACAATACAATCAGTACGAGATTCCATTCAAATCATCATTCAACTTTGCTACCGAAACATCAACGCCCTCAACAGCCTCTCTATATACAGTTGTTTGAGGGACAGAGACGATAATTAGTTTTCAGTTGTCGATTTTCCTTCTTGAATAACGGAAAAGTATTTGCTAAAGGAAATTTTACTATAGCTCTAGGAATTATTTGTTTTTACTGTAACTTGGAATTAACAATGAATTTCAAAGTTTGGTATTTACATACCTGGGCAGAGCTACTTAAACTGCCAGACGTCCATTCAATCTTATTGTAGTAAAATATCGAAAATGAGTTGACAGCATCTGTTGCCAATATAGCTTGAAATGTATTCTGTAAGGAGTAATACATTGAGCTTAATTGGACTGGATTGAGCAATTGATTGATGAAGAAATTTCTGGCATACTTGCAAATATTAATTTTTAAAACAACACTGGGAAAATTTTCTTTCTTCATAGCATGAAATTAAATTATTAAGCACTGAACATAGGTGATACCACAACATAAGATTAAATGGAGTTAATACCAAAAATAAGTTAATACCAAATAATATTTTAGATTTATTTGAATAAGTGTTCAGTCAACCTGACGGAAACCTCCGATTAACCCGCTCCCCCATAATGTTACTAACATAGACAGCAATAGTAAAATAAGGTTCTTCGTATGGAAACATCTACATTGAAGAAATCTCTTGGCAGCAAATTAACAAATTCAAAACATTGAAGTCCACTGTATTTTTAAATTTTATGAAGTATTCTTCTTGTTATTCCTATACTGTTAACTACCCACTAACGCCTTGTTTTGGCTTTTCCAATGTTCGTCTGTTTCAAACGTCCAATGTTTGCTTGAATGAAGAGTTAAACAAATGATGTTGCGTTGTGTGCTCCTGCGTGGTTGCTGTGCTTTCTGTGGCATGTACTGCAGCTTGTGGCTTAAGTTGCAATGTTCTACAGTAGTCAGTGTGTTTTGATATGTTTTTGCTGCATTGTTGAATGCTTGTTTGTCGGATGACAAGTTGAAATGCGCTTGCTCATAGATGCAAAAGGTTAGTTATTAGGTGGATGGTTAAAGTGTTTATGTATGTACGGATGTAATGGGTCGTTACTGGGCTTCCTATAAAATTTATGTTTTCCAGTAGTTAGGTCTAAAGTTACGTCTCCAAACTTTACTACATGTAAAATTGCTTTCGCTGTGATCTTTAAGCGTAGAGCTCTTTTCTTATTTTGTCTGCTAAACGTGCTTAGATCTGTTTTTGATTATTACCAAACCGTCATCCCGACATAAGCCGATGTTTTTCTTGCCAAACGTTTTTCCTTTGTGGTTTAAGCTGAAAAGACCAACCAGTTGGCAAATTTCTTTACGATCTTTAAGAGAAAAACTTTTTCATGCATATAATTCTGTTGCCTATCGAAAGTCTATTTGCGATATACTTTAGTTCATTGTTTATTTCCAAAATGTTGTCCTCGAATTCGTGTTTATACGGGTTTTTTTAATGTTGTCGTGTATAAGCTTGTTGCATGTGTCGAGGGAGGTTTCATATATATTTTTAGTTTTATCGGCGAAAACAAACATTTTGTCTGATGAATTGATTTTTTTAATTCGTTTGCCAAGGTTTTTTGTGTCTCGAAATTTAATGTTTTCTAATAGTTTTATAACGTCTTCTTCAAAAGGTTTTAATTCCAAAACTGTAAGAGGTGTTTTGTTAGACGAAAGACAGAAATTATTGATGCTTTCCTGGCTTTTTTTACCTTTTAAAAAAGAAATGAACTTTCCTTCTCATACGTTTCAGTAATCTTTCCGCTTTTCCAATCAAATTCCTCAAGTAATTGTCCCTTGATGGCATATTGATTTTTTTCAATGAATAGTTTGAAATTGCGTTATATATATTTTAAGGTAGAAAATTAGATTTCAAAAATGAGAATGCACAACCAATGTTGAGTGCAAATATAAACGAGTTAGTTTTGGCTTCCGAAATACAAAAGACTGCTCATGACATATGACATATAGACAGCACGAAATGCATATAATCGTGAAAAATACCTCAAAAACCTATCATTAAAGTCTGTTTCATCCAGAAGGAATCTTCAGGTGACAGACAAATTTCGAAAATAGGCGAGCTTTTTTATGCTCAAGGAGGAAACGTGAGCGCTCAAATAGCATGCACTCCTTTCTTTGTTTAGGTTGTTCACAGGGAATGCATTTTTGTGTTGGCTAGCTGAAACTATTTCCGATCTTTTGTTATGCAAGTAATCATTTTTTCTTTCAAAATACTAAGGTTTTTCTGCAAACATAGATTAGATCGTTTGGATCATCCCGTGTAAGATTTCGGTGTAAATTTTACAATCGGAGTGTTTACACCATTTGCCCTTCATTAAGCGAAAAAATAAGGTCATTAAGATAATTTTGCACCTTCACAAACACAAATCGGAATTTCAATAAGACATTATGTGCTAGTCAATAAGCGTGAAAGGATATTCAATAGCAACAATTGGCGATGTCATGCATAAAAACTGAATGCCATTAGTCAAAGATGGAAATTCAATAAGAATACAAAGAACATTCAAAACACAAAAGACGTTTTCATTTGAATACAAGCAACGTTCAATTAGAGAAAAATGTAAGTTCAATAAAAACCTAGATTTACTTTATAGCCACGCAATCATAATAACCCCTCAAAAAACAAATGCAACGTGTATTACCAAGTTTTATCAGTCTAAGTTTGTATGTGGCGTTGCAATAACTCTACGGTGCTTGCCACCCATCCTGTCCCAAGCCTTGCTTGCTTTCTACAGTGGTACACTGTAATATTTCATTTCGTTTAGACACCTTTGTAACATTTCACGTTATTCAAAAACTTTTAAAACGATCCAGCAAAGCCAAATCTTTGCCGGATAAAGCATATTTTTCAAATAGCCCTTTTCTTTTCTGTGAGCATGTTGGTGTTCACATGACAACTTCATTCAGAACATACATTTTTATCTAATTGAGCGTTTCTTGTATTCAAACAAGAACTTCTTTTGTGTTTTTGAATGTTCTTTGTATTCTTATTGAATTTCCATCTTTGATAATTTCCAGCTTTCAATTTTTATGCATACTTGCGTCAACTGTTGCTATTGAATATCCCTTCACGCTTATTGATTTGCACATAATTGTTATTGAAATTCCGATTTGTGTTTGTGAAGGTGAAAAATTATCTTAATGACCTTCCTTTTACGCTTAATGAGGGGAAAATGGTGTACTTACTGTATAAATTTGGAAACTCTGACTCTCGCCGTCAGCAAAATTACTCTGAATATTCTAGTCTTTACTTATGGGTCAAACTTTCATTAGAATAGACAACCCAACTATCAATCATTTCAAAGCTTTAAGAGCTTTACATAATTAGAGTAAATGTATATTGTGTGTACATTTAGGCTAACTTACTCTTAACAAAGAGCTCCGGCCGTAAGCAGCAACATTCCACCAGGTCACAATCATCACCCATTTTGCTGTGAATCTTCTGTGACGAACAAAGTATTTTCTGACGTCGCCTGAGACTCGAGTTCTAATAGCAAAATTTTGAGTTTCTCGGTAATACACAACGCCGCCATTTCTAGTATTGACATCCGCCCAGAATGGTGCAATGAGACGACGATTATTTCCAAGTGGAAAGGGATCTGGTGTGTACTGAGATACCTCGCGGAGAAAGGAGATCACCCCATTCGTGTTTACCTATGTACAGAAGATCAAGAGCAATTGTGTGGTTTCTGGTTAATGTTTACTGCAGCAGCTCGACATAACAACTGTATAATTATTAAATAGAAGCACTGATTTACACATTAAGTTCGTTTTTTCAGATAATATTAGGCCGTTTGCATAGATTAGTTAGATAACGTTAGATACATGGTTTGGGGCAGTCAATATCAAATGTTATTTCTTGGCCAAACCGAGAAGCTGTACGTTATTTTCTCGTGGGTCACCAATATTAGGGCCACCTTTTCCTCTGGTTTCTTAACACAGGGCGAAAGTCAATGCAGTATGTTTTTTCGATAGTTATAAATGAAACTGAAGCCTCAAATTAGGCTTCAGTATGAGGGTAAACAAGCATAGTTAGTGGACTCGTCCACACAAATCACTATACCAACTCCAATGTCTGAGAGGCAAGGCAATCAGTGGTAAACAGTAAACACTAATTTAATTAATAACGAACAAAAAAGGCAGGAAGGGTGAAATACGAAACGAGTAGCTACGTGCCCAGAAGTAAGGTGTAGCCTGCGAGCAGGCTACCTTTTCCCCCTCCCAGAGTAAAGTCGAGGAAAGATAGTCTGCGAAACTGCGTACCAAATCAAATTTCAGCACTGATCTCATAGTGTAGATCCTTTTGTATCAGAATTGAAGCCTGATTAAACATGCGAAAACGAAGACAACAGCACAGATATGTAGCCTATCTCAAAATAAAGTCATAAAGAACAGTCATTTATTATTTTATTGAACTTCAATATATATAAATGTTATCATTATTTGTAATTTTTGAACTTTTTCTTCTTAAAATTGACAAGTACTGTCGTAGTATCGTGGCCATTCACGTACTGTTTATGAAAAATTGTATTTTTTATTGTTTTGTTTAAATTATGTATATTTTTTTTGAATATTGTTTTTTGTCATTGTCACTGATTCTGCACCTTCTTACCAGTACACCATAACGTAACGTAGACGCATGTACGCATTGTGCATACCTATTTTTTTCTTTGATACTACTTTCGATTCATCTTCTTGCCAAGTGTGTTTTTGCCGACAATCATATATTATCATACCAAATTATCCCGTCAGAAGGAAAGCAACGCTTCGGTCATTGGAAAAGAAACTGGTTCATGAGATTAAGATAGGTCAAATATTTCTCGAAAAAATACACGGGGCAGTAGGGTGTATCGTTGGCTACCATCATCCCGCTTCCTCGGCCTGAACGTCGTTTACCTGGTGGTTTTTCGTGAGTGCGATCGTTCGTGCTTTTTTTTTAAACACATCAAAGCCCTTGTGGGTTCGTTTTAATAGCGAAGTCTCTTGAGTTTGCGAAGGTTCTGTTTTCCTGGGCGACAGAAGATGAACACAGATAATTTCAAAAAAGACTTTGTTTTGCAAAGTAGCGGAAGTATCTGTATTTAAAACGCCGCTTTCATATAGTCTTTTGATGTCTTCGTTGGTAGACGGTTATATATTGGCCCAGTTTAAACACCCTCGCAATTTAAAAATATTCTGATCGCAATTTTATACAAATATTCTGATCACAATTTTATACAGACATTCTGATCGAAATTTTATACAAATATTCTGAACGCAATTTTATACAAATATTATACTGCGTGATATATTTTTGTATAAAAACTCAGGAAGTTATATGAAACAGCCGTTCATTGATCAACCGTAAATAGCCTTGCTACAGTCAAACATGTTTTGCATTAGCTTTATAGGTACCTGCGGCTTCAGGAGAAATCAGTGTGAAAAAAATTTGAGTGACCATGCAAAGTGGTATACAGTGAAATATTTTTATTAGCTTTTACTGTGTTTTTATGGCAAAATTTTGATCATGCAGTAACACCTTTAAATTGACTGCGAATCAATTGTATGTTCCGTATGTGTATGTTCGAATTCCCGTTAATTTCCTCCTGGTTCATTAAAAATGCATGTGTTTTAAATGATTGAAATTATTCGTGTTGAATCCGTGTTTATTTTTGAAAGCGTCGTTGGTGCTTTTACAACTCATTCACATTTACATCAGATATGCTGTATTTTTGCCATATAAATGCAAACTTTCACTGCCTAAAAATATGAGCAAACGTCCTTCCTGGAAAGCTTGGTGAATGTTGAAGGATTCTTTCGGCAAATTTCGTAGATCAGTTTGTGCTTTTTATCTTGTTTAGCTGATAAAAAATCCTATATTTTCGAATTCGTGGGCTTCAGCTGCACTGTCGATACTCGAAACGCTATGTCTATGTCAACGGATATACCTGTATTGGTTATACTGTATACAGTGTAATTTTAATATCATTCTAAAAGATTAACTTACAAACAAGGAATCGTGATTTTCGTCAAAGAATGGAAACGGAAATACAATGTTTACACGGCCAGAGCTTCCATCATCACTTGTGGGCACCAAGGTATCTCCATTCCCAGGTCCATAAGGATAGAAATCTTCAAGTTCTATCCGCATAAAAATAACTTGAACGAAGTTTAGGAGGAGAAAAGCGAGCACGAAAGATCTCATACTTCTCATTGATTGTCAATCTTATCTAGAGTAGCACAGTTAGCCCGACAATTTAGTCCTGCTATGCCAGTTTGAGCTGTATTGCCATTATCAACATCATTTTTCTTTGTTTACTCGATTCTGATTGGCTAAGAACTGTGCCGATTAATCATTAATCAGCATAGTATGCCGATTAAAAATTAATAATAATTTTTATTGATAATAATTTTTCATTAATACTTCTCGGACCGTGTAATTTCCTATACTTATTTCTTTGGAAATTGATTGCTTTCACAGTCAGTGAACACAATGGCTAAATCGTCGGACTGGCTACGCGAATAAGTGTATCCAATAAATTATCATACGATTGTAGTGTTATGATAAGAGTTATTTTCTATTCATAAAAATACAATTTTAGCAGGTTATTTAGCAGGTGAAACCAAAGAATAGGAAATACACAGAAAAGCCTCTTCAGTCGCAATCTTTGTAGTTTGTATCCCCACGCATGTTGCATTACGCATGTCTATTATGCATGAACTGCTTCCGTAGGTTCTAGTTCTGTATAAAATGCTCGGCTGCGCCTTACGTTTTATATCTGATAAAGCACTCCTGCTCGTACATTAAATAGTACATCACACATCAATTTTTTCGTGCCCAATTATAGGGGCAATTTAATAATCTACTTGGTAACACAATATATCACTTAAATGTACGTACTTGCACTTGATTGGTTAGATCGGGCACATTAGACAAAGTAATTTTTACATGCATGCTTTTATATACTGTATAGTGTTATTGACCTTTTCTAAATAAACTTTGAAACGAAGCGGATCGTTTGTTACTAGAAACAGTTGAGACATTCATGCCATAAACATGATGGACGATCTCAAACGCGCAAAGATCAACTGACTCGTTCAACGGTCACAAGCAACAAAGACATGGAATAAAGCACAAACCCTGATGGCCGGGGAGATGAACGAGACAACTATTTACAACTTACTAGTGGCTCTTGAGGCATTTGTGGCAAGAATCGAAGAGTTAAAGAAGTTAGACGAAAACATCTCACGTAAAATTGAAACCGAAAAAGAAATGGAAACCGATATCGCAGAAGCAGGTAGACGACTACCTGAACGGGTTAATTAATAAGAGGTATTGTATTCAGCATTTTATTAGTTTTAACCTGCCTATTACCACCGTATTGTCAACACTAAGTCTTTCTCATCAAGTAGAATACTCGATTTCTAATGGCAACAGTACCTCAGCCAAGCTGACTCAAACACGCATCGATTGCCAAAATTAGCCCTACGAATTTTCACGGGAAACCCGATCAAATGGCAAACATTTTGGGATTCATTTAAAGTCGCAGTTCATGATAATAATTCTTTGTGTGACGTTCAAAACTTTAATTTCTTGAAAGCACGCCTGGCGGAAACGCGACTAGATCGATCGAAGGACTGCAGAAAATCACGTGCAAAGTCACCAACGGTGACCTCTTCTGGAAGCAAGTGAAGAAACAAGTAAGCTCAATCATTCGTTGAGCTATGTCCCTTCCACTTGGAGCTTATTAACACTACCACCTAGTTCCCTGAAACCACGATCATATGTTTTCTGTAAGGGTCCTCACAAAACAAAAAGATTGCACGGAAGTAAGCGACACTGCTGCCCGGAAACAAAATTATCTCTGGCGTATCTCAGGCGAATTTTTTATTCAGCAACTTGAATAACCATCGAGTTTCACAGGGTAGACAACGCTTCTGACGATGCCACCAGAAACATCACACAAGCCTTTGCCTTGGGATTAAAAAGCCCGAAGCAGACATATAAAAGACCTCAAAGGTAAAGACAACTTACAATACATATGTACATGTACATATACACACAAACACCTCACAGAGTCACAGCTAAAGCAATGAACAGGAATCAGCAGACCATCTCTAACTCTACATCGACGTTCGCATCAAATCTTCATATATACAAGTCTGTCGGAGAACAAATATCTACAGCGTTATACCATACTAAAGCCCGTCTTAGCCACTGTAGATTCCCAAGAGAAAGCAGCAATGTCGCATATTCCCTTTGGCGAAGGTGCTCAGCGTTCTTTCACAACTGAAGAATTAGCGATGAAACTGAACTTGTATAGCAGACAAGACTAAGACTGTTTAACCATTTAATCTTTGGTGGCAATTAGACATCCGTCAAGAAATGTGATGTCGCGACCGTTAATCTGCGAACAGAATACGGTGAAACTATCCCAATACGAGTTTTCATTCTGCCTGCGATTGCCTTGCTACAAAAGAACTCCTGCCATGCATGATCTAACTTAAACCAAAGGCCTAAAACAAGCACATCCTGTAAAAATTGATGACCAATTCACCATCATGCTCACTCTCCTCAATGGTGCAGATCACTACTGGAAGGTTGTAGAAAACAACACAAATCATGGTGCTGCAGCAACTGCTGCCAAATTGGACCTTTCGCTGCACGTTTCTCGACATCCTCGACATTGCAGCTCAACTCCACTGTTCTCAAAGTTATCGTTACCACAGAACGCGAAGAAGAAACGTTGGAACAATTTTGGAACTTAGAATCCATTGGTAGCCTACCGAATGAAATAGAAGTAGAGGAAAGAGAGTTTACCAAAAACTGTCACAGTTCTTCGATCTAATAAGAAAATGGATGATACAGTGCCGATTTACTTTGGAAAAAGCCCACCTTTCCTCCACTCATCAATGAAACAATAAATCCATGATTAGACGATTACCTTAAGATCCTGAAAAGCTGAAAACATTTGCCCGAATCATCGTCTATAAAGAACAACGGACATTTTTAGAGAAAGTTTCAAGACTCATCATGTTACCAGTTGGCTTCAATCTAAGATCGCGTAATTTCAATGATGACCAAAATACGTGCCTCGGCCGAGTAACAAAGTCTCCACGACAAAGATCCACAAGCAACAACAAATTCCGTCCAGTAACACCAATAGTATTACGAAAAGACAAATTCTCTGCGAAGCTTCAAGGATAGATGACCCACTACTAGGTTTCCTCACTCCAGCAACTATTCTATACAAGATAATTATACAAGAGCTTTGGGAAGCAGGTTACAGTTGGGACCAACCTCTATCACAAGAACTACAAGAGAAATGGCTGACACTATCATCATCAACATGGTCTTCCACATGACAAATGATCTCTTGGAAACGCCAGCGTCAAAGCCTATGGAGCAGTCGCTTAAGTTGATGGCTGCCGTAATTATTGCAAGCTTTCCTTTGTACCCAAGGACGTAACTAGAAGGTAAATTGGGGGGAGTGCATATTCATATAATCATGTTTTGCACGACAGATTTCATTTCAAATTGAGAAATTTGAATTTGATTTGAAAAGAAACTCGTCGGGTAGAACATGAATATATGAATATACCTCCCCCTCCAATTAACGCTCTTGTTACGTCCCTGTTCGTACCTGCAAGCACACCTCAAAGTTTTCACCATCTGTCTGAAGTTAGTTGTCCTCCAACAAGGAATTAAAACGATTCGCGCTAAGCCTTGTTACCGTGATCTAGTCAACAACAAAGAATGCCTCACGGAACCATCGTCCAACTGACGATAACCCTGCTAAACCCTTAACAAGAAGCACACAAGCTAAAGAACTATCAACATTCTGCCTGTTGGGTCATAGTCGTCCATGGTTAAAAACAGATAAAAGCTGGCTAACCTCGAGCCCCAAGCCAACCTTCTTCAGTCCATGGCAGAAAAGCCACTCGAAACCAATCCCACCCTACAGATCAACTGGCAGACAATGACACTGGGTTGCCTGAACCAAAACATGGAGTCGCTAAAGTATTGACCTCCACGAATTATCGTAGCCGCGAAAGTATTGACCTTCAAGCCTTTAACTTTATTTAGACACGATACTATTTTACAGCATATCAAAATATGTTATATACAAAAGGAGAGAAAAAATTATCTTCCAATAGGGCGTGTTCTGACAGTAAATATAAATAGAATTTATAGCTTAATATTATATTAAATAATCTACAATTGATTTATTTTGAATTTCCATCTCCAAACTTGCGAGCAATAATCAAAGTGTGGCTAGATTAGAGTATTATAATCAACTATAGCACGCAGTCTCTAAATAATGCTGAGACCTGAGTTAACTTTTTTTGCAATTTTTTTCAAGTTGTGACGATCAGGAAAACGTCTCATCAATGATTCGGCCAATCGATTTCACTGCATTGACATTTTGAGAGTTGTTGGTCATCTT
Organism: Muricea muricata; assembly: GCA_963855995.1. Lineage (NCBI taxonomy): Eukaryota > Metazoa > Cnidaria > Anthozoa > Malacalcyonacea > Plexauridae > Muricea > Muricea muricata. Next base: position 118,775,711 of record OY979716.1, read on the forward strand.
GGCTAAGTCTCTTTCCGCTGCCTGTGGCCATGAATCTATTTTCTTACTGTTCAAAGTTAATTCATTGGCCGATATCCAAATCAAGACGTTATTAATTATTAAATCTGTGTTAAATTCTCTAATACCACTTTGATATCACTGTTAGGCGCTGCAATTTGGGTATCATCATTTGGATGGGTATCATCATTTGAACGTTGGACGCCAACATCGGCGATATAGAGATTAGTCATTGCATATAGCATCGTCTTTTTGCAAATTATTTAATGGAATTCTGTCTCTGCCATGAAAGTGAAAAGATCATTTCTGCGTTATATCGTTTAACGTTTATAATAATAAGCTTTAGCAGTGCCGCTAGGGAACATCTACTTGCCCACATCACTGAGAAAATTTCTCACAATCACTTTACAACATTGAAATCACTAAGCCCTTTTATCCTCTTTATATTCATGATATCCTAGCTAAATCTTGTTTAAATCATCATGTAGCTGATTATCGATCTTTCCGAGAATAATCGATCTTTCCGAATTACAAGTGACCGCCAACTGGTTAATAGCAAATATCTTATTTCATGCTGCAACAATGATAAACGGTTGAGTTTCATTTCACAACACCAACGCATAAAGACCTAAAACCACTTGCTACAAAGGTAATTCCCAGAGCATCGGCAAAAGTAAACAATAATCGATCATTCCTTGCACGCTCATAGTAACTACATAGTATACCTTTTTGGAAAGACAGCCTTAACTGAAATGCCGGTAGCTATATAGACTGACTGTTTACACAGATATACAAATAGTATGATTGGATTGACTATAGCTCACAAAATAAAAGTTAGATTCAGACTGTATTACATCGTCCAGAATGACTTGCTCCGACAGTTACAACCATGTAAACTACAGACTTAAACGCGTGCTATATGGCAAGCAATACATGTCAAAAGAGACTAGCTAGTTTTTGAAATTGCAGTTTGAAATTTAGCACTTGTATATTGAAATAGAAATTTAATGAATAAAAAGCAAATTAGTAGTCCAATAAAGTGATCCAAGAACTTTTATATATTGAGACTTTATTTTCGACCTAGTAAGCTCACGGGAAAAAAACAAATATGTGAGAAAAAATACTAGCTGAGAAAAAAAATTACTAGCTAAGTTCGCTCTAAGGTTACCAGAGTGACAACTACGTTTTTGTTCATGAATGGCAGCGATATTGTTTAGGACAATCGGGTTGGGATGTCGGGCACTATTTAAAAAAAAGCTCAAGCATTTACGCCTTTTTTGTTTATTATAGTATAATTTATAAATTATTATCATTCTTCTTAGTTTAAACCCCAACCACCAAAAAGTTGGTACTTGATATGCAATTATTTAAGCTTGTTTTGAATTACCTAGTGACGGTTGGAAAGATTACCTCGTATTGCCTCGTTTTAGGTAATGATTTAGTTCCGGGGCTTTTTTATACCTCTTGTGTACGAGTCTAGTATACACTAAGTAGTAAATCTGCTAAAAAACACTAAGTCTGCATTTTTAATGAATTGTATGGGATTGTATAGCCTGTTGTTTTAAATAATTAGCTGATCATTGAAATAAACGTTTTTGAAACTTATTGACCCAATACCCCGCTGATAAAAAATAAATTTAAGCAACAATATCAACAATAAGGTGTGCACAGTTGTGTATGCTATATAGCATAATATCTTGCACCAGTAGATACAGTTCCAGACGTAATACATGAACAACGAGAGCGAGTGTTTTACCGGGATATCTAAACACGAGAAAATAATGGTGAATACACGAGCGCTAAGCGCGAGTGTTTTTTTCCGTTATTCTAATTTCGAGTGTTTGGATATCCCAGTGGGACACGAGCTCAAGTTGTTAAGTTATTTGAGGAAGATCACGTCTAGTGATTTTCATCAAATATCTTAATTACGTATGCTACAATGAGCTATTGTTGTGCTCTGTTTAATGGTGTTTGACCAGGTTATCCAAGGCGCATCTCGTGATGAAATGGGCGTTTGTCAATGACTAAATTGCTCTTGAATTACTAATGAATTTAAGAAAGTGTATATAAAACACTACATTGGGATAAAAAACAACACAGTGGTAAAAAACACTCCAGTGATAAAAAACACTACAGTGACAAGAAACAATTGCCAAAAATACGTTTTAAGTGCTGTTCCGTGACCTATCAGCCCCATGGTATTAACGTTTTGTGTTTTAAGAAATCATATTTTATGCAATAGTGTTGCATTTACTTATTTTATGAAGTAGAATGCTGATGGTGTTCTATTGTTTTATTGTAACTTTGTCAATAATTTTTCTAGTGAGCCAAATTTTTACCGAGACGTAGAAGATATTATTCTCACAAACTTGTTCTTTTTTGTTTTTGGAACTGTTACATTTTAGCGGGAAAAAATGTTGCTAATTTTGCGCCAAAAAAACTAAATAATAGCTAAGCAAAATCTAGTAACTTTAAGTAAAAGAGCATGCCATTACAATCATGTCAGTGAAAATTTTGTTGAAATACGATAAATACTTTTAAAGATACAGATGTTTAAAATTGAAAAATCCGCCATTTTGCTACTAAAAATAGAAATATTGGCGGATTTTTCAATTTTTAATCATCAGTCTGTATCTTTAAAAGTGTTTATCGTATTTCAACAAAATTTTTAAGGACATGATTGTAATGGCATGCTCTTTTACTTAAAGTTACTAGATTTTGCTTAGCTATTATTTGTTTTTTTTTGCGCAAAATTAGCAACAGTTTTTTCCGCCAAATTCTAACAATTCAAAAAACAAAAAAGAACAAGTTTGTGAGCATAATATCTTCTATGCCTCGGCAAAAATTTGGCTCAATGGAAAGGATATTGACAAAGTTACAACAACAAGTGCGTTTTTCGTGTATTTTGTGCAAATTTATTTAGATTGGTTAATGGCCACTTCACCTTATAATATATTGTATCAGAACTTTTGGACAGAGTACAAGAACACTCCCATGCTGTTAACAACACAGGCGCCGTAGAAAAAATGAAGCACTGTCTGAAACACCTACTTGAAATACCGTTAAAAATTCAGCAGAAAAATTGCAGAGTTTTTAATCGCCTACGAAGACAACAATTGCGACAAGATAATCTTGATAGAAATCAGTCACGGCCATGTTCAACAAAACCAACAACCGGAAATTAGACAAGACCAATTTTTAGTTTAAGAAGAAATTTTATTGGCAGGTAAAATGGAAGCAAACCTAGGCCGCGTAAAATAGCGAGTTGACCATTTTTTTAGAAATGTAGTTTTGCTTACTGAACCAAATTAATGACAAAATAGTGTCAAGGCAGGGAAATCGTGTGTGGCTATCTGAACCAGTGAACTCAAAGAGACCTGGAACGATAACTCGGCCGCCATATTTGAAGCCACTCATGATGGCCGCCATGAGGGAATTTTGCCGAAAAAATATCACTTTGAAAACTTCAATTTACTCAGCAGTAAAGACAGCTACAGCCATGGCTAAAAGCTTAAAATAGACTCTAATACTTGCCTTTTGACTAGAAGGAAGCTTTTAGTCCGTTAAAACGAGCAAAACGTGTTTCTCTTAGCGTTAAAGGGCGAAGTTTGCTTTGGCACCGATTTATTTTTGCCATTTAAATGAGCAAAAATCTGGGACCAACAACTTTTTTGCATGTATCAAGTGGGAAAAACATAGCGCTATCCATTAAACTTGAAACAAACTCTGTTACGTTTTCCCATGTAGTGAAAAAACTGATTTTTGTGTCCATTTTTGAAAAAAAAGTTAAAAAGTCTCTCCCCAGTCTCTTGAGAGTCAGAGTGCACAAACAAAATCGCGAAAAAATCTTTAAAAAGTTTTTCAAAAAGTTGTTTTTTTAAGAAAACAATCATGCCTAAGGCTTGCACTGTTTCTAGCTGTAACAAGAAAGAGAAAAAAATTAAAAAGGGGTCAAAAAACGCTACTAAAGAGACGAAAACAAAAGTTGCATTTCACAGGTAAGGATTATTCTGAAAAATGTAACAAAAACAAAATTATTTGTTTACTTTTTTTACAAATATAAACAAAACTTTACAAACACTTACAAGTAATGTAAATAAGAATAAAGCTATACAAAATGTATAAATAATGTTAATTAAATATACCTAAATTACCTGTGGTGAATTTTCATTTAATTTTTAATTTCAAATACTTTTTCAATAAAAAATATTTACTACCTATTCAAACATATCAACCCTCAAAAACAAAACAAAATGTAAGCAATGCTCTTGCTCATACAAGACATATTTTTTGCCATTTTAGCAACTAAATTTAAAATAATCTTATTACATGTTGCTGCCAACTAATAAAAATACTAATTTGTCAATAACCAAATATTTAGATCTCCACTAAAAAACCCACCATTGCTTAAAATATGGGAGAGGTCAGTTCGTGATGCCAACAACAACCCAGACTGGAAGGCTACAGCACACAGGCATATTTGCAGCAACCATTTTTCCCGTGAAAATGATTATATCATTCCTCCATCTCATGATGGGACTTGCAGACGAAAGCATAATGCCGTGCCAACTGTATTTCTCCAAACAACTTGTTCCAACCATGGCATATCCAGGATGGCACGTAGGCATATGGAAAACCCATGGGATGCTCAGCAAATGACAACAGCAGATAAAGTCAGCCATGACCACCGATACTGTAAGCAAGTAGAACCAAAAGACACGGGCACAGAAAGGTCAGACCTAGAAGATAAATTAAAAAGAAAAATAAAATCGTTACAGCAGCAGTTGAGACGAACTAAAGCAAAACAAGAAACCATGAATGATATTATTAATGAGTTGCAACAAAAATCCATTTTAACTAATGATGATGCTCAAAATCTACATGCTGAGTTTGATGAAATTCAATTGTCAATCTTTAGAGATACTAAAAATAATGTGAGTTGTCTGCCCAATGGAAGGAGGTATTCTGACATTGTAAAAGAATTTGCTGTGACACTTCATTTCTACTCACCGAAAGCATATGAATATGTAAAAACAATCCTCCCACTGCCACACGAGTCGTTGATAAAAAAGTGGTCAAGTGTCATAGAATGTCAGCCTGGTTTCGTAAAGGAATCTTTTGAATCACTCCAAAAAGATATTGCCAAGTGCCCTGAAAAAAGAGATTGCTGTCTTATAGTAGATGCCATGTCCACAAGAAAGCAAATGTTGTATGATTCTACACAAGATAAGTATGTTAGCTTTGTTAACTATGGTCCTATACCAACAGAAAAAGCAGATACATTAGCAACAGAAGCAGTAGTCTTTTTGCTTGTGGGTGCACGAACCCACTGGAAATGCCCAATTGGGTATTTTCTGGCAGATAAAATGTCATCCAAGACCCAGGCAAAACTTGTCCAATTAGCCCTTGTGAAAGCAGCAGAAGCAGGCCTTCGAGTCTGGTCAGTAACAGCTGATGGCACTAGTGTCAACATTGGCATGTTTATTGAACTCGGTTGTCATTTTACAACATCATACGACTCAATGGTTACAAAATTCAAACATCCCACTGAAGCCTACCATGTCTATGCAGTTTTGGACCCAAGTCACATGCTTAAACTTGCCCGAAATGCACTGGGCCACCTCACTTCCTTTGTTGACAAAGAGAAAAACTTAATCAAATGGAATTTGTTTCAAGAATTAAATTCAATGCAATTGAATGAAGGATTTACCATGGCAAACAAATTTTCCACGAAGCATTTGAAATTTACAAAACACAAAATGAATGCACAATTAGCAGCACAAACACTGAGCTCCTCTGTGGCATATGCCATTGAGTTCTTAGCTTCTTCACAGGAATACAAAAAAAAATTCCCAAATGCAAGTGGTACAATTAAATTTATCAGAACAATCGATCGGCTATTTGACATTTTGAATTCAAGAAATCCTATAGGAAAAGGATTTAAACAACCTCTTCGACCAGAGTCCAAAGCAACCTGGGAAGAGATTTTGACCAGCACTGCACACTACTTATTGAGCTTGAAAACAAACAACTTGCAACTGCTGTCAACACATGCACGCAAAACATTTGTTATTGGATTTGTCATAACAATCAAATCAACCATTGCAATGGCAACCGGAATGTTCACCATGGAGAATCCATTTAAATATCTGCTCACCCATAAATACTCGCAAGATCATCTGGAAATATTGTTCTCATGTATAAGATCACGAGGTGGTTGGAATAACAATCCTAATTGTCTTCAACTCAAATATGCTTTGAGAAAGATGCTATTAAGGAATGCTGTGTCAGCTTCAAAAAATGCGAACTGCCAGACATTGACTAATGATTCAACAACAATAATACCTTTTTTCCACACCAAAAAGCACAATGCTCCCTTGACAGACACCACCCCATCTGAAAATTCCACTCAGACAATTCCAGAATTTCTCTGTACACAATTAATAAATCCTACAACCGAATTTCTCTCCAACGTTCTGTTCTACATCAGTGGTTTTGTTGTTTCCAAACTTCTCAACAAGCTAACGTGTCTGTCATGCAAAACGTGTCTGCTTTCACAGCTTACTTCCACAGTTCTAGGCCACGACTACTGTGCAATGAATTATTGCGATGTAACATCTGCCTCGGCGTTCACACTATTTGTTAACAATGGTGGCCTAATGATTCCATCACGGTCCGTTTACTTGGTTGTCGAGTATGCTGAGAAAGTATTCAAGTGCAAGGTGTGCAAGGATGGCGACCAGATTTCTAGCGAAGCAAGGTTGAAGGAGAAACTCGTACTCGACGTATGCAGCCATTTCATAATGGATAAAAGGCAAAATATTTTTGAAGATCATGAGCTGGGACTAAACGAAAGTGTCTTTGAGGAAGATCACAGATCCGCGCTGATTAAATTAGTTGCTGATAAATATTTCACCCTACGAATTTTCACTTATGCAAAACGATATCAGGAAACGGTTGTAACAAAAGGTCAGCCAAGTGACAGGCACAAACTCACGAAGTCCATCCTGTTTAAAAACCAATAAATATCGTTTAGTTAATCGTTTTATAGTAAATTTATACAGTGTAAAATTGTTGTAAAGCAGCTGTTTTATATTCATAGAAATTAAAATTTAAAAATAAACTATTTACCTGTTTCTTTTAACAACTTCTATTGTTTGTCAGCGATCATCATGAGTATTCAATTCATTTCAAATATTGGATACAAAATATCGAAGCAATCATACACATTATTTTGAACTTTTTTGTCGCATAGATCGCAGTAAAGACTAAATATCCCCTTCTGATTTTAGCTTGATGTCAAAAAGTGATTTAATCGCGAGATTTTCTTGTAAATCCCATTGAATTCGACTTTCAAAAGCGCCATAAGAAACACCACGCCGTCGTTTGCAATCGAAGGCTCTTCGTTCTTTTGGTCCACGCGCGTGCGTGTTACCCACGAAGCGCGCCAATTTCGCATTCAAATCGGCTTCATCCAATCACAGCGATTAGATATTAGAGTTATCCTTCTAGTGCTATTAGAGTTCACTGGTCTGAACATGGTTATGCCCATGTTAACTGGGTTCCAGTTCTATAAGGTGTGGTCGTGGAATGCATCTCAAGTTGAAATTGTAATAAAAGAAGCTTTTGCAGAAAAAATTCATTTGATGTACAGATTTCGAAATCTTAGCCACAGTACAAAACTTACTTGTGTTTCCAACACTTGCTGCTGGACAAATTGATGGAATGACGATTCACAGAATATTTAAAGCAAAACCAGTATATGTGAGACCTGTAGGCCCAATAGTAAATCCAGGTTTTTACCTCCTCTACATAACACTACTCAGTTATTGTATGCACAAACTATGATATCAAACAATTGGATATTTTCAATCTCTGGACAAAGAAATGGATTGATCGTAAATAGATGTAAACTTAAATGCATGTGCATATTGCCATATTTCTAAGCCAGCTAGTCACAAATTACACAGTGTATTTCAGTCATAGTAGGGTATAATTTCTATTTTATTTTGCTTTGCAGAATGAAAAGTCTGACCAACCTGACAATTTTGAGTCAGCCAGTTCTCTTTCACTAGAATCGTCTCGTGCTATATTGATCAGTATAGCGATTGTCAACAAGAGCATCCTTCTGAACGTAGTACTGCTAACCGTGAAATAGATGAACCAACTCGCGCGTGCTTAAGTACACACAATAGCCATAATAACGAGCACAATTACCATCAAAGTAAAGTTTTTGAAACTAACTTAGCCAACAGGACCGATGCTGCATATACCGTATCCCAGATGCAGCTAGTTTATACTTTGAGCAACCATGTTGATGTTACTGTTCAAATACAGATTGCAAACACACATAGTCCATTCTATACTATTAGCGAATATATCAAACAACTATATACGCACAAATGGAGTTAGTGCCTGTGTTGGCGTTACATGTATTGTCTCACGCTAACAAGATACTTTACAACAGCTAAATTTCCTTTTACGCAGAAACCCATAACAATGTAGTCTTTGCTACTATTTTCTCTGCAACACCGGGAGGCCAGGAAAAACCTTATCCCGTAAGGAAACCTGGGTCGGGCCAAGATGTTACAGTGTCCCCCGACAGGACCTATACAAATTCGTATTACATATGGAACATATAATAGCACTCTTAAAATAAATATAACCGTCTGTTATGTAACGTCCGAGAGAGAGCAACATCTATCGCAGACCACACTTTTATACTGATGGTCTGAATTCATTTACATAATTAGCAATGCTAACGACAGCATATTATTATAATCGAATAGAAAAACATTCTCTCCTAATGCTACGCAATCGTAGAGAATTGTACATTCTATACTATTAGCGAATATATCAAGCAACTATATACGCACAAATGGAATTAGTGCCTGCGTTGGCGTTACGAGAGTGACAAAGCTAGTAATGTACGAATGTTGCGAAAAATACGGAAGTGAAATACAATTACATAGAGTTAATTGAGCTTCTCTTTACAAACTCAAATTCCTTGAAACTAGGGAAGAAGCATGCTCATTGTCCTGAACGAATGTACCTGAACTTAGAGCGTTTGGACTTCCAACCAACATGTTTATCCAACGCTGAGGATGGCACTTGAGGCGAATTGGCGGCATGAGATACGGCTCCTGCGCGTAAGCTGTGAGTGCCAAAATTGAAACCTGGTTGAATGTACTTGCTGAGAACATCGCGGAGAATATCACGTGCCCTGGAATAAGATATCGACGTGGGCTTGCATAACTGTCCGTTCTTTGTATGTACTATTCTACCGATTAAGGGGAAGTCAGGACCGAGTTTTCCTGCTGAAATCAAGCGCTTAGTTGCAGTGTAGGGGCAAGTAATGTTGCGGGTACGAGCGATAGTGACATGATGTCCGTCTCTGTACTGATCATTTTTGCGTTTAGGAATGAACAAGCGCATGGAAGTTTCTGAAAATACGATGTCTTTCACGCGAATCTGTAACACCTCCTGAATGCGAAGAGCACCAGAATAACATAGCAAACACAAGACTAACAGTCTCGATTCCATCAGTGTAGGGCTTTCCAAATCAGCGGCACGTCTATGGGGTCCTTAGGCTGGACGGGACGGGCGAGGAGACGCTTGGATCCAAGGCATGTGGATACGACAAACTGATGCTCGGTTGGGGAAGGTATATCGGCGATAGTGTGCGTCCAACGCAGCGCGTACATGACTGCATCGATTGGCGCTATGGATTTGCTCTGTTGTTGCAGATCCACTTGATACAAGGCTAAGCAAAAGGACTCGACAGGGAAGGTATTTGCACCGTAATATCGTCGCTCCCAGTCTTTCCATTGGAGCCAATAGGTTGTATATTTTTCAACTGTATTGGGTGCCAAACAAGCGAAGGTAATCTGAGGAAGTGCAGCAGCTAAGGATTGAAGGTGTGAATTCTCCGTTGCACGATTCGCCCAAGTACTAGTAGACAATACGTCTAAACACGGGAAAAAAATGTCAAAATTTCGTCAACGGTAACGTTTTGCTATTATGCTAAACTGGAAACAAACTAAGAAAATGACTCCAGCACGGATCTTGACCAGATCGACTTCCCAGCAAAATAGCTAGGCATATATACGGCCACATTAACGTCGCAAAATGGACGAATAAAAGCTAATTGATCGACAACCAGAATTAACGAGAACGTTGTAGTGAATTAAGTTATCGGTTATACCTCCAAAACAGAGCAATATAGCCGAGATGACTTGACCGAGGAACCACCATCACCATAACGAGGCCTCAAAATGGGCTCAAGTTCACTGTTTCTCCAAGAAACGTGGAGGCGCGTGAAATCATACGCCAAGAAAATAAAATTGCATAAACGCAATAGACACACCACTCACATAACTTTTTTTTTAATATACGTGATTCACAAATGCTATATCTTAACTAACTTGCGCTTCTAAAGAAAAATCCAAACGGAGAGCTAACATACGAAAATTATGTGTTCCACAAAAAACTGAACACGTGTTCTTGTAAACGATTTGTTGACTTCTACCAGGCTGAAATAGGTCCGGAGCCGGTGAAAAATACTTGACTGAACAAACAAAGGGAGCAAATACACCGAGGCCAGGACTAATTAAAGGCCAAAAAGTGGCGGATGGCCATTCAGGAACAATAAGGGTGCCCCGTGCATTACAATGACGTAACTTATGAATTGTACGCGGGATAAGAAAAACCGGCGGGCACAGCCAATTATTGTCCGAAGACCAATCTTGTGAAAAAGCGTCAACGGCTTCTGTTCCGGGACTCCAAAAACGAGAGTTAAAACGAGCCAGGTGACTATTGTAATCTGCGGCAAAACGATCGATAGAAAAAGGACCCCAGGTCGTATTTAGAATTTGAAAATATTTATGACCGAAAGCCCAATCATCGGCATCGACGATTCTACTGAGATAATCTGCTTTCTGATTAGCCGTGCGTGGCAACCATTGTACCTGTAATTCAACATGCGATGCCAAACATAGTTTGAATATTTGGATTGCTAGCTAACTGATGAAGATGCTGTTTGGAGCTACCGTATTGGACGATGCGGGCGGCGTTGGCTGAATCTGTATACCAGACGACGATGTGATTCTTCAGCAATTGTTGAAAAGGTGTGAGTATGTAAACAATTGCTTTCATTTCGCGCCACGTAGAACTTTGCTGACTCTCACTAGGCGACCACATACTGGACGAACGGTAACAATTTCCGACGTTAGCCGTGTATCCGCCGTAGCCGGTGAGACTGGCGTCACTATAGACGACGGTAGTTACGGCCGGGAGGTTACGCGAAATATTGTATCCGTTAAATGCGGAAACATGGGTTAACCAAAACTTTAGTTCATCTGCCAAAGCTGCATCTATGTCGATACATTGATGCCAATGCGAGCTGTGTGCGATTCTAAAATACATCTGACGAGTAAAAAGTCTGGCAATCGGCCCTAATCCTAGAGTCACTGACACGATCTGTCCGGCTACGCGTGCTAGGTCTTTAACTTCTATTGCGGTGGAAAGTATCAGACCATTAATTTGATTGCGCAATTTATCTAGCTTTCTTTGCGGTACTTGAAAAGTCATTTGTATGGTATTGATTATAAATCCTTGCAATTCGCCCACTTGCATGGGCTCCCAATGCGATTTTGATTCGTTAGCTTTCAAGCCAGAATTACTCAGGTCGGCGCGCTGTATGGCACTTGCGGCTTTTGCAGTTATTAATGACTTAGTTCCTGATATGCCGTCATCGATATAAATAGATGCGCAATGTCCCATGCTGCGCCAGCGGCGAATAAAAGGCCTAAGCATCTTTGTAAACATATAACAGGCGCTTGAGAGCCCGAAGGGCAAAACTGTGAATACGAAGTATCTCGTTTTCGAGTCGAAGTTCCAACTAAATCCTAGAAACTGCTGGTGGGGCGGATAAATATCAATATGGTGGTACCCAGATTCCAAATCAAAGGTGAAGAAATAAAAACCTTGTTGAAAAACCTCCGACAGAGATCTGAGATCTTTATAGCGAAACGCTGTATGCTGAACATACGGGTTAACATGCCTTAAATCTAATACCAATCGGAGTTTCTTTCCTATCGCGACTGACAATGGGTTCACCGCCGTAGGAGGACCTTTTGTGCACTCTTTAATACATCTAAGCTTAATTAATTGGGTTGATTGATTGTTCAACAAACTCCGGATGATCTAATGCAGATCTGTTATTGCGAATAAATACAGGCGGGGGCGTTGCTTTGAATGGAAGAACATAACCTCTTTCAATGACGTTATACACAAACTGTGGGCATTGAAGCGTTTCGTGCCAAAACCGTAAACAAGGCTTTAAACGACCTTGAACTCCTTCAGAGCTAAAATGCTTCTGTTTAATTATGGCACGATTACAGCTCAAAAATAAATCACACTTATCTGGTGGTAAGTTCGACAGTTGATTGTCCCCAATCCTATCATCGTTGACTGTTGAATTTGTACGGGTTGGATCCGTTTGAACTTGTTGCTGCTCGGTTGGGGCAACGATTCCGCAAATGTCCGTATCGTCCACAAAAAAAAACATGGTGCAAGATAATTATAGGGTGGTATGCGTTATTTTGCCGGGGACTCGTGAGCTGCATTAAACTGAGCAGGACTAAACGGCGATTGGTTGTGATTGCTTGCTACGTTCTTGCTGGTTGTCGATCTGCTAGGGTTCAGCCTAGTCTTACGGATCTTTCTCTGGGCCCGCTGCTCTGAACGGTATAATCGTTTCTCGTCTTCGGAATTGTCAGCTAATTCGTCGGCTACGTATTCGTTGACAGTCTTCCAACCGCATTCACTCTTGTCCGCAATGCGTATGAGCTTTAAGCGGAACTTAACAAGCTCGATACCTTCTGACAACGCTTGCTTTGCTTTGTCGTATTTGTGTTGATCTAGTGCACTGAAGGCTGCTTCCATCTTGCCTAACACGTTCAACTCGTGTTGAAATTGCTGTTTGTTGCCATCGGACTTAATCAAGGGCTCTTGCATCAACTTTATTCCTTTGGCCGTGGACGTTTCGGCTGCCTCGTCTTGGCTTTCGTCGAGCTGTCTTTTGAATTCGGATAATCGATTATCCACGACAGCAGCGATATTGGTTGTTAATTCACCAAACGAATTGCTTATTAAACTACGGATATGGTCGTCCTGCGATTCCGTGCTCATGTCACAGTAATATGTTTGAGTAATAAACGTGTAGCGTGAGACAATTAACCGTCTGTTATGTAACGTCCGAGAGATAACAACATCTATTGCAGACCACACTTTTATACTGATGGTCTGAATTCATTTACATAATTAGCAATGTAACGACAGCATATTATTATAATCGAATAGAAAAACATTCTCTCCTAATGCTACGCAATCGTGAAGAATTGTACATTACTAAAACCAAATAATAGCCAGGAAGATCTCGTTAACGCACCTGGTGGTGAACAAAGTATACAACAAAATGTACAGTTTGATCTGCCTTTTAACACGTATGTCACTGAAATAAATATTCTGTATCATGATAATTATCATGCATGTGATGTCACCAAAAGTATTATTTATAATATTAGTTTTACTTGCTTTTAAACATTTCTTGTTTACATGTTTCAAGGTTTTTTTACCTATGCATCAAAACTTGTTACTGATATTTTTTTCAAAACAGGTATTCAAAAGAAATTGCTGGTCCATCCAAACAACTAAGATATTTTCCATGGCTTATCCCAAATCCCTCCGGCCAACCAGCAGATACTTTATCACCGGTCCCTTACATAATTGAAGGTGCTCGACATGTATGAGCACGAGACTATCCATGGTTTTCTAGGTTGAATCGCAATCCTTCTTACATTGCTGAATGCATCCTAAGAGGACATCGCCAGGTATATGGGGCGGTGCTTTACCAAAATGGTGCAGCACTACACACAGGTCGATTCAGTCTTTGCAGCCGCAGACACATTTAAGACTCCCGTAGATGCTTTCAACAGCAAACTTCAGGACTGGCAATAGTTTGAGGGGTTTAAACCTTTTTTCCTAGTGTGGAGGCCACCTTAATATAATTTTTGCAGTAAATTATTGTTATTTCGAGGCGAGTGATTGAGTTACGGGATTGTTATAGTAGAATAGGGCCGGGGCAACCGGGGCGAGATCTCGACTATACATAGATCAGGGTGAAAGACTGGATCAAGTGTGCTCTGGGAGAAGCACGTCAAGACTGCCTCGTTGCGTCGGTGGCACTCGGCAACAAAATTAATGCTAAACAAGGGCCGAAACCAGAGCATTAATTAGGGGTGGTATATATTCATTTATTTAAAAATGAAATTCGGTGCGCTAATTGGGGGGAATACTATCAGTTTATTCACTTTTAGTCAATAGGCAACATTGTAGCTTGGCTCTTATTACGCACTTTTGTGCATAATAACTGGTGTAATAACTTTTATGAGTTCCACTGTTCAAAGCATTAGCTGTCATGCTATTAACATCGTTTACTCTACATGACATGTCATGTCATGTCATAACATTATTTAGCATTCAAGATGCAACATGATTATTTAACATTAGGATTCATAGCCTTAGGCAATCAATGTTAATTTGCTATAAAAGGCATGCTTGCACCGATTTTTCTTGATAAATTGCAAAATGTTTCGTTGCTAGCTTGAAAAATGTAATGATGTAAACGAAGACTGATTTTGGAATGTAAGCGATACAATAAAAGATTCTGGGGACACGCTTGTGCCATATATGGAAGTTGGGGACACGCTTGTGCCATTGGCATATTTTGAGACAATTTTGAGGAATGTATTTTTTAAGTACTTACAGGTAAGATATTATATTGAACAATTCTGATCAGTGCGTTCAGGTCACATACAAGGTAAATAGATTTAATTTAAACACCACAATAGACGAACCAAATTGGCCCTAAAGCCCGCGCACCAATTCTGTTTGGCACACTATGCAATAATTTAAGGGGGGATGTTTACATGAGACAGGCTAGTCTAACTGGCCTGGTTAGCCAGGATAATTTGTGTCACTTATATTTTTCTCGTTGACAAGAGACAAATTTGAACTACCCAAAAACAAATTTTAAACAATCATTGTAATAAACTTGATACTTTCAAATTTTCTTCTAAAGCCGCTGTGATTTGTAGAAGAAATTAGGTTACCAGGCTAGAACATCTTGTGTGATCACCATTGAAGATCAAAAATCAACGTCTGAGTGACATGCCATATTTGTCACAATTCAATTTATAAACTTAACAAGATTCAACAGGAAACTCGACATATAACAAGATTCGTTTGCCATAATACTACCAACATATGGCTATTTTACTTTTGGGTAGTTGCAAGTAAAGAACATTTTACTAAAAGTGTATACACAATACATAAATATATTAACCTGATTAAAGAAGTGCTAACTGCATATAGTACGTTTGTTTGTCTAAAGTCTCCAGAACATAATTTGTAGGGAACTTTTACATGTATTCCCGAAATTGAGATGTTAAATAGCTCTTACCTCTTACAATTATATAGGATCCCAAAAGCAAATGAATCACTTACACGAAATATCAGCGTCTCGTCAGAGTAGGTAAAAATAGAAACAATTGTATACTACTCATGCACGAACGACCAAGCAATACTCATGGTAAAAATAAACTGCGTGCCCAAGAAACGTAGTTCCTAAGCTTGTTTTGATTATTCCTAATACATTGCCAAATTAAGAATATTGTGTAAGAACTTTCAAAGCCAACTTCACAACTGGTAAATTAAGTACCAAAGTACCGAGCCAGCTCGAACTGCAGACACAATGCTGGAAAATTAGTTAGCATATTTGCTACTGATTTTTCTATGTGCTAATGTATATGCCAATATGTTGTAAAGCTATTGAACCACAAACGATTTTGTAAAACTGTCAAAAGCGTTTGTGGAGGGCTACACACGTAAAAATCTCACAACTTGTGCGTTTTACGCGAGCAACCTCGAAACCCAGGGTCCCTCGGTTTAATCTTGTGTACGCGTGAGGGACCCTGGCAAACTCTGATGCCGTGACGTTAAAAATCTTGCAGATTATGCAATTTGCTACTTTATGTTCAGGGGGGGGGGGGCGATGGCCATTGTTGGGAAGGGCAAACAACTTGGCAATCGTGAAGCAAATAAATTCATATTAAATAGTACATAAAAGATAATTTATGTAAACACGATTATTCATATAATTTTGTTTACCCAGTGGCAGCAGCAGTCCAAACGAAGCAAAGGTGAAAATTATATGAATCAAATTTTAAAATCAAAGTGGCGATAATTTTGTGCACGTTCATAATGATGTAATGTATGAGATCTAAAGTGCAATTAATATTGATTCTTGTTGGATAAAAGGACAAATTTAAGAACCTGACAGAATTCAATGTATAAGTTTTATGTATTTAAAATTGGCATGAGTTCAGTGTAAAAATTGTGTTATCATTAAAAATTGCTGTGAATTCAATCTAAAAATTGTATGTATTTAAAATTCTTAATTTTTTCAGTTCATATCTATGTAAATATATCTTGGAATTTTTCAGTTTGGCATGTAGAGATTTTAAATATATAATTCAGGATCATAAAACTATGACGTTTGTACAGTTATATGTCAGCAAAATCCTGATATGGTTACTTAATATGTTAATATGATTGGTAGCAATTAAACTTGCCAGTTGTTTCAACCCCCCTTTCCATCACAGACCAGTGGAAGTGTATATGTTCATTGTAGTGGATTGCACCAGTTGGTATAAACCTCTCCTCCCCTAACATAAGGGGATTAGGAATCATTTGGTTTCTTATTGATCTAATTCACCAATGAGAAGACAAGGAGCTGACTAATCCCAACTAATCCTGCAAAAGCCCACGTTGGGGGAAGATATTTTTACAATGACTAATATACATATTAGACCAGTTCTAGATTTATACACATGCATGCTTTGCCATTTAACAGCTGATATGCAGCTTGGCATGGTATAAAGTAAGTTTTCATTCCAAATATTCTGCAACTGCACATTCTAAGCTAGATAACACTCTTTACTATTTTAGTAGACGAGTTCACAAATGACAAACAAAATCTATGTTATGCTTTGCTCAATGTGATCATCCCAGTTCAAAAAGTTGAGCACCACAAAGATAGGGGGCAGGGGAATTAATAAACAAGTACTATGTGAAAAATTAAACTACATTTCGAATCAAATAACCAAATATTTGCTTATTTATGACTTAGAAAATAATGCAGTAATATTTCCTGATTTATAACTTACTATTGGCCTCTTGATCCTCCATCCCTGACCCCATGCAGCTGTTACAAAAACTACACCAATAATATTGTCCATAGATCATTGGAAAAATAAAATATGATATACTTTAATATAACAGATTGAAATTGAACTTGTACCTTTCACAAAAATGAATAATTACCTTTAATATTTAATTTGGTGTACACATGGTGGACCCTGATAAACTATGACTGCCAGGTTAAAAATAATCCAAACATCATGGATTATTTGGCAAACTTACCATTCAGTAATGGCATTTTAGGCATAGACATTATAAAAAATATTGCGTTATTTACACTCTTTTGTGATACTGGGTAGAAAATAAAGAATATTTCACGAATATTCAAGAGGTTTTTTTTTAAATTGAAAGTCAACTGTTAAAATGATTTTTATTGATTGTGTCATTTTAAATTTTAAGCATTACATTTAATAGTGATACGATTTATCAAATTGTGATGTCATTTTTGATCATTTAGTTTATTTAGAAATTCATTCATTTTAGTACTAGTGTATGAAAGAATTTTAACTCAATTGTTAAAATTTATCTGCCATGGACCCATGTAAATTGATGTACAAATCTTATACAGAGGTCTGAGCTACTACATAAAAATATTTTCATGCTGTATACAACTATTTCAATTACGGTTGTCCATGGCAAAGCGGAGAAGTCAACTACCAGCACAAAAGGCTTGCTATGATATTGGATAGCGATCACACAATAGGGACAAGACACAACAATACATGAACAAAAATAAAACAATTCACACAACAAACTCACTTGGTATTCCACAAATTAGCATACTCATTTTCATCATAAGATGCTACGTAATTGCAGGTGGAAAATTCTCAGTGAACTTAAGTCCTGGCTTTGAAAACGAAATTTACCCCCTGCAACGTGGGTTCCGAAGTCTTGTGAATTCTGCGTGGATTTCACGTGGATTTCGCGTGGATACTAACAAGTGTTAGCTACGAGCAATTAGGTCAGATAGTGGAACAGTTTTTACTTTAAGACAAAGGTAAAGTGGCATTAAAAGAGTCATCTACACGATAAATGAATTATTTTTAACGTTTAGAACAATTTTTGCAGATATACAAAAGCACTCAGGCAACTTAATGCCTGGCTCTGCCCACGTTTGCATGATATAATGCGCGAGTGTTTCACGCGTGATCTTTGGGAAATTTTGGGTTAAATTTCATTCTTACCTTGAAATACTTATTGCAAGCAGCTGGGAAATTTGTCTGAGCATGCGCCAGATAAGCCTGCGTGAACGCGTGGAAATTGCGTGATTTACGCGTGATATTTAAAAATCATATAACAAACATGGATCACAAGCATTTTCAGTGGACTAAACAACCTATTAGCGTAATTTTTAAGAGCACGCTAACAAATCAGGTGAGTAGATATAAACATGAAGGCCAAGTTCCAGCTAAAATCATGTTGGAGCAAAAGGCTGATTTTTTAAAATTCGACTCAAACTAGTCAACGCTCGTACTCGAACAACAATACAAATATGTCACTGACATCGATCGACCAAACGCATTAGTCAATTGAAAAATATTTTTACCATTTGTACGAAAACATTTATACAGTATTAAAGACATCATTGCACTGACGGCCCACGTGATTGTGGATGTTTTATCACTTTCACGACCATTTCAACAGCAACCGTAATTTAAAGTACTTTTCCGGTAGCGAGTTTCACAACAAACTATTGGCCACGAGCGGAATTTATCAAACAAAAAAATTGGTTTCGAAAGAAACACAAACATATTGGAAGTAACAGGAAACAAATATCTTTTTGGAGCAAAAGCTAAATTTTTCAGTATTAAGTCAAACGTAAATTCAACATCGCGCTTAATTCTTGGCAACCCACTCACATGTCAAAGTTTGGAAAATTGCTTCAACAGACGATGTCATCACTTCAAAATATAATTAACTGACAGCTATATCAGTCCTTTATTGAAATCAGTGAAAAATTGTGAACAAAATTATAACTGGCTCGTCAAAGAAACTAAATTCCGAGCACCTCTGAAACCAATCTGTATTTCGCAAATAATATGCTAATTACATTTTGTGTTCAGCCACCAACAATATTTTTGCACAGCGGTGGCAAATTTCCCAGCTGCTCTTATTGCATATATAATATCCGAGTGAGAGAGTTAACCTTTGAACTTCTGATAAATAATAAGCTTGTTATTGCGAGCTACGTCTGTGTTGTTCAGTATTAATTGTTGATTCGTCGTCAGCTTTCCTCGAACAAAAACACGGATCGACCCAAAAATCTATATCTTAAACATTAGGCTCGATATTTGTACAATAGCATGCTTCTGTTTGATCTATTGGATGAAAACGCAATGCTGTTGTTGGAAATATGATACCCTTTACAGTAAACAGTAGACGTTTTCAATATGGTCTGTGGATATTCTCCATGCAAAAAACACGTTCGGTTTGCAACAGCATAAATTGTATGCTTTCGCACTATTTTAAAGCCGAATTGCTTAAACGAGACTTGGAAGTATCTTAATGTAATTGGGAAAGTGTTCATTTCAAAAGAGAACACTAGTTAATGCTCTGATGAACAATTCTTATCAGCGAAAGCTCTTCATATTCATTCCAATATTACTCTAACCAAAGTCAAGCGACAATTTTCCTGATTCATTTCATAATCCTCGAAACCTAGTGCATCTCTTTGTACCAATTTCGCCAAGTTTAAAGAACGATTTATACTGCTGCAGCTCTGTTGAAATAGGTTGCTCAATTTACATGCTATTTTTGGCCATACATGTCACGTGATCGTTGCCATGGCAATCAACTGTATGGTAAATTAAAGATACTATTGGGACAAAAGTTAAAACACTTGAACTGCGGTCATGAGGGGCTCGAAACAAAAGAAGTTGAAAAAATTATATTTTAACTTTTAAAAACGAACTTTAAAAGCCAAATCGATAAAATTTTGCCGTTTTCGCCAAAATTTTTTGCTTGATTAACTGTTTCCATGGAAACAAGAAAATTCAAAATTCAAAATGGCGGAAAAATTAATGACTTAAAAGCTAAATTAATTCTTTTATCGTAGTGAATTTAGCCCTGCATGCGGTCCTTTTTTTGGTGAAAAATGTTTATGCAGCAACACAGTTGTTACTAGATGGCACAAGAAGTGTGTTATATCACCTTATCTGTGAAAAAGTGAGTAAAATGATTGCCATAGAGCCATAAAGCTGTCAAAAGTCAGAAAAAAATAGCCTCGGGAGACTACCTTGTATGAAATACCAGCTCTCAGTGACTATGTTCGTGTCCTCTCCATTTTTGAGGAAATAACCGGAATGGGTGTCCTTTGTGCCGAAAACGTACAAAAAATTAGTAGTAATGAAAAAATACATCAATTTTTAAAACAATTCTTTCTTGGCTCTAAACTATACATTTAGGACACATATTCCAGTTAGACTGATAAACTAGAATATACGGGCTTTCTAAAGCATACAATTTGTAATGCTAACATCGTTCCCAGACCCATCTCCCAAGTCCGCAAAGATAAGTAACACGGTAACAATTCCGTGTTCTCAGTACGCGAAATTAATCTTCAATCCATCAAAGTTAAAATATGATAAATAAAACGCTGGTTAGGATTAGGGTTTGGATTAGGGCTTGGATTAAGATTTATATTAGAACACGGAATTATTACCAGTAACACAATATCAAGGATGTTATGGTCACGTGAACGTTTCCATGGCAACAAAATATTGCAGTTTGTTAACACTAGGCCTAACTTTTATTATAGCAAGTTTGGTGGAGGTTGCTTTAATATATTACGAGTAATTGCCATTTATGTCATATTTTGCTAAAATGAGCTGGAGCCATGACTTAAGTGCACTGAGTTTGAAATCCTTTCAAGCACAAACACTTGTACATATAAAGAACAATATGCTCAGAACCATAATTGTGGTTGGTTATACGTTTTTAGTCATTAATTTATTATCGACTACCAGCAAACCTGCCGTGTTCATATTTGACATTTTTATGCTTTGATGGGAAACAAGCTTGACTAAAATATTTGAATGCATTCAACATACAACAGATTTTGAAAATTGACACCTTAATTGTTACATTCTTGATATTCAAGAGAAAAAACATGAAAAGGAGCTCGAGTTGGTGATACTTCACCATTCCAAAGACAATGTCAATGCAATAGATATATTTTGACGTGCATAAAAATGAAGCCCTTAAAAATATCACGCTTGCACTGGCCAGTGCCCATGTTCTGCAGACTGGATTTTGTATGCATTTAGTTTGAGTAAACATTATACTTATGTACAGCATGAGATCATACTTTTATATGGTGGCATTTACAGTACCTGATTTTTTTATTTAGAGCTCTGTACAAGATTTATATATTCTCATGGGTCCATGGAAGATAAAATTTGACAATTGAGTCAAGACTCTTTCAGACACCAGTGTTAAATTGAACGAAATTCCACTCAATTTATCACTTATGACATCAAAATTCGATAAACTGTATCACCATCAAATATATGCTTAAAATTTGAACAATGCGTATTAATTAAATCGTTTTAAACAGTTGACTTTTAAACATACACTCTGTGTTTCAATCAGGAATAAAAAACTCAGCTTGAATCAGTTTATGGGTTTTTTTATTTCCGTCCCCCGGTATACTATTGCCGAACAAGGCCAGGTCACCAAATAATCCAAGATTCTTGGATTATTTGGTAACCTGGCAATCAGAGTTTGCCAGGGTCCCTCACGCGTACACGAGATTAAGCACAGGGACCCTGGGTACGAGGTTGTTACGCGAGTTGATCAGTGCAAGTTGATTAAGTACTCACAATAATTGTTTAAAAGTAATTTTAAAAGCTTATAATCTGCGAGTTTAAAATAATCGCCTTTTTGTTTTAAATATTTTACCCAAATATTGATATTTCAGTCTAGGCTTAAGTGTACCTTAAATCGATCCCTTGCAATAATATACATTAAATTTGAACATTTCGTTGAGCGGAGGAGAAATACAAATAAAATATACACATTTGCTTTAAATTCGCAAGTAGCTGCCTATCTATTGCAAATATTGTAATGTCTTTGCATGCATGCAAACATGTGGCAAATCTAAAGCAAATTTATTAATTGGCAAAGATATATTTGCAATGGTTGGCATTTTAGTCTACTAAATTCGCATTATATTTGCAGCCACTTGTCAATTTAGTGCGAATCTAAACTTTCATCGCGTGCAGGTTACCGCGAACGCACATTCTGTATCTAATGTTTCACGGTGTTGTAGCACCTCCTCGAAAGCTCTTTCCCAATTGGACAATCCTGACTCAAATAGCGCCGGTAGCTAAACAATGACACAACCCGACTTCCATTAGGCAGTCTGCAAGACATATTGGCTCGTGTACATGCGTCAGTGAATCCATCTGATATGTAACTATTCTTCGTATGAAACACACCGTTCCATTAGTGCTTCTGTATATATTGCGTGAATACAGTCACGCATGCGCAGGCCTAGTAAAAAACAAACGTAAATTATTTACAGAAGGCAGCAAGAAAACGTTTTCGTTGGTGAACGTTAAGCATTGAATCAGCGAATTGAATCAACGTTGCCAATCCGATTCTAAAATGACGTTGATATCAACCAAAACTCATGCAATGTTAAACTAACCTTGAAGCAACGTAAAATAATAAAGTGGAAATCTACAAGGTAATGGAGAGCGAGAATCCGTGTATTCCGGGTACGAAATTCGTTGCACGAAATGTCCATAAATAATGTATAACTCGAAGTCGTAACAATTTTCACCTCAGTTTCCAAAAATGTTGGCATAGGTTAACTACAGTATGTCATTGAAAAATGCGAACTTCTTCTTAGGTTTCGTGATCTAAATCTAAAAACACTGATGAATGAAAGGTGTGGAGGACGATATCACATTTATATGCGTTTTTCATAAAAAGAAAGCAAACAAATGCAAACGTATCGTCGAAACGATGGAACGTAAATGAAATTCGATTAAGCTTTGTAATCATTTAAACATATAAACCAGAGTAATATATATATATATATATATATATATATATATATATATATATATATATATATATATATATATATATATGTATATCTATATATATATATATATAAATATATATATATATATATATATATATATATATATATATATATATATATATATATATATATATATATATATGTATATATATATATATATATATATATATATATATATATATATATATATATATATATATATATATATAATCATATAATATATATATATAAATATATATATATATATATATATATATAAATATATATATATATATATATATATATATACATATATATATATATATATATACATATTTATATATATATATATATATATATATATATATATATATATATATATATATACATATATATATATATATATATTTATATATATATATATATATATATATATATATATATATATATATATATATATATATATATATATATATATATATATATATATATATATATATATATATACTAGTATTGAGTTTAGAATCGTATGAGTAGAGTGCTAAATATCGAAGTAGAGCAGATAAAACAAAGAAGACAAACTTGAGTCCACTTCATTTAAACATTTATTCACTACAAACTTGTTTTGTATAGTAAGCAAAGCTTACCATATTCATCAGGTGAAATGTTGTGCTTTGGAAACTTGAGGTGTTATATATACATGATTGGCGTCATCGAGATAGTGTTATATTACATGGGTTAGCTATTGATTGCATCATAAATCACCATCGAAGCTAACAAGAAATGTGTCAACTATCTTAATATTACATTTGATCTAAAATCCGCCTCTTACAAACCGTATATGAAACCTAGAAACGTCCCGCAATACGTAAACCGACAAAGCAACCACCAATCCTCAATACTCCGCAACATGGCAGAGGCAATCAATAGACGACTATCCAATATAATTATCTTCACATAAGCAATCCTTTGACTCGGGAAGCCCTGCAGAAAAGTGTCTACAATTACCCTAAACAGCTATTCAACTGAAATAACTTGTATTCGATAGTAGGAAGACTAACTTAGATTTTGACATATTACACAAGTATTTTAACGATTAGTATTCTAAAACGTGTAAAAACGCCGTATCAAATACTACACGAAATGTACTCCACTGAAGCACGTGTGCATTAATAGCAATAAATGAGTGCACCTAACAAACTGTTTATTATGAAAAAAGAAATTATTACTGAAAAAATACACAACAAGATTTATTCGTTCGGAAAGCGTCTCCTTTAGCACGCAGGCATGCACGGCCCTTGATACCATTATGGCCTTACGTCAAGAAGTCACGGATTTCGTGCTAGATTACGGATACTGTCAAAAGCTGAGTTTTGTAGCTCGCTTCTATAATATGCGTTTGCAGATCGTTTGATATGATCTTCCAGATGTCTTGCTAAAGGTATACATATATTAAAAGTAAATACAATCAATGACCACCTTGTGGCAACGAATAATAAATAAATATTGATGCAACTGTCGTGAGAACAGATATGAAACGCCCAAGAGACATTTTTGGAACAAAACGTAACAAAAAATAATAATGCTGATAATGTCATTTGCAGTCGCAAAAAGACAGTATTGTTTCCTAAATTAAAGAGGGATGTTCATCGTACTGTATGGGCGGCCGTCACCACCAAAAATGCTATACATGCGAAATGAATGGACATAAACGCGAACGATTCATTGTGTTTAGGAATGGTCTAACGTTATGTTGTTATGTGACTGGACAAAATAAGAAATGATTCACCTAGATTTGAAATGATTCGTTTAGTTGTGAATTAATTCAATGTGCGCTATGCTGATTCATTACGATCGTGTAAAATTACTTATCAAGTTTCAGAATGATTTTACAAGTCGTGCACAAGTCATTCAACTCAACATGAAATGATTCAGCTAGATGTTAAATCATTCAATACAATTTGAAATCATTCAGCTAAAAATGAAGTCATTGCGCTAAATCAGAAATCATTCAAGCAAATGTGGAATGATTCAACGTGTTGTGAAATGATTCAATGTGCGCTATGCTGATTCATTACGATCGTGTAAAATGACTTATCATGTTTCAGAATGATTTGACAAGTCGTGCACAAGTCATTCAACTCAACATGAAATGATTCAGCTAGATGTTAAATCATTCAACACAATTTGAAATCATTTAGTTTAAAATGAAGTCATTGCGCTAAATGAGAAATCATTCAACCAAATGTGGAATGATTCAACATGATGTGAAATGATTTAATCTATTTTAAAGTAATTCGCCATGTTTTGAAATGACGTAATTTGTGCGGTCTCGGCAATTTGTGCGGTCTCGGCAATTTGTGCGGTCTCGGCGCGTCTTGTCGTGAAACCATTCATCTAAATGTGGAATGATTCAATACGTTGTGAAGCCACTCAACCCGTTGTGAAATGATTCAATGTGATCTAAGATTATTCAACAAGATTGAAAATCATTCAATAACATTTGAAATGATCTAACAACTTTCGAAAGCATTCAATATGATGTGAAATAAATCAACAAGATTTGAAACGGTTTAATAAGAAGGCAATTTAATTGGGTCTTTTCCACTTGGCAAGAAACTCTTCCTTCCAAACCTTTCGAATTTCCCAAATTTTCCGTTCGAGGTTTTCCGAATGCAGGGAATAAGGAAGCGACAATTATTGCAAGTGGAAGACAATATTCAGTGTTATTTATATCACATGTATTGTCTACGCGAGCCTTTCGTGCCAAATATCAAAAAGCGAGGTAAGTTCCAGCAACTTTTATGGGAATAACATTAATAAAGGAAAGATGTGATTCAGCATTTGTGACATTTAACGATTATGATGAAGACTAGTTAGTTAGACAATATATAAAATGAATTATTCATTAGCTTTACTATGAATATTATAAAACAATGTAAATATAGCTGTACAGGAAGTTAATCACAATTCAAACAGATAGCCGTATTTCTAAGGTCCGTTTACAACAGAGATTTTTGTTGTGTTTTCTTTATCCCCAGGGTAGGGATATGGACTGCCACCTTTTGCCCTATGGTTGGGAATTAGCCTATTATATTCCAAAATTGTCTAATGCCCCATAGTTAGCAGGGGGGGGGCATAGGCATTTACTAAATAGGTATTTACTAAATTAAATTATATAATTATTATATAAATCTAATTATATAAATCAAATTGCAATTATACTAACAATAAGTGGCTCTGTTCATTTTCCCTGTTCTAATAATCCATATAATTATTTCTGAATATATATTGGAATACCAGGGAAAACAAAGAATATTCAAGGCAAGTAAACATATAGGAATAGAAATATTGAAACATGGCTGGTGTTAGAACATTAACTAGGTCATTGAAATCAGCTTTAATAACAATTGATTACAAAAGAAATTAGTTGGGCAGAACCTGAATATATGAGTATAACCCCCCCCCCCTTCCCACATTAACGTTCAAGATTTGGCACTGTATTGAAGGGAGAAATATTGAACATTGACAGTAAAAATATCCCGCTTCACCTCCATGCCTCAGTATTCAATATATTTATTATTTAACACCAATTAAGTGTTTATATATACGCATCTGCTTAACTATTTTTTTCTCCTTTCTCACAATGGTACTCAGTATGCAGACCGCGATGGTAAATGCAATTAATGAAGTTATTAATACACTGCATTCCCCTGTACCACACGAAGATTTTCAGTGGTGCATAATGAGGTTGGAGGTAGTTTCTGAAAATGCTTTGGGAGATGAAGCTATGCCACTTGAAGCTGCTGATTCGATAAATCAGGCTATAAATACCTTAAAGAGGAACAATGAGATGGAGAGGGATTATGAGCCATATTCTGCTTCACAAATTCATGATGAAAGGAGACCGGGAAGACCAAAGTTTCAAATCACGGAAGATCAATTATTGTTTTTTAAAGGTACTATATACTATATAAAATTTTATACTAGAAATACATGCATGCAGCAACCGCTCGCCACTAAAAGCATGCAACTGTATTTTCGGAATTACTTGAATCCAAAACTTAGAACCAGGTGCTGTAGGTTCCAATATTGGTCTGAGATTTACAGCGCTCAATACCATAATAAAATTAGTGATTAATTTTTATCCTAAAAAAGTTTGTCAACACTTAAGTACAGTAGTTAATATACATGTGTATATGTTAAGTTGTACAATTTTTTTCTCTTGTTCCTTGTAGAAAACGGATTTACACAAAGTGATATGGCACTTATGCTTGGTGTCAGTAAACGGACTGTAGAAAACCGCATGGCGGAGTTTCACTTAACTAATCAAAACAGGTTTAGTGATATTGATGATGGTTCACTAGATGTTCACACCCAACATATCATTGGGATTTTTCCTCGATCAGGTAACGAAAGTCACAACGAAGTATTGATTAAAAGATATAGAGTTTCAAAAGCATTTGATCTGAAAGTAATTGTCCCGCCGAAACTAGCGCTGCCTTCTGCATGTTTTTCACTAATTTCGAACGTAGCCTGGCATCTAACTTGCAATTCTTTATTCCTACAGGTTTCAAGACAATAGAAGGAGAATTATTATCGCAAGGAATTCGTGTTCAGAGGAGGAGGCTAAGAGAATCTATCAAAAGAGTGGATCCAGTGGGAAGGAGACTGCGAAGAATAAATGTAATCAGAAGGCGTGTATATTCCGTCCGCTCACCATTATCATTATGGCATATGGACGGAAACCATAAGCTTATACGGTAACTATCCATAGGCAAATAATGCTTACAATAATTCAGCATAAAAGCTAATAATGTTAAGCTAACTGTGTTGTATAAACTGACTTTATAAAACCATGGGAAGTTAAATTATCCTTGATAAAAAAATCCAGCCTGTGTTAATTGGGACATTTTAATTTTCTGTGAAATTTAGGTGGCGCTTTGTGGTTCACGGATGTATTGATGGCTTCAGTCGTGTGATTGTCTACCTAGCTTGCAACACTGACAATAAGTCCTCCACGGTATTAGATCTTTTCAAAGAAGGAGTGCGGAAATGGGGACTGCCATCTAGAGTGAGAGGAGACATGGGTGTTGAAAATCGAGATGTAGCGCGATTTACGCTTAACCATCCGGCCAGAGGTACAGGACGTGGAAGCTATATAACAGGTCGGAGCGTCCACAATTCAAGGATTGAACGCCTGTGGAGGGATGTATATCAAGCTGTAGTTTCTTTGTTCTATGACCTATTTAATATGATGGAAGCCGAAGGCCTGTTAGACCCAGATAATGAACTCCACCTGTTCTGTTTACATGCAATATACCAACCAATCATAAATAGAATGCTGGAAACCTTTACAAATGCGTGGATAAATCATAAGATGCGAACTGCGAACAACAAAAGTCCACTGCAACAGTTCATAATGGGTATGCAGCAAATTGAGCATGAACGTGGTACGATTGCTAACCAGTATTTTGAACAACTTTCTGAGGTATAAAAAAAACTATTTTGATTATCGGTATCATCAACTAAAACATTCACGAAATCATGAACACCAGTTAATGTAGTAGTACCTCGATATTTTTTCTTACAGGACCAAATACAAGGATTTGGACTGGATGCAGAAGCTGGATTACCAGAAGATGATAATGACGAAACTGCAGTCATTGTGCCGGAGACACAATGGCCATTGGAAGATAATACATTGAATACTTTCACGGAGTTCGTTACACGCCTACCGACAAATGATCCATGGAATACTGAACATTTTCGGAACGGTTTAAGTTTACTCGAAAGTTTGTCGAATGAACAGGTAAATTTAAGCACGTAAGAGAGATATTGTAATATATATTTTATAAACACTTAATATAAAAGCCCCGCATGTCTAATGTTTAGACCATACAGGTATATGACCATTACCAACTGCATTCTTATCTTAAAACATAAACTAGACAGACATATCCGATTTTATTTAACGTAAATTTTACTCGCATATCTAAATGTGTAGTTGCTAGCGTAAAAATTATTCAGCGTTCTTTCCTGGTTTCTGGTGCCGTTGCTTTCTGCCAAAGCTATCGCAATTACACCATCCCGAAATACGTATCTAAGAACGCCAGGTCGAAACGGTAAAACATTTCCTCTTTTTCCGCCTGTACTTTTTCTCCAATTGCCAATACTAATTTGTTTTGTTGTTTTGGGAGACACGATGGTAGGCTGTCGCTAAATAACAGCGAAGGCGGTATGGCATATCCAAGAACAGGTTCTTGCTCGCCGCATGTCACGAAGGTCAATACCTTTCCCAACGTCACCGTGCCTCGTCTACCAGCTACAAATTTTAAAAAATCTTTCAGTTGTTGAAAGCTATGCTTCTTAGTTTCAATTTCAGTTGTTATCCCAGTTTGTCTATTACTACATTGCCAAATTCCTCTTTTTTTACACAAGGGTTAGGCAAATTATTAGCATTATAATTTGTATAAATACAATTTCTCAACGAGATTGAATAAAATAATCATCACTTGACGATTTCATTACTACCACAAGACGAAATGCACTGTACCTGCAACTTCTTTCAAGTAATTCAGGAATAGTCTATACGCTCTTTCTTCTTCGATGCGCCTGTTTGATCCTTCTGGTGAGAATGACGGTTTGAGCAGTTTTACTAACCTTGGGTAGGTCACGTCAGCAACGGCTGTTGCTCTTAGCAAAAACTTCAACGATGGCCGTTTTCTAAAAAGCTAAAAAATACATGTCTGGTGAAACTACCAACATTTGTACATGTCATACATAATAATCATTGTTTGAGTACCTGCAAGTCAACTTTTAGATGTTGTCAATTTGACAACATCTAAAAGTTGACTTGCAGGTAACACAATGTTTTAAACAGTTGTTAGTGTATGTAAACTGTGATTAATTAATAAGTCTTTACTGTAAAAATAATTGAATATTACTAAATTATTGAAGAACTGCGAAGGCTATGTATTTTGTTTTCCCGTCATTTTTTTCTGAAAAGTGACCAGCCATCGTAACTCAGTGTGCGATTATATTGCTTACCTCGACAAGGCCAAACTTCCCAAGACCATCACGAAGTTGTCTTTCAGCCCCACTCAATTCTTCAAGAGCCGGTTGACCAAACAGTTTCTCAATTAGGCTATCGTGCATAAAGTACGGAAGTGGTCCACCTTGGATTATGCTGTATCCTACAATTGGAAACAATCTTCATTTAGTTTAGTGCCTGGAATAAAAATTGTATATTGATTGGACTCGTAAAAAGATATTTACGATGTTTCCAAAAATGGGCCTAACAGATTATTCCAAAAAAGCTTAAATGATATGCCCATGATGCTTGCACACCTAGAGTTCGAGCTTTTAAAAGACAACCTTTTTTGAATTAGCTGTATATATATAAATATATATAATCATATTTTCTAACCAAAAATAAGTCCAGCTCCTAAGTATTGAGACTTATTTTCGGCTAATTCGTTTTGGTGCAAGATAAACGTTGCATCACGGTCGTCTTTTACAAAGAGTTTGTCTTTAATTTGCCGCACCATTGCAGCCAAAAATTCTTTGTGAGGACCGCCGAGGTCTTGTGCCATTTCTCCGTTGAACGTGACGTCCAGTGGAAGGCTGTAATCGTGATCCGTTTTATTTAACAGTTCATCCATTCCATCGTCATACACATTGAAACGAGACACAAATATTTCTGACGTTTCTCCTTCCAAAACGACGCTTTCATCCATTATGTCTAATGACCGGCCTCTCATAAAGTTTACGACAAATATGCGCAAAACCTTAACTGGATCATCATCTTCATTGCTATAATATAATAACACAACAGAATAACTGTGACGGAAATCTCGTAATCTTTACCCGGAGCTGTTGAATACAATGTATATACGTAGGGTGAAGTACAATCCTGTATTACATACGTGGCCGATAGTGTAGAATCCAACGCATTTCTTAAGTGCTCGTCGTAATTGGCACTGCGGTAACGTTCAGCACTATAAGAAGAAAAATATTTAAGAATTGCTCAGCTTTTCCAAAAAAGTATAGTCTAAACAACGTGCTTAACGGGGTGCGAAATAAATTTAAAAAGGTATAGCAGTTATCATGGCCGGCGACTTAAGAAAATTACCGGTCATAGCGGAATTTTTACAGAATACAGGTCATCTTTTATTTAATCTGTACCTGTGGTTGCTTTTGGAAGTACAATCAGAAAGTATAGCTAACTTTCCGTTATATTTATGCCTTGGGAGGCAACTTAGTTATTAGTCGTGATGGAAATAGGGTCTTTGATTTTGCATTTAAGTTTGAAATATATCGAAAACGAAATCGTCCACGCATCGTTCAATTAGAAGTACCAGTCATGCATGACCGTTGTTACATGACCTGTTTAATTTTTATCGTTACCCATATTTCCTCCTCTCACCTGTTATCGGCTAGTTCATGCTCCGCATTGTTCACACTGTCATTGGTGTCATCGTTAATAACTTCAGAAGACTGTACAGGTACATGGTCTTCCAAATCAACGCCAGGACCTTCCATTACGACATCATCCGGTACTTCTATTACTGACGTGAAATTACTAAGAAATTAAAGAAACCTTAGTTACCACTCTTTCGAGAAGCGTTCGTTTTTCATCGAGTGCATCGGTTCCTCCCACCATTGCTCCCACAAGAAAGCTTGACAAGGTGAGGTTAGGAAGAACGCAGTTAGGCCGTGTTACTACGGTTCATGTAAATGGAAAAAAAACTCAACAAGTTTGTACTCTAGTTCGAATTTTGATGTATTCTAATAAACAGTATACATATGTTCAGTACAGTGGCACAATCCTGAAAAATATTACCTTTCTTGATTAATAAAGGTTGGTTCTCTGTCATACTCTTCATTGTTCTCTTCATCTTGTGAAGATTCATAACCCTATACACAAAATAGCACTATATATATATATATATATATATATATATATATATATATATATATATATATATATATATATATATATATATATATATATATATATATATATATATATATATATATATATATATATACCTATCTATCTATCTATCTATATATTGGCATATCTATCTGAGTATTGGCATACATCACATGTGTCCATATGACGACGCATTTCACTTATTGCGAACGATCCTCCACACGTGAGACAATCCTGAAACTCTTCTTTAACGTTACTGCTTGTTGCCAAGGCAATACTTTTCTGCAACGGCCTAACGTATATCCGTCCCGATCCAAAGCAGCGGAGTGGTTCAGATGAGCAACTGCCATGGCAAACAACTCGAAGCTCCTTTCTTTTTTTTTTTCATTTGACAACATCAACTCAAATCCCCCAGTTTCGCTTAACTGAGGAAACGATCTAAATGAATTACGAGAGGGACAATTAACTATTAATTACTAATTTTACCCACAAGCAAGATTTAGAGTCTATTTTCATGTGGCCAACAACATAAATTGGCACCATATGGTTTTTGCAAAATACCGACAATAGACTACTTGCATATACCAAAACAGTATGTTTTTTATCGTAGTTTCTGTCGCGGATGTTGGAAATGATATTCGTTTTTCACCAAGTCCATTCTCCATGAGAGCCAATTTTTCTACTGTAGTTGGAACTTTGGATTGGTGTCTGCTTGCCAAACAAAACACGGTTTTTGTAAATGTTTTTTCTGAAAATGATAAAGTAGAAATTACTTATTTTTCAATACTTTAATTTGTGGGGAATATGTTGTAGACTATCAAAATTCTATGAATCACAAGTAACAAATCACAGATTTTTTCTAGCTGTATATCAAAACCCAAGAAGTACAGAAGCAACTAAAGGCTTGTCCTTTTTCATGTTTCCTCCCCGTTGACAAGTTCTTCTCCTTGTATAGGGTTGAATTCTCTAAATAAAAAAAATGGGTAATTTTAGCATACCCACACTAACTCTACCTTTCATTACCAGGTACAACCAGGTACATGCATACCTTAAAAATTCATATTGTAGCATGCAATGCACATATTAAAAGAAGGTAATTTACCGACTGCCGATTGAAAAGCCTACGATGTTCATCAATAGCAGTACTTGGCCGATTTGTGGTTTGTGGTGCCTGATTTGTGGTGCCTTGGGAGCTTGAAGGAACTGATTCAGCTTGATTTGGCTGGTGTGGAACTACTGAAGGGTGGGACATTGTAGATGTAGAAGGTTGGCTTCCATTGTCAGGTTGAAGAAAATCAACCACTTGCCTCAATAAACTCACAGCATTGTTTCTACTGTTTGGATTATTTAACTAAAAAGTACAGTCTCCAAATTAACAATTGTGATTCACAATAGCGTACTGGTGTGCTTTTCAGCATTACTTAAGCAAACGTCACATTCTATGACTGTAATATATCCTGGCTACTATACATGTAGAAATGCATGACATTGATTGAATATACCAACCATGATTTTTATACTTCTGACTTGTGCACACAACTTGTATCATTTATTCCACTACAAAATAAAGCCCATTCTATGTTATTACAGTATAGGTTATACTTTTAGTAACACTTATTGTGCATATAACTCTAACTTGATGCAGGTGTGCTGCAAGATCATTAATTGAGGGGGTGGGGGCAGATAGCCATATATTCATGTTCTGCATTATTAATTTTCTTTTGAAATCCATTGTTTTTATGGTTTGTGAACTCAAAGATATGAATTACTGCCCCTCCCTAAGTAAAGATCAACCAACGCCCAACATTTGATGCATCTTATATACAGAAACATACTTGGCTTACTTACAATGCTTAGTTGCATTATTTTGCATGACTTTTTATAGAACTGTAAAATTTTGCTATTTAATAATTCTTCACTCCTGCCCCATATGAGGTTAACACTATTTTTTCTTTATCATTTGTGGAGTGGAAGCCCTGTTAAATACTATGTCAGGGTGGATTCCATGTAGTATTTTTTACAAAAACCAGGTTAGAATTTTCCAGTGTTCGGCATATTGGCGTGCCTTCTTTCTTCCGCTTTGTTGGCGTACAAGAGTTAAGTAATTAGTCGATGGTATTCACTAAAGGGCTTTTCGTGCGGTATTAAATTGACTAAAGAACTATTCAACAACTTTTCGTTGGCGCAAGACTGGAAAAACTGCGGCCAACTCCAGCGTAGAACCAACATGCAATCCACCCACGCTATTACGACTAAATTAACTTTATTCAAATCAGCAAGACAGATTTGTCTTATAATATTAAATATTCATAGTAAAGCTTATGAATAATTCATTTTATATATTGTCTAACTAACTAGTCTTCATCATAAT
The DNA here is from genome assembly GCA_963855995.1 of Muricea muricata. Lineage (NCBI taxonomy): Eukaryota > Metazoa > Cnidaria > Anthozoa > Malacalcyonacea > Plexauridae > Muricea > Muricea muricata. Next base: position 118,810,370 of record OY979716.1, read on the forward strand.
CGTTAAATGTCACAAATGCTGAATCACATCTTTCCTTTATTAATGTTATTCCCATAAAAGTTGCTGGAACTTACCTCGCTTTTTGATATTTGGCACGAAAGGCTCGCGTAGATAATACATGTGATATAAATAACACTGAATATTGTCTTCCACTTGCAATAATTGTCGCCTCCTTATTTCCCGCATTCGGAAAACCTCGAACAGGAAAATTTGGGAAATTCGAAAGGTTTGGAAGGAAGAGTTTCTTGCAAAGTGGAAAAGACCCAATTAAATTGCCTTCTTATTAAACCGTTTCAAATCTTGTTGATTTATTTCACATCATATTGAATGCTTTCGAGAGTTGTTAAATCATTTCAAATAATATTGAATGATTTTCAATCTTGTTGAATAATTTTAGATCACATTGAATCATTTCACAACGGGTTGAGTGGCTTCACAACGTATTGAATCATTCCACATTTAGATCAATGGTTTCACGACAAGACGCGCCGAGACCGCACAAATTGCCGAGACCGCACAAATTACGTCATTTCAAAACATGGCGAATTACTTTAAAATAGATTAAATCATTTCACATCATGTTGAATCATTCAACATTTGGTTGAATGATTTCTCATTTAGCGCAATGACTTCATTTTAAACTAAATGATTTCAAATTGTGTTGAATGATTTAACATCTAGCTGAATCATTTCATGTTGAGTTGAATGACTTGTGCACGACTTGTCAAATCATTCTGAAACATGATAAGTCATTTTACACGATCGTAATGAATCAGCATAGCGCACATTGAATTAATTCACAACTAAACGAATCATTTCAAATCTAGGTGAATCATTTCTTATTTTGTCCAGTCACATAACAACATAACGTTAGACCATTCTTAAACACAATGAATCGTTCGCGTTTATGTCCATTCATTTCGCATGTATAGCATTTTTGGTGGTGACGGCCGCCCATAGTACTGTATGTCTCTGTCTGATAATTTAGCCTGGAAATAGTCTGCCAAAATATGAAAGTGATACAAGAAAAACTCATGATCCCATCCTATATATATATATATATATATATATATATATATATATATATATATATATATATATATATATATATATATATATATATATATATATATATATATATATATATATATATATATATATCTATATATATATATATATATATAAATATATATATATATATATATATATATATATATATATATATATATATATATATATATATATATATATATATATATATATATATATATACTAGAATTGAGTTTAGAATCATATGAGTAGAGTGCTAAATATCGAAGTAGAGCAGATAAAACAAAGAAGACAAACTTGAGTCCACTTCATTTAAACATTTATTCACTACAAACTTGTTTTGTATAGTAAGCAAAGCTTACCATATTCATCAGGTGAAATCGCGTTTGATGTTGCGCTTTGAAAACTTGAGGTGTTATATATACATGATTGGCGTCATCGAGATAGTGTTATATTACATGGGTTAGCTATTGATTGCATCATAAATCACCATCGAAGCTAACAAGAAATGTGTCAACTATCTTAATAATACATTTGATCTAAAATCCGCCTCTTACAAACCGTATATGAAACCTAGAAACGTCCCGCAATACGTAAACCGACAAAGCAACCACCAACCCTCAATACTCCGCAACATAGCAGAGGCAATCAATAGACGACTGTCCAATATAATTATCTTCACATAAGCAATCGTTTGACTCGGCTATTTCACCCTATCACGAAGCCCTGCAGAAAAGTGTCTACAATTACCCTGAACAGCTATTCAACTGAAATAACTTGTATTGGATAGTAGGAAGACTAACTTAGATTTTGACATATTACACAAGTATTTTAATGTTTAGTACTCTAAAACGTGTTAAAATGCCGTATCAAATACTACACAAACTGTACTCAACTGAGACACGTGTGCATTGATAGCAATAAATGAGTGCACCTAACAAACTGTTTATTATGAAAAAAGGAATTATATATTACTGAAAAAATGCACAACAAGATTTATTCGTCCGGAAAAGCGTCTCCTGGTTTTAGCATGCATGCATACCCAGCCCTTGAGACGATTATGGTATTACGTCAAGAAGTCACGGATTTCGTGCTAGATTACGGATGCTGTCAAAAGCTGAGTTGTGCAGCTCGCTTCTAAAATATGCGTTTGCAGATCGTTTGATATGATCTTCCAAATGTCTTGCTAAAGGTATACGTATATTAAAAGTAAATACAATCAATGACCACCTTGTGGCAACGAATAATAAGTAAATATTGATGCAACTGTCGTGAGAACAGATATGAAACGCCCAAGAGACATTTTTGGAACAAAACGTAACAAAAAAAATAATGCTGATAATGTCATTTGTAGTCGCAAAAAGACAGTATTGTTTCCTAAATTAAAGAGGGATGTTCATCGTACTGTATGTCTCTGTCTGATAATTTAGCCTGGAAATAGTCTGTCAAAATATGAAAGTGATACAAGAAAAACTCATGATCCCATCCTATATATATATATATATATATATATATATATATATATATATATATATATATATATATATATATATATATATATATATATATATATATATATATATATATATATATAAGGTAATCACTCGGCAAAAAGCCATTTATATAAGTTAATCACATTTTCAAATAAAATAACGTTTCGACTTTATTTGTCTTTATCAAAGACAATAAAGACAAATAAAGTCGAAACGTTATTTTATTTGAAAATGTGATTAACTTATATAAATGGCTTTTTGCCGAGTGATTACCTTATATATATATATATATATATATATATATATATATATATATATATATATATATATATATATATATATATATATATATATATATATATATATATATATATATATATATATATATATATATATATATATATATATATAGAGCGGATAAAACAAAGAAGACAAACTTGAGTCCACTTCATTTAAACATTTATTCACTACAAACTTGTTTTGTATAGTAAGCAGAGCTTACCATATTCATCAGGTGAAATCGCGTTTGATGTTGCGCTTTGAAAACTTGAGGTGTTATATATACATGATTGGCGTCATCGAGATAGTGTTATATTACATGGGTTAGCTATTGATTGCATCATAAATCACCATCGAAGCTAACAAGAAATGTGTCAACTATCTTAATAATACATTTGATCTAAAATCCGCCTCTTACAAACCGTATATGAAACCTAGAAACGTCCCGCAATACGTAAACCGACAAAGCAACCACCAACCCTCAATACTCCGCAACATAGCAGAGGCAATCAATAGACGACTGTCCAATATAATTATCTTCACATAAGCAATCGTTTGACTCGGCTATTTCACCCTATCACGAAGCCCTGCAGAAAAGTGTCTACAATTACCCTGAACAGCTATTCAACTGAAATAACTTGTATTGGATAGTAGGAAGACTAACTTAGATTTTGACATATTACACAAGTATTTTAATGTTTAGTACTCTAAAACGTGTTAAAATGCCGTATCAAATACTACACAAACTGTACTCAACTGAGACACGTGTGCATTGATAGCAATAAATGAGTGCACCTAACAAACTGTTTATTATGAAAAAAGGAATTATATATTACTGAAAAAATGCACAACAAGATTTATTCGTCCGGAAAAGCGTCTCCTGGTTTTAGCATGCATGCATACCCAGCCCTTGAGACGATTATGGTATTACGTCAAGAAGTCACGGATTTCGTGCTAGATTACGGATGCTGTCAAAAGCTGAGTTGTGCAGCTCGCTTCTAAAATATGCGTTTGCAGATCGTTTGATATGATCTTCCAAATGTCTTGCTAAAGGTATACGTATATTAAAAGTAAATACAATCAATGACCACCTTGTGGCAACGAATAATAAGTAAATATTGATGCAACTGTCGTGAGAACAGATATGAAACGCCCAAGAGACATTTTTGGAACAAAACGTAACAAAAAAAATAATGCTGATAATGTCATTTGTAGTCGCAAAAAGACAGTATTGTTTCCTAAATTAAAGAGGGATGTTCATCGTACTGTATGTCTCTGTCTGATAATTTAGCCTGGAAATAGTCTGTCAAAATATGAAAGTGATACAAGAAAAACTCATGATCCCATCCTATATATATATATATATATATATATATATATATATATATATATATATATATATATATATATATATATATATATATATATATATATATATATATATATATATAAGGTAATCACTCGGCAAAAAGCCATTTATATAAGTTAATCACATTTTCAAATAAAATAACGTTTCGACTTTATTTGTCTTTATCAAAGACAATAAAGACAAATAAAGTCGAAACGTTATTTTATTTGAAAATGTGATTAACTTATATAAATGGCTTTTTGCCGAGTGATTACCTTATATATATATATATATATATATATATATATATATATATATATATATATATATATATATATATATATATATATATATATATATATATATATATATATATATATATATATATATATATATATATATATATATATATATATATATAGAGCGGATAAAACAAAGAAGACAAACTTGAGTCCACTTCATTTAAACATTTATTCACTACAAACTTGTTTTGTATAGTAAGCAGAGCTTACCATATTCATCAGGTGAAATCGCGTTTGATATTGTGCTCTGAAAACTTGAGGTGTTGTATATACATGATTGGCGTCATCGAGATAGTGTTATATTACATGGGTTAGCTATTGATTGCATCATAAATCACCATCGAAGCTAACAAGAAATGTGTCAACTATCTTAATAATACATTTGATCTAAAATCCGCCTCTTACAAACCGTATATGAAACCTAGAAACGTCCCGCAATACGTAAACCGACAAAGCAACCACCAACCCTCAATACTCCGCAACATAGCAGAGGCAATCAATAGACGACTGTCCAATATAATTATCTTCACATAAGCAATCGTTTGACTCGGCTATTTCACCCTATCACGAAGCCCTGCAGAAAAGTGTCTACAATTACCCTGAACAGCTATTCAACTGAAATAACTTGTATTGGATAGTAGGAAGACTAACTTAGATTTTGACATATTACACAAGTATTTTAATGTTTAGTATTCTAAAACGTGTTAAAATGCCGTATCAAATACTACACAAACTGTACTCAACTGAAACACGCGTGCATTAATAGCAATAAATGAGTGCACCTAACAAACTGTTTATTACGAAAAAAGAATTACATATTACTGAAAAAATGCACAACAAGATTTATTCGTCCGGAAAAGCGTCTCCTGGCTTTAGCATGCATGCATGCCCAGCCCTTGAGACGATTATGGTATTACGTCAAGAAGTCACGGATTTCGTGCTAGATTACGGATGCTGTCAAAAGCTGAGTTGTGCAGCTCGCTTCTAAAATATGCGTTTGCAGGTCGTTTGATATCATCTTCCAAATGTCTTGCTAAAGGTATACATATATTAAAAGTAAATACAATCAATGACCACCTTGTGGCAACGAATAATAAATAAATATTGATGCAACTGTCGTGATAACAGATATGCAACGCCCAAGAGACATTTTTGGAACAAAACGTAACAAAAATAATAATGCTGATAATTTCATTTGTAGTCGCAAAAAGACAGTATTGTTTCCTAAATTAAAGAGCGATGTTCATCGTACTGTATTATATATATATATATAAATATATATATATATACAGGGTGTCCCAAAAAACCCCAAAAACTATTGAAAATGATCAATTTTTAGAATTTCAATGCCTAGCACTAAATTGAGCCCACGAGTGGATAAACTATTGACATAACCGTCATAATTAATGGTAATATGCATGGGTTATTTTAGCCTATTCAATTTGGTTTTTATCAATATTCCCATGAGCAAAACAAACGTACTTTGCAAAGATATTTTAATTCTTTAACAAGTGTTAGGGCATTCATTTGAATAACGTAAGTGATTTCAATAGTTTTTGAGGTTTTTTGGGACACCCTGTATATATACTGATATAGCTAATTCATAAAAGGTTGTCCTTCAAAAATTTAAAATCTAAATTACAAAATCCAAAATAGGAGACACAACATAAGTTCTACTAATAAAACAAGGTTAAATGGCAAAGACAGAACTATCACGACTATATTATTATTCAAAACTTCGCTCTTCGTAAGCCATATAACGTTAACCAGAAGTCATAAAGTGAACCCATGATACATTTTGCTCTCGTATTTTGGATTTTGTAATTTAGATTTTAAATTTTTGACGGACAACCTTTTTTGAATTAGTTGTATATATATTCATGATTACTTCCAATTAATAGGTGCAGCTATATGTATATTCAACTGAAATAACTTGTATTGGATAGTAGGAAGACTAACTTAGATTTTGATATATTACACAAGTATTTTATGCATAAATACATGAAGATATTAATGTTTAAATTCAGTAGCAGATTGCTCAACGTGTCTAAAACGTGTAAAAACACGGTATCAAATATTAAACCAACTGTACTCCACTAAAACAAGCATGCATTAATGGCAATAAATGAGTGCAACAAAGAAACTGTTTATTATGAAAGAAGGAATTATTACTGAAAAATGCACAAGAAGATTTATTCGTTCGGAATAGGGCTTCGTTTAGCATAAGTGCATGCCCGGCCCTTGAGACCATTATGGCATTTCGTGCTAGATTACGTACTTTTTCACAGCAGAGTTCGGATCTGACACCATAAATAACCACCACTATAGAAACAATGGAAACTGAAAATAAATAGGTCGATCATATGAAGAACTTTCACTTGAATGTTTGAAGTGCATGTGCGTCAAGGAATAAATCACACTCATACTTGGACATGCTGGAAAACATGTGCAGGTTAGCATCAAATTTTTTTGCCGTCGCCGCTATCATTATAAAAGCAGGTCGTGGAGTCATGCTAAGACACTCTGGGATCAATAGAAAGACTGACAAGTTCAGAAGAGAAGAAAGGAAAGAAGAAACAAGAGAAGCCTGACCAAGAAAGATGTTTTTCAAACTGCTGATTACTGTTTGTATTTTCATTGCTGCTGTTCATGCAGGTACGGTTGAATAGTTCTAGCCAAAAAATTGGTATGTAAATAATTGTATTACATTCTCAACTATATATTTACAACTGCGTGGATTGCTTGAAAGATCAAGGTTTTTTCATCATTGTTAATATTTTCAGGGTTTGGCCGTACATTATCTAGAATTCATTCACAAATTTCGTACCTCTAAACTTAATTCATCCTCAAATTCGACGTCCGAAAGCGGTCATCATCTGACTGATTAAATGGTTATACTTTCTTCACACAAATAACACATTCACGAAAAAAGAACAAATGATTTGATTGTTCTCCAAAATACATTTAATTTATTGCCTTAGAGCAGTGCCATGCACTATCTTTATTCTACAGGACATACGATCTCGAACATTTTACATTGCGATTGCTGGTTGCGTAAAAAACTAGGTAGATGTTTACATTATTCAAATATACTTGCTGAAAATATGAAGATAGCGAAGCAAGGTTGACTTTATATCCTAGAATTAATAGATATAAAATGCGTATTAGGCCACCAATCATGTTTTGCCAATTTTTCTTGCAAGTGCCCTGAAGAAAATTCAAGCCAATTTGATTCTGTTTTTCTGAGTTTTAATTTGAAATACTAAACGTCCCAAAATGGGCCGTATGTCAAATTGAAGCTAAACCCCTTAAACTCGGAAAGGAAGTTTGCCGTATTTTTCAAAAATGCAGTTGTTCTCGTATTTTTTAGGTATTTTTCATTTTTTTATATTAAATGTAACTTTTAATAGCTTTTGGCGTTAAGTATTTCGTCTCAAATCGATAGACACTTATAGTACGTATTCCATATTAGATAAGTGATTGCACAATATGCAAGAGCATATACACGACGCTGAACAACACATACATGACGCTGAACAGCATATACATAACGCTCGAAAATAACAACATGGCGCATACATCTAGGGATGCGTTACATCCCGGGCGGAGAGGGAGGCTCAGCCTTACTCGCCCTTCGGGCTCGCGCTTTAGCTAAATTTGGTGAAGTAGATACAGTCCCAGTGAGTGAGAATAACCCTTTTAAAATTGAGAAAAAAATATAAGAATATAAGAAAAAAAAGTATTCAAAAAATTTTGAAGAAAAAAAAGTATAAAAGAAAAGCGCGTAACGGGGCTCGAACCCGAAACAAATAGGGCAAAAGCGCACGACCTACACCACTGAGCTAATGCGACCAATGGAAAGTTTGCCGTTAAAAACTAAATTTATACTGCTTATGTAATTTCTTTGCTCGGGATGTAGCATTTACCGCTCAGTTGTGTCAAGTATGTTCTGTTCAGCGTCGTGTATATGTTGTTCAGCGTCGTGTATATGCTCTTGAATATTAAGTATATATTAGGCAATCGTTTCCATATATGGAATACGTACGGTAACTACATATGCTCAAAACTCAGAAAAAGTTCCAGTTGTATTGCAGTTCAGGCCCTGACTCACAAATCCGCCATATTGAATTTGACCAAGAGTTGAACGTCAGAGTGCGTAAAAAAGTTCAGAAAAAAAATTCTGCTGTCAAATTTTACGGTTATTTTAACTGTATACAGTCCTTTGGAAAGAATGAATTGAAGAACTTACGTATTATAATAAAAAACCGGTTTTAGTTTGTAGTTTAAACATGATTTACTTTTGAAACGATTTGCATGTCCGAAGCATTTGTCTGACTACAAACATTTCGCTAACAAAGTGACCAAATGATTTTTTGAAACTAAATAATGTCTTAAAGTTTTCTGTTCAAAAAAACAAACAAAAAGCAACAAAAACCTTTTACAGTCTTTTTTTATCGTTCCAAGTTGCAAAAACGTTAAATTCTTACGTGCAAGAAATTAACAAACCTTATGTACATTACTAAACAACTAGAGCTAACGGCATCTTGGAAACATAAGGAGGAAACCCAATAAATCGTCATGTCAAAGTGGCAAAGTTCTTATCGTCGATACTTTACAACATAGTGGAGGAGTTGTGAAAGTCTGCCGTAACTTCATTGCGATAGTCTGTTAGACATACCTGGAGCCAAGCAACAACTGCACAAAATTATTGCAAAACGCATCAGATAGAGAATAATTCCAGTATCCATCTAGCTACAATTTGTTTAAATTTCCGGAGGTATAATGGCGTATAAGGAGAAGTTTTTGTCCTTTACATCCTTGAACAGTAGAAAATCGCACCTAAAATCCAAAGAACTGTTGCCTGTCTAAACTAGGATATGCACCTGACGTATTAGGGCTTTTCGATTATACAGTGTCTATATTGTCTTTCTTACTCGAATCTACACAAATATTTTACTACATTTTCCCACAGTCAATACAGAAGAGATGGTTTGGAAACTCGTTAGAATAAGAATTGTATAACTCATTATCTATGTTAGTTAATCTTTGTGGAAAAATATAGTCCTTCATCGTCACGTGTATATTGTGTTTTTGCTAAATCAACCAATAACAATTCTTGAATCGTTCAATTGTCCATGTCGCTGATAGCCAACTTTCCTAAAACATTGGTAATGGTTAGTTAAGCGAGAATACAACACGCACGTGACGTGTTCATTATCAATTATTATGTTTATTTTCGCCATCTTTGTGGCAGCTTTGACCGGAAAAATGTTTGTTTTTTTATCGTCGTTTAGACGAGACATTTGTCGGTGATGGTTGCATTGAATCAAAAGGCGATTCCTACTTGGAACTCACATACACTGGGCCAACTAAACAGGTTTCGAGGGTGAGATTGGTTCACAAAAGAGGCAGAATATCATGTCAGAATTATTATGATTCGTACTGGGGATGTAGGCATGATGATGATAGAATTGGTATCGTGATTATTTTCTTGGGCAAGCAAGTCGTTCCACGTGAATCCATGATGGACAAGTACGGATTTTACTTGCTGTCGGACCAAAACTCCATGTCACCTGAGATATCACTGCGCGCGCCCCATGAATTTGACGCATTTCAAATATCAAATGGCAGCAAAATAAGAGTCTGGTACGGAGAAGATCTTTACAGGCATAATGCTGAGCCCGATAACCATGGAAGTACGTGCTTTGACATGTATCTAAAATAACGCTAGTGAACATTTCAATACTGGTTTCATTATTATGGTGTAGTTTTAGAATTTTTCTCAGGTTGTAATTCATGTATGTACATGCAACCAGTTTGTTACTTAGCATGTGAAAAACAAGATTCCAGTGAAATTGGTAATAAAAGGGAATTGATTAATGATCAAAATTGTTTCTGTGCTTGTGTATGGTGGCTCAAAACTGCCATTCATTTTTTGATGAGTTGCTTTCTGTTTTTGTTTAGTTTTTTGAGATTTATTTTTTTTGATTATTTTTTTATTTAATTTATTTAAATTTCGTTTTCATTCATTATAACCTTGGAATAACAGAGCAAATATTTTATAAAAAAAATCATACCAGCGGCCCAAAACTGCCATAGTATACCACAATGCAATGCGTGCTGTCTGTTTATCCAGTTGCATACATTACAACATAGTTCAGTAGTTTGGCGGGAAAGCAGTTCCAATATGGCGTTTGAAGTTCGAGGGAAACCGATGAGAAAACTCTATGAGGAAAAAGCGAAGTGCAGTAAATAGCAAACAATAGTTGTATTAAAGCGGCAGTGTCACCCGCTGCGCATCCTTTTCTGCTCATAACAATGACTATTCGGATTCATTCGGGATATATCGGAGTGGCGGATCCAGGGTAAGTCAAAATAAATTATAGCAGCTCAATTTTAAATTCAAAATAGCTTTATAGCAATGTCATAGCTTATGAATTTCAAAAGAATAAAATCTAACCAATGAAGTTGCTTTGAAGGTATTTTAAAATGTAAATATATCCTAGAATGAGCTGTGGTAATCTATTTTGACTTACGCTAGATCCGCCACTGATCGGAAGTGTTCGGGCTCGTGTCTTAAAGCCAACAGCGGAAAGCCATAGAAGCATCAACGAGTGTGGTAAGTATGATTAAAAATGTGCATATAAATTATTTACATTTATATCAATATCGGCAGGCTGAACGACGAGCGTATTTTGTACAGGTCACAAGTTGCAGTTGCAAGAGTTCGTGTGCGACAAAAAGAAAAGAAAATACTAAGCGAGGATGCCCATGTAAAGCGAAGAACATGATGTGCTCAAACAACTGCGAATGTGGTACTCAAAAAGCGCCTTGTAAAAATAGGGTATGTTCCAAATAGTAAATGCAGTAGCAAATATACTAATTATGGATCTTTCATGAGTTTTTTTACTCAACATACGATTGCACTTTATACAGGAGAATGTAAGAGAACACGAAGCACATCAAGCAAAGCGGGCGAAATCGAAACACGAATTCTGCGGCTTAACACAGCGTGGAACCAACAGTCAGGAAACTGAAGATCAGCAAAGAGACAAAGAAAACAGTGATGTAAAGGTTTGTATATATCTACTGCCAGATTGAAAACTTAGAAGAGGCAATCGCAAATTGAAGCATATTATAAGGTGCACTAGAAATTCTGTGCATAAAATCCTACGGAATTCTATAAATTTCTGGGATGCAAAAACCGTTCATAATGTAAAAAAGTTATACGTATAACTGTGGAGAAGAAGCAGTTGATAATAATCGAACATATTACATGATCCCCTCTGAGATTCATAGCCCCCAAGCTCCATGGCATGCAAAGAATCCTCACTGCTAAAAACCTGTCAGTTCATTCAATTATTCTTTTATCCATTAATCTTTAGAGCTAACATAAATACTACTGCCAAAAAAAACAAATCTGGTGTTAGACAAATAAAAAAGCTTTTTCCACTTAAGCTTTGGTGATTTTGCAGCTTTATTGCCGAAGGATGTTATTAGGGTCAGGTCAGATAGTCTATGTGTATTGTTTTGTAAATGTAAATAACATCTCATATTTTATCAACTCCACAGGCATTTATTTGTACACTTGATGAGATGATGACGAAAAAGCTGGCAAAAAGAGGGCTAAGGAGAGGAATAGGAAGCATGGAATACATCCACAGCCTTCTTATTGCACATGATCTTGATGAAGATATAGATTTTTTAGCTGCTGGAACTTCTGAAGAAGTGAGCAACAACAAGAATTGGCTGCAGATGAAGGAAGTCAGTCTAATCAGCAACAAGGTGCTACACAAAGGGAAGTTTTTCCAGAGTAGTGTGTATGCTCTTATTGTCGACCGATGTCCTAAGACATTGAAAACAAATGCTGCAAACTAAAAAAATGCACAACCTTATCAGCACGATTTTCAAAAGTATGCCTGGATCCCGATGTGCTTGAATTGTGTATACGTACTGTAATACAAGTGATATCAGGAATGACAGAGAAGATACTAGTTATAGGCTTTTCGTAAAGCTGCATATAAGCAATTTATTTTGTGTCAGTATGGATATCTGGGAAAAGGAAACCGTCGAGTTTGTCCGTCATGTGTTGTGTTAAAATTTGGGCTATCCATCTGTCACTGGAGTTTATATGGGTTGCAGGGAACGATAAATGACAATTAGAATTAGAACTGCAAGTATAAATATAGGTCTGTTTTATTATTACAGAGAACAGCTAATACTTATAAAATATGCAAGTGTACATGTAAATACATGATTGTCATTAAAATCTGCTTTCTCGTTGTGGTATGTCCTTTGTTGCTGGTGCTGGTGTATGTGCAATGGTGGGAGCAATGTTTCCTGGGTCACTAACATTTAGGGGTACTGTGCGAGTTACACTCCCAAGATCATTTAATATTAGGTTGATGATTTTTGCCATTAAAACAGGAATGTAACCATATCTTTTGTCAACCTTGACATGTTTTATGTCCCATTGCCTGGTCCTTCGATTGTATCCTCTTGTGACAATTTCAACCCCAGCTTTGCTAGTGGCAATCGGAAGATTTAAGTGGTAATTCCAATCAATTACTGCCAATTACTTCCTAGCTTTATAGACTCTATAACTAATGGAAACATTTAAACATTGCAAAATTATTTTACAATATAGTAGGATATGATACGGTTTAGTCAAAGAAATTTTTTTCGTGTTTGAAGGGCACCTTTTTTCGTGCATACATCAGGCTCAAGCTATTGGCACATTCTATTTCTCCAGTGTGTCTGTTAAGTCAATAGAGTTGCTCATGTTAGATGTATTTAGAATGTTCATGTTATGATTTGACATCACCATTTTGATGTACTTATACTATTTTTTTAGAAAAGGTTCTTACCTGAATCTTGTATAATATTTGAAACTGTCTAATAGTTCAAGATTCAAGATAACTTTTTGTAGCTCAACAAAATCCTTGCCACGCCGATCAAATCAAGGAAGATTTTTGTCATGATCTCCTTCTTCATGGTGGCATTTACTAGCAAGCCAATCATGGTTATTGCATACATGATGCAGTAATCCTATCCACATGTCCTTCAAATTTGAAAAAAAGTGCTTTTCATTTGCCAGCAAAATTTAAAAAATCAGTATCAAGAATCTTAGAAACCTTCATTAGTTTCAATGCTTCAGCATCAGATATTGATTCATCTTTGTGGCATTCAATACAGACGAACTATGTGGCTTAACCAATCTTATATTTTCGCTATTGCTTTAGGTTTACCAAGCTAAAACAAAATAGAATATTTATGGAAGACAGGACTGGAAAGTTTTAACTAGCAAAGTAGTTAATTGTACAAGAAAGTGGAATATTGGCTTATCATACCTTGTCAAGGCACTTCTTTATAGACTTTGCCTTGTGACAGATTTCAAGACTGTGTTTCACCTTCTGAAGTTAGTTTCTGAAATGATAATTATTAAGTTAAGGATGATGTTAAGTTCATTCTGTATTCTTTGAGCTGCAGAGATTTTGCACTGATGGTCAAAATAATACAGTGTCTGAATACAAGTGAAAGAATAAGCAGGATGCAATGTGTCTTAATGGGTTAATGATTTATGTTTTTTTTACCCAATAATTTCTTTATAGACGACGAGGCATCTATGACTAACTCAACCCCATTTAAGTCTTCTTCAACTTTAGTCAGGGATTTCTTCAATCCTTCTACCTCCATGATAACAGAAACCAGACCAACATGGCGCTTATCCACAATTTGAACATGTAGATTGTATTTAAAGCTAACTTTCATTATGGAGTAGCATAAATTCTTTGCACTAAAGCCAGGAGAATTGCACTGACCATCACGACTAACAATGATATCCTGGCCTCAAAATTCATTCATCAATTTGCCTCTCATCCATTCCCACCACTCATTAACTGCTGGCAGAAGATACAATTTCTGCATCCTGAACTAAGAGGATTTGGATATGAAGGCCAAATTAATGCCTTCAGCCAGGTGCTTTACTTTCCCAAAATTATTTCCGGATAGTAACACAGCTGCAGCAATTTGGAGGTTATTCACTTATAGCAGATTACTTCATGTGAAGAACAGAACCTAAACATGTGTCCAGATTGACAGGAAATGTTTGCAACCAAAGTTGTCAAAACAAGGTGATGTGTCACATTTGGGGTGTTAGCACAACATGGAGTTTGGCAACGCCTTGCAAATACACCAAGTAGCAAATCCAGGGAACAAATAAACCGTTTTTGGTGGCCATCTTTAACTCTTCAGCAATGATGTACTTCTCATCTCCTCTGCTAAACTTACGGTGTGGCCCAAATTCAAAGCTGTTGCTTTTGTTCTCTGAAGCATCACACAATTCATCTTCGGAATCAGTTCCACCATATAATGCCCCTTCATAGCCTAAATTGTCAAAAGCATTAAAATATACCAAATCATCATTTTTATCATCATCATCATCACAGTGGCAAGAAATAAATTTTTTCATGTTCTGTTTTCATGACTGAAATACCGTATTTAGTTTCACATTAATGACACAACAATATCAAAAAACTTTACTCACCACAACTCAATTTCATCACAGTTTTCTTCATCATTAAGCATTCCAATTGCTGAGGCAGTGTTGTCATGTAATCTATTGGAAAATTACCCAAGGTATATTTTAACCCATCGTGCTGCAGAGCTGATCTCTATATCTTGAATAGGACAAGATAAAAAAAGTAAGGCACACTGATTGCCACCCACATATTTATGCTCAATGGATAAACTAGGAACATTGTGAAATCTGTCAGTACTACCTCATTGCTTATCAACTACAAAGCTTTCTTATAGACTAATAAAATATTTTGGTATTTGAAAAATATAAGAAGCATGGCACAATGAGGACATTGTTACAAGTTAATGAGTTAACGGAAGATAATGCCACCAAACAGTTGTACCATACAAACTTACACAACTTGATCACGCTACTGGTATGATAAAAACATAATATTTACCCAGTGCTCTCAACTGAAACATTTTCTTCAGAATCATTCTCTATTTCATTATCTGAGAACATCGACACATTTGCTCTGTTTATGATGGAGTCTTGGGCATCTTGCTCACCAACAAAACTATAACACATAAAGAATAGGTAACGTAATTATAAACAGTTGATAAAAAAGAGTACAACTTAAAGATTAATATTTGGGGAAAATATCGAGTATATGGTAAAACATAATGACTGCACTTGCCTCAACTGAAAGGCATCAGAAACAGCATAATCTCTGTCCATCTGGGGACTATCATCATCCTGGACATGTTTAGGTGCTTCGCCTTGGTATATGTGTGACTCAACAGGAAGTGGGTCAGGGCCATCCTCACGAGCTACTTTTGAGGGTGTCGATGTTCTTATTCCTAAGTGTATCAAATTTTATCAATACAAACACTAAAAATTTTTTGTCAAAGTTAAAATTTATTTTGCTTTGCAATGCGTCAGTCTGATGAGAGTATAATTATGAATTTTTACAGAGAGTTTAAAGTAAAGATCATCGTATTTATAAGTATATGATATTGATGACAATGTAAATCTTTTACACCTTTAGTATTGTCATCGCGTTCTTCGGCCATGTGACCCTCAGTATATTTGGCTTGAGACAATGCACCTTCTCTTTCTACAGCTAGAGTAGATTAATTTCTTCGCGTTTTGGTCACAGTATTCTATTTGTCGACAATTCTCTAAAAACCAAAACAGAGTAGACTGGGTATAATTTCTGTGCGTTTCATTAAAAACTGAATAAGAAATAAATTATGAAAACGAAACTCTAACGAAAGTAAGTGCGCCGCAGCTTATTTAGAATCCGTAGACGGTCGGTAGCATCTTTAATGGTCGGTAGCATCATTGATCTCGTTCCCAGATTCGTCTCGTCTCGATTAGACGAAGTTTTATTATAAATAGGAATTGTTTTGACGGTTTTCAGCTGGCTCGTTGTTAGCTCAGTCGTTTAGGCGTGCGAGGCTTTTTTATTTTTAAAGTTCGTCAAACTTTTTTTCTTATATTATTTCCTTTTTATAGGATTTTTGTAAGGGTTAGGTTAAGGGTTTGGGTCAGGGATTGGATTATTTAAAATTTTAAAAAGAAAAATCTATTAGTTTTAGCAGACACATAGGCTTGAGATCGAGATCAATGATGCTACCGACCATTAAAGATGCTACCGACTGTCAACGGATTCCAAATGCGCTGCGCCACAAAGTCACTGTCACTTGCTTTATCATAACCTGCTACAACTTTCACTTCTTTCCACGATTTAAAGATGTTCTGATTAAAATATACTCTTTTGTGTTCACCCTCCCACACTTTGACTTGCATACCTCTTTTTTCTACCCGAATTTCGCCTTGAACCGCCATGTACGCCTCCCGAAGTAGACGCCATATTGAAATTCGACACTTAAAAAATTCACCCAAATGTTTTCAAGTTAACACATGCGCAGAACAGGATGCGCAGCGGGTGGCACTGCTGCTTTAAATGGCGTATATGAGAAATGCAAATTGGAAACACGATGAGCATTTGAAGGAAACTTTAGAAGAGTATAGCAGACAAGGTCTTCAGAGGACAGAGATTCTTAGTTTTGTTACAAGGAATTTTGGTAGCTATACTTGGAGTTTGAGAACGTTAGATAGGCGAATGCGAGAGTTTGGTATATATAGAACGGATAAAACAGTCACTGAAGAAGATCTTAGGACTGCTATACAAAAAGAATTAGATGGACCAGGTAAGCTGCTTGGGTACCGTGCAAAGATGAACAAAATTCGACAGGAACATAATCTTAAAGTTCCAAGACGAATAGTTCATGACATGATGTATGATTTGGATGCTGAAGGCCTTGGGAAAGAAGATTCTCAAACAGAAATAAACCACGTGTAAAAGGGAGGTTCACAAATGCAGGTCCAAACTGGGTCCACTCTTTAGATTGTCATGCAAAGCTTATCGGTTTTCAGAAAGATACATTTCCTTTAGCGGTATATGGTTGCCTTGATACTGCAAGCCGTAAGTTACTGTTCTTAAAAGTAGCACCCGGAAATTCTGATCCACGAGCAATTGGCTTATGGTACCTTGAATTTCTATATGAGACCAAAAAAATTGCCTCAAATATCAGAATAGATAAAGGAACTGAAACGGGAAAAATTGCCACACTTCATGCTTATCTATACGCAGTAATCATAATGATGTAAATCCGTCTGACATAGTAATTTATGGAACGTCTACATCTAATCAGGTAAATTATGTCCATGTTGTAGAAAAAGCCATCCCCATACAATGTGGATCATACTACACTGCGACTCACGATATTACTTGTATGGGATATTTATGCCGTACGTATTCAAAATGAGCATTGCTATTCATTAAAACTTACGAACATCAAAACAAAGTTGTGAGAAGATCTTTACGATGTTGATATTTGATGTTAGTCACATGACTGAAAAAATATGGCGCTGTTCCATATTTCAGGCGGACCACGCTATTAGTTTTAAAAATATGATAACACGATAAGACGTCGTTTTTAACTTAATTGGAAGTGGGAACGACATTCTTTAACCAAAAACAGCATAGGTAACAACAAGAGAATGTTTTAGCTAGAAAATAAACGAACTTGGTGTCATAGTTGAAGGATTTTTCAAAGATTACGTGGAACGGTGGAAAAGAGGGATTCTGGACTTCTAAAATGGATAAGAGTGGGAGATATTAGGCGTTTGAAGGAGAACTGTTCGTAAATTATCATGATCAATGTCTATCAACATTTTGAGAAAGTTTGCTTTGCCATATATCTTCAAAACTAGCAATGATGGATTCCTGGTAATCAATAATAATTCTAAAAGTACCTCCACTGGTGTCGTGGAATAAACGTTTGGCACTGGATTGAGGCAAAAAAATGCTTGAGAGCACAACAGAAGTTTGTCCTTTTGACGGGCAGACGAAATCAGCATGATAAAGCTTGGAAAATGTATGCAAGGGTTAGATTATTGATATCCATTGATGGTATGTGACCAGCGAGGCTAACGAGTCAACAAAAAAGTGGCAAAGTAAACGAGTTCTGCTGGTAACAGCGGAAATAGGGATCAGAGTTCTCTTTTGCACATTTAGGCACATATGAAGACATGTTGGTTGCTAATAATACAGATCTAAATGATCGTTCTGCCACTTCTTTGGCAGGTACCTAAAACCTTTCATCAGAAGTTCCTTTTCCAGCATTAGGGAATTATCATGTTGATCTCGACTTGTCTGTCTTGTCTTTCTCGACTTGTTGTGCTCTCAAGCATTTTTTTTCCTCAATCCAGTTCCAAACGTTTATTCCACGACACCAGTGGAGGTACTTTTAGAATTATTATTGCTTACCAGAAATCCATCATTGCTAGTTTTGAAGATATACGGCAAAGCAAACTTTCTCAAAATGTTGATAGACATTGATCATGATAATTTACGAACAGTTCTCCTTCAAACGCCTAATACCTTCCATTCTTATCCATTTTAGAAGTCCAGAATCCCTCTTTTCCACCGTTCCACGTAATCTTTGAAAAATCCTTCAAATATGACACCAAGTTCGTTTATTTTCTAGCTAAAACATTCTCTTGTTGTTAACTATGCTGTTTTTGGTTAAAGAATGTCGTTTCCACTTCCAATTAAGTTAAAAACGACGTCCTGTCGTGTTATCATATTTTTAAAACAAATAGCGTGGTCCACCCCAAATATGGAACAACGCCATATTTTTTCAGTCATGTGACTAACATCAAATATCAACATCGTAAAGATCTTCTCACAACTTTGTTTTGATGTTCGTAAGTTTTAATGAATAGCAATGCTCATTTTGAATACGTACGGCATAAATATTTCATAAAAGTAATATCGTGAGTCGCACTGTATGTGGATAGCAAAGTATAAAATAGACGAGGAACTGCAATGGCCCTGTGCACTTAGTAGGATAAAGTTTTGTAAACCTAAATACCTAATAAATATGTATTTACTAACCTGCTAAGCTATAGATTTGCTACTTTAACCTGTCCAGACTATGCCATACTATATATCTTGTCAAGTTGAGTAGCTGTGTCACTCAATCAAAATGTATGTCTGCGTGTCTGTTAAAAGGGGAAAACCTTGCATTGATTTGTATATATATTTTTTAAAGAAATATTCCAGTAAATATGAACCTATTATAATTTAAAGTAATGTAACAATGCATTTTGCAATATGTAATAGTATGAAGACCAAATGCCAACAAAATTTTAACAATGCTCGCATGAATTCTTTAGGATTGAAAGATGGTGGAGAGAGCTCCACGAGAGACTCGAAAAATTTTACAAGGAAAAGTTGTCATACCTTAAAGACCGTGGATACTACAATCCTGATGTTGAGGTTGACAGGTTTGTAAAGTATAATTATTGTTTCATTTTAAATCTACATGAGCTTGCTGAAATTTTTTTTGTTATACATTGCCATATTTGTTTCAGATTATTATTGGCATATCTTTTTATTCCAATCCTTCATAGAGAACTTGACATTTTCAAGGATACGGTTTGGAACACTCATCGCATTCGGAAGCAAAAAGACACCTACTAGCCAGATGGCATTCCAAATCATGTATTTGAATTTCCTGAAGAATATGATATGGTTTAGGATATTGCTGTAAGGATTGCATTTATTTCACTAATAATTGGGTTACAAAATCGATCAAGCTTTTTTTTAGTTTTTGAACTTTTAGAAATTAGAATATTTTTTTAATGTATATAGCATTGCCTGTCACAGATGAACAGCTGAAGGATACTGCCCTTTAATCACAGTTACTGGATAATGAGGAGACATATATTCCACAGGAAATAAAGACTAGATGTGAAGAATTGATTCCCAACCCGCTGCATGTGGACCCAAAGCATTACATTGATGCATTTCTTTACTTGAAAGAAGGTGTGCAAAATATTGAAACTGAGTCTTGAAATCAGGCACGTTTGATTTTTGATAAAACATTCCAATCCTATAGCAAAAAAAGATTGTATATCTACTGATGACCACCTATTTGGTGGTTATGTCACCATCCTTTGGCCATGCAAAAATGTCAAAGAAATATTACATGTTACTTTAAATTTCCAGGTGACTATTGATTTTCCTGCATTCTGATTGGTCAAGATTCACTGTCTCTGAAGTGATAGTTACTGGCCAGTGACTATAGCTTTTTGCATTTTCTGTTTTTTTATACAGTAACTTATTTGAAGTGAATTTTTATAAAGTTTGTTGATTATTATTTGTAAACACCTGGAAACTTATACTAAAACAATTATTCGCCTTCGGCTCAGTGAATATAGACTTGCAATCACCTCGCCTTCGGTGACTAATTGTTAATTAGTGCCAGTGCAAGTAGAGAATATGTATGAATGATTCTTCATTCAAACAAACAAACAGAGCCGCAGCATTTTGGGGGAAACGGGATGTCAGTCAGCCTGGCCCTACCTGTGACTTTTATTACCCACAGAAAATAAAATATGCAGGTGGAGAAAATCATGAGTCTCACAGAGCTACGGATGCTACAAATGTTCAACAACATACTTGCTAAATTACTGCATGACAAATGTATATTCTCTATTATCACTGAAATTTGGCTGAACTTGAATATGTCACATTTTGAGTATGTTGTAAATAAAAAATTGACAGTCTGGATAGAATGTTGTAATACCTAATATGCCAAGTTCAAGCTTCAACACGACTACTTTGTCTTTGAGAAATCTGATAACAATCCTTTTTCATTATGTATTTAATTCAGCCAACTATGAGTGTACTCTTAGTCAATGTTGCATTTTTTTACGGTTTATTGCGGTTAATTTGCGGTTTCGAAATCACAAGAAATCCATTGCCAACCTCTTGTATGCAACTAATACGGAACTATCAAAGTACGTGTGGTCTTTAAAGGAGAAGAACAAGAAATATAACATTATATTTAATGGGACATTGTAAAGCAAGTGCCGTCATACAAGTCAGGAGGGAAACAACGTACCTTGTGTAGCAATGAGAAGCTATACATCTTGAAGGCAGAAAAAGGGTCAATCCTATAAAAAAGAAGTGAACTTTTCTCGCGTTGCATCCACCAAAGGTTTCTCGCGGGAAAATTTAACCGCGCGAATTCCACCAGCGCACACAAGAAACCTAAGTGACGTGAGCGAACAATAAGCAACGGTCAACAATTCTTTAGTTGTCTGATGTGTCTGATGATTGCCTGTAATGGCATGAAACTCTGAGTAACAACTAATTGAAACTTTATTTTTGTAAATTGTTTATATATATATATATATATATATATATATAAATATATATATATATATATATATATATATATATATATATATATATATATATATATATATATATATATATATATATATATATATATATATATATATATATATATATATATACAGTCGCTGTCATTAACGTTGTCCAAATCAAGTATATCCATATACATGTCATGTGACTTATTAGTATGCATCAACTCGCGTGTGCTTGCTATGGGTGCTTCGCGGAAATTACGAGTTCAGTCGGGCAGTGTTTCCAATAAGCGAAGCAAGATTGAAAAATGACGGCACCATATTCGAACGATTTACGGTGGCGAATGATATTTCACCGCGTCTTTTATTCACGTACCTATCAGGAAATCGTTTCACAGCTATTTGTTTCTACTAAAACTGTATACCGTACTTATCAAACGTTTATCAACACTGGTGATGTAAAACTTTGTGTCCTTGGTCGATCAAACGACAATTATATATAAGGGTTTTGTTAAACTAAGTATTGATTATAACAAGACATGCAGCCAGGCGTGATGCACCTAAGCACACAAACAATCAAGCTATACAGGGTGTCCCAAAAAACCCCAAAAACTATTGAAAATGATCTATTGCTAGAATTTCAATGCCTAGCACTAAATTGAACCCACGAGTGGATAAACTATTGACATAACCGTCATAATTAATAGTAATACGCACGGGTTATTTTAGCCTATTCAATTTGGTTTTTATCAATATTCCCATGAGCAAAACAAACGTGCTTTACAAAGATATTTTAATTCTTTAACAAGTGCTAGGGCATTCGAATGTTAACATAGGTGATTTCAATAGTTTTTGGGGGTTTTTTTGGGACACCCTGTATAGTAATTTGTTAAGCTTCAGTGAACAGCTCAAAAAAGCACATCGGATATTAACATGTGGAACAGCGGAAAATATGGAACGATTTAAAAGAAAAGATATTTTATGCATAACTAGGCATACTTTTATGCATAACTTATAATTTAGGCAAACATAAGTTTATGTATAACTTATAATTTAGGCAAACGGATGTTTAGTGTCTTTCATTAATTTTATTACAGACACGATTAAAAAGCCAACAACTAAGTTGTTTATACCAGGTGGCGAAAGGGAATTCTAAAAGAACGCAAGAAACTAAATTTGCTTAATATTCATGATCATTTTAACCGAATGCATCATCCTTCGCTTTCATAAATTGTCTGCACAAAATAATACAGTACAAATTCAATCGTACTACGATTAAGTAGAACTATGAGTGCATGTACCAGTCGCGTTAAAAATATATTTAGCTTCATTTGCGGC